>CM056376.1:100182975-100591449 GCA_029718625.1 Synaphobranchus kaupii
CCAGACTGGTTCTGTCTCACTATTAGAGCTGTGGAATGCAGGACTTAACCTGGCCTGCCTCAGACCAAGGACATTTATTTATCTACCTGTTTCCATGCTCAGACGCTGCTGGGTTCAAATGTATATTCACAGCTATATCTATATCTCAGAGGATGATATTATCAAAGTAAGCACTTGCTGTTTTAACAAAAAAATGTTCTCTAAAGCGGAAGCAAAACATTGAAAACCACTAGGAATATGAAAATCGGAGGTGGCACAATGCCCATGCTAATCTGGCATTGCAGAGTATGTGAGGTAAGTCTCACTCAAAAGAATCTATTTACATATCTTAAATTTCCATCTGCAGGGAACCTATAAAAATGATCAAGGGGACATAGTGGTGACCTTTTATGTACCGTACCACCAACAAATGCAAACACATACACACACACACACACACACACCTGTGTCCTTCTGCTTGTTACGGGAGAGCTCATGCACATGCCCACTGATCTGAGTGCCGAGTCCTTCGATGACCTCATCCAGGGCTTTGGAGCAGGTAGTGTCCACACTGACAAAGAACTCGTACTCCTGCTTGTTTGTGCTTGATGGGCGTGACTCGATGTGCGTCAAGTTGATACCCTTGTCCTGCCATTCAGACACACAGGACCAATTACTATAAAAGTGCTGACCCATTATTTCAGCCATTTTGCTCTTGTGTATGCTTCTTTCTTCTTAACCCTCTGTAAAGTGTTGCTATGGATGTCGTTAATAAAGTGCCATTCTGGATATCTGTAAAGTGTCATACTGTTTATTGTCTGTAAAGTGTAATAGCTGCATAACTTCAAATGATGGCCCACCCACCACTAGAAATGCCAATATCAATTTAGGTTTATTATTTCGCATTTTAGTGGGGCAGAAACCCACAATAAAAAATTATTCAACGTTTCAATTGGATAATGGCCTACTTCTGGAAACAACATCAAACCAATCAACGGGAACAAATAAAATAACGCGAAACGGAATAGAACGACATAAATATTATAAGAGTAGCGGAATGAAAGCTCAAACCATATACACATTTTAAAACAACATTCCCTTTTGGGCTATTTTACCCTGATTCGGAACTATAATTGATAAATAACTATATATCCGTCCACTGGGCACACAGCGGATGGATAAAATAGTTATTTGTCAATGATAGCTCCGAATGTAGCTACCTCTAAAACAAGTAAGATCCTGTTTTTCTGTTTTTATTTTTACTCGTTATAAAGATATAAAACGCATAGTTTTGGACATGCTGGAAGGTGTATTTCCCTCACTTCACAGCGCTAAGATGGGAACTAAACTAGTGTCTTCCATTTGCAGCCATTGGTAAGGCTAACACAGTTAGCTTGTAGTCCGTATAATTTCCCTAAAAGTCTGAATATTCCTTTAAAGTCTGTGGAAAGCAGAATAGAAAGCATTAATAGTTGAAACACAGGCCTTTATCCCTATGATAAACCCTTTTATAACCCCCCATTTTTGGTACATGGGTTAATATGAAGCATTACTACCATACTTTGCCTTGAAATCAGTATTGTTTCCTTCACTTACCCTCTCAATATTCTTGTTTGTTCTCTTTGATATCAACATTGTGAACTTTTGATTGATTTCAACATAGAGTGCCTCAATATCTACAAAGTCAAAGACATACAGTAAACTAGACAGTCACCCTCATAATTATGAGTGTCATGGTCGGATAAGATGAAACAAAAATTTAGAAATTGGTTGAAAAGAATGTCATATTTACAGAGAAATATGGTGGTGGTTATTTGATGTAATGGGGTGCTGCCTCAAATTTGGCAGCAAATGTATCTTTCAGCAAGCCAATGATCCCAAGCGTACCTCAAATCAACCAATAAATAGTAAACTGACTACAAAATTACTGTTTTGCAAAGGCCATATCAGTCTACAGACTTGCATCCAATTAAAAATGAGTGGTATATATTCACCATTCTCAAAACACTATAGAAGATAACTCAGGTGTATTATCCTTGTGAAGGGAGGGTGCACAAAGTTCTGAAAGCAGGGATGCCAATATTTTTGACACCTATTTTTTGGGAGGTATTATTATTGCTTGTTTAAAAATGTTTTCTCTCACCAATTTTATTCAAATGAAAGACTACGGTTTTTCTTCTTTTCAATTTTTCTGACCAAAAAATCTTCAGTTGAGTCCAGAGGTGGTATCAGAGAAAGTGTTTCTGATATCAGGACTTATACTTCTTCCAGTATACTTCTTCCATATTATTAATAGTTTCCACTTGTCGATTTTCCCATGTGAAAAAACAGTATACTTGGGCATACTTGAATTATAATTATATGAACTTTAATTAGGCTTCAAGTATGCTGAAATGCACCTTAGTCTATTTTCACATGGGCTGTGAAGCTCATTCAGCCTTAGGGTTTGTTCACCACTGCCCATGTTATTGTACTTTATTGTACATGCACTTATTTCAGAATTCTTTGTGTTGTAGGAGCACCTGAAAAACACACACTGAAAGGTAAGTTATAGAAAAGAGATTTGATAATGTATATTTAAGAAAGAAGGTAGGTGTGCTGAAGGTTGAGAAATTGGGTTCACTGGGGGTTGACGGGGGTGTGTGAGGACTGGGGAGATGAGATGAGAGGTGGAGCAGGATAAAGGGCGCTCATAGGCTTAGGAAATGTCCTTGTTTACGGCCATGCTGTGTGGACAGCACTTGGCAAATACCTGTTATCGATCTGTAAGACGGACACGTGACAAACACAATTCATTTCCACATTCTTACACATTTGCCCTTGCACATGTACAAAGTCACGAATTGGTCCGTACACATGCGTACATGTCCACTGATATGCAAATAAACAGAGACAGGTACCCAAACCCATTGGCGTACAGGCCATTGGAGTGACTATTCCAGTATCAACAAAATTAAAGCAGGCGCAGAAAGATTATCATGGGCTTTGTAATGAAAAATACTAAAGCAGGTGTGTTGTTACAGCTGGAAATTTGCATTTTAAAATGGCAATGTGCTGTGGAGAACGTACTGTTGTCTAAAGAGTGAACAGTAAACCAAAACAGAATGCACATTGATACCAGATGAACTTTTGGGAACTGTACAGCAAATGAATGTACTGTCAGCCTAATATTGCAATGACAACCAACTATTTACTAAGCAGGAACAATCCACCTGGCAGATTTCCATCTACGTTGCTATTTATCAGATAGACATGGATCAAAGACAAGCCTGACCAAAGGTCATGCAACAGAGGAGTGACCACACAGAGCACTAAACACAGAGAGCTGATATTACAGATGTGCATAAGAGAGGACTGATCTCATAGGAGTATGAAACACAAAAGTGATGTTATAGGAGGGCCTAACAGAGGTGACCTTACAGGGGTGCCTAACAGAGGTGACCTTACAGGGGTGCCTAACAGAGGTGACCTTACAGGGGTGCCTAACAGAGGTGATCTTACAGGGGTGCCTAACAGAGGTGACCTTACAGGGGTGCCTAACAGAGGTGACCTTACAGGGGTGCCTAACAGAGGTGACCTTACAGGAGTACCTAACAGAGGTGACCTTACAGGGGTGCCTAACGGAGATGACCTTACAGGGGTGCCTAACAGAGGTGACCTTACAGGGGTGCCTAACACAAAATAGTGATCTTATAGGAGCACAAATACAAGAAGAGAAAGGGTCTGATCTGAGTGAGCATCATCCTTTTTTTGACAGTTACAGCAGTACCTCTCCCGTGCCCTGCCTACAATCTCTCAAGCATTCAAACAGACTTAGTCAGCTGAAACATGCTTAGGCAGACAGCACAAGTGCGTTTCTAAAAGCACATTGCCATTTTTATGCCATGCTTTTGTTGGTTTGTGGCTTTTCTGGCTTTATGTTGATTGAAAATAAAATACAGTAGTGTGATTACACACCATAACCTTCTGATGATGTCTGTCAAACACTAAAGATATGAGCCCAATATCTGAAAGCAGGAGGATGGAGGTTAGGTTGTGTTTCTTTCACTACACAACATATTGCCTCCCACAGTGTTTTTCTAGGTTTCTGCGCTCTCAACTGATCTCTCGGGCCTCTTCAGTGTCCTTAATTCCTTAAATTCTTTAATTTTGCATAGTGGGACTAACCTCAAAAAGTCTCAGTGTCTTGGCCAGGGCCCCCACTTCCTCCTTCAGAGCGAAGATGCAGGACAGCACCCCTGACTTGGTGGTCTGCTCCTCCAGGTACATGGAGCCCTGCTTGGAAGTGCAGCAAACAGAGGAGCCATCATCTCTAACTCACTGGCCTGGTATGTACGTCACCCATTCCTCTCTCTCTGTCTCTCTCTCTCTCTCTCAGCACTAAAAATTTTACTTAGCAACAAGGTGTTATTTGTTATAAAGTGTTATGTGTGTGGGGACATGCGTAAACCAACAACTTAAGGCCTACATGATCATCATTAATTTGGATAAAAGTCCAATAAATTTACTACATACAGTATTATTTCCCTGAGAATAAAAAGTCATACTTTAGAAGTGCAATGGGTGATATATATAGCAAATGATATTTAATTATTATTATTATTATTATTATTATTATTAATAATATGTCACCTGAGCGGCATGGTCCCCGTTGATTTTTCGGAATGCTGCGTCCATCCTCTGTTATTCGCGCAACAGATTCTTGTAGTGATTTAATAGTTGTGCCTTAGTCCGAGTTTGTTAGTGTAAGCTTCCCAAAATCTTCGTATATAAATGGGACCACGTGATACCACACCCCCTTGTGTCACTGGCTCGGCTGGGTAGGGTTGTCGCGCGATGTTCCCATCAATATTTGCCAGCAAGGCATATCAAAGGGTCTGGACTGAGGATGTTTGTTTAAAAAAGGAAACAATTTGCATGGCTTCAGGCTCGCCGCTAAGTTACACCTTCCATGTTTCCTTTCCCTGATTTAGCCTAAAGGCTAATCGTTCTTTTCGTAGCGCCCTTACGTGAGCGGGGCCGTTCTGCGTCGGGGAAAGATTACTTCTCCCTGATGGTGAATGGCCACGGTGGTGGAGCGGTGTGTTGTTACGCCTGAGGCCCACGTGGTGGCGTCAAAAGCACACACATAGGCTACACATGCCAGAGTTTCCAGCATACAAAAATATAGTTATGAGAAATACACGTTGTATTTTCCAGCATGCAAAGATATAAAAAAAAAAAAATGGGAACTGGCCTTTTTTCACGTATATGTAGTCGATCCGATTATATAGTCGTTTTCGCTATACAGTATATCATAATATCCTGACAGCTTTTAAAAAATAATATAGCACCCAAGGCGGGGCTGTGCATGTCAAATTCCCATCCTAATTTGGAATGCCCAATTGTCCCACAACTGCGTTCATTGAGCAACCCCATTTCAGGGGACATAGCCTACGGGTATCAGAGAAAATAGCTTGACAGTTTAGACCACTTCGGTCATGACTCATGCCATTTCGAATGTAATACACATTACCAGCCAATGCCACTAGATGACAGTGTAGTCTATATTTATATTATTCTGCAGGTAAGTTTCTTTAACAAGCAACAAACACGTTCATAAAGCTAATTGTATTATTTTGGCACAGCAAAGTAGGCCTGATATTTTTGTGACTTAGTGTGATGCATGTTTTATTTGAGATGATTTACTCCTTTGCCTGAGACTATAGGCTATATATAGGCTACTTAATTTAAACGGTAGACCTATAGAGTCTACATTCTGTAACCAATTTATAGGACTGTCATACAAACCTACAACCCATAGCCAATATTTCAACAATATTTCAAGCGTGGTTTCGAGTGCAACCGTATAGGTAAATCAAACAAGCAAGACACCAAGATGCTCTTTGTGCTTTTAAAAAAACTATTATAGGCCTATTATTACATCCTTAGAAAAATGACGTTGTGTTACACATATTGCTTTACATCGCAGCCTATACTTTACAGAGTACAGGTCGTTCATAACTTTTTCATAGTTGTGGCATGTCATTGTTTCTCTCAAATCGTTAGGCGACGCATAGGCTCTATTTTAATCTACTTTGCTTGTTGCAACAAGTGGTAGGCTATTCTACGTGTGCACAATACCGCAGAATAATTTCATAATGTGTTCCAAGGGTAGGAAATCCCGCTCGTGCGCACCTGGCCTCGCACCTGCCGCCCCTCTCTACTGGTTAACAAAAAGTAAATAAAAGACAGCCTCCATGAGCGTGGCAACACGTTCGTGCCCTTTCTCTGGCGATTTGGTCAACCCACAAGTTATGGTATTTTTGTTATTTATGAATCACTTCCTTTAAATAAAATTCGAGCTATTAAATGAGTCATATACGGCCGTCTATGATTATTGCGTAATATCAATCATTCAAATAAGTAGTTGTTGATTTTAGCACCTTTCCCTCCTTACTGATCCTTTTAAAGTCCCACATATATGTAATGACAACTGGATGAGTAATTTCTTGCCGCTCACTGACTTGAGTTCGTTTCCGTTTGGTTAGTGACAAGTAGATTGTTTTTCCATCGCGGGATGAATTTAAAAATAAATACAATTATGGGTGTCTAGTTTATGTTTGGATGTTACAACAAGTGGATTCAGTAATAAGTGCAAGTGGAAACTCCATATTTTGTCAGAATTCTAAATGAGCTAGGAGATTATTTTTTGCCGATGGTGTAAGAACATTCGAACTGTGGGAGCTCACTGCCAGACAGGGGACGCGTGGCTGCACAAAGGGACACACGACTGGCCACTGCCTCGGCTCCCGAGTTGTTCTCCGGTCCACTTTAGTCTACAATGGTGCACTATTTAATTTTGACCATCTCTGTATTTCCGCAGTCCATCAGTTCATCAGTCTTACGTGAACATTGAAGCTATTTAATTATAATCTCACATTTCTATTTATACGGCAGCTTTTGATTCATACTATACGTGTCGTGTGTCTTTCAACTATGCATGTTATTTAGAAGAGTGCCTAGTAGGATATTCTTTTAATATTAATGACTCGTGGGAAATTGTGACAACTGATAATCGCTGTGCAAGCAAAAGAAAGCTGATATGACACATGTAACAATGAACATGTTTGACGTTTTAACTATCAGTCTTTATTTGAAACAATTGGACATTCAGTCTACTTTAATCACCCACATTTAAACTGCACTATACAAAGGACTTAATAACAACTAAATTGAAAACGAATTCTGCATATCAGGCAAGGATTATAAACAGGACAGTCAGACTCTGATGAGCACTATTTTCTCTCGCGCGATCTTCGGCAGCGATAGTAAACTTTCCAGAAAACAGGAGAAAAAAGCCGAAGTGTTTCTATACAAACTTGGGCGTCCAGTTGTCATATTAATTATAACACCGAGCGATGACTGGACCCGTCCGAATAGAAGGAACTCTCTCTCTCTCTGTTTCTGGAAGAGCTTGGAAGAAAGAGTCTTTACAAAGCGCTAATTGGACCCTGGAACCGCGCTGACAGGGCATGTAGATAGGTTTCAGAAAGCCCGGCGATGGCGAGGGAGCGGGGGGAGGTTGAATAGAACCCACGCTTCTTTTCTAAACTCTCTTGCTGTGCCAAAAAAAAGACGAAAAAGAAAAGAAAAGAAAAGTTGAAGGGTGGGGGGTGGTCTTCAATGCTGGCCTGATCTTGAATACCGGAGCCAACAGAGAAAAATTGCGCTATTTATTGTATTTTTTCTCGTCACCCTCCAGTCATTCATCGCTACTGTGCAGTAGGTTTTGTTTGACGTGAAAGAGCTATTCTTTTATTCTCCCTTTAAAAAATGTCGAAATGCGCACTGTCTCGCCTACTGTAACAAAACAGGGTGTTACAAATCATACACAAAACCTCTCCGAAAGCACGGCGTCTTATGAGCGCGAAGATTTACCCCTCCGTTCCGCTTCTACGACCGCGGTGATTAGTTCCAAGAGAAGTGGAAAATCTGCTTGTTCTGTGGAAAGCTAAGCGCTGTCGTGTTGTTGTTAAGTGTTAACAATATGCGACGGGTAACCTTAGACTGTGCGTCTATATCTGCGCCAAGGTAATAAGTGATCCACCGTGAATTGGGAATTCACGGCAAACTTGCACATGTGTAACACGAAAAAGACAACACGTGTTTTATAATATATTACGAGAACCATCCAGCTCTTTATCGAGCACTTCTCAAACTAAGCTAAAGGAGAGCTGTCTTTCAGCACTAGAACAGTTCGCTTTGCCTCTCCAGTGATTTAGGCAACTACAAGGCTTTTGGAGTTCTCATAGGCTACAGTTATTCTTTGGTCCTGCTTCATAAAAGACATTATGAAAGGGTAGCCTACCTTTCATTTCTTGAAAAGATTCTTAAGGAAAGGGAACTTTTTTGACTATTAGAAACAGTCTAGCCCGTATATCAGAATTTTACTCGAGATCACTCCACAACCATGTCGTAAGAACGAGTCTCCTCTTTGCACTGATAACTTCTGCCCTGGTAGTCACCATCTGAGACCAATCACCGAAAATATGAAACACGATAAAAGTGTTGCTCGTGTTACCGACATATTCGTCTTTGTTCCAGCAAAAATGTTCCATTAAAGATTCTTAAGAGTAGGCTAATATCCTACTGTGTAGTTTATACTGAGGGACTTTTTCAAATATATCCTTTCCCAGCTGAGTCTCATCGGATCATATATCGTTTGAATAAGTAAAGTTATTTGACTACATGGAAAAAGAATGTTGCTTTGAAATAATGGTAACTTTTTACAAACGTGTAATCGGCTTCCTTGTGGTTTTCATTCAGGCTGTAGACGAAATTCGAAAGTCATATCTGATCTCTGAGCATGATCGCAGAGCTGCTAATGTTGGGCTTCTATTATTTTTAACAGAACAATTACATAAATCTTTATGTTTAATACTTAAAATGTAAGAAAACTTGCACAAACGTCTTAGACGGCATTCAATAATGCCAGCCATTCTATATTGTTGTTATATTTTAAAGTTGGGTTTCAGAAGCGTAAAGATTGATGAGGACACAGGCGCATGTGTTTGTTTAAAGTGAAGTAAGTGCATTTATACTCCTGAAACAACATTGCTGTAAAGACGCATGCATTTGTGTTCTATACTGGTATGGCATCTGGTATAAACCTGGAAGCTGGTGCCAGTTGTGCTTTGTCGACTGTTGTTTATTCAGTGGCTGGAGTGGCACGCGCCAGGCGTGCAGTGCTGTAGAATTCAGAGCTCAAGGTGAATACAACAAGCGCGTGGAGGCGTGGTCAGATCCATCGCGTGGGACAGCCAGTGTATTGAAATACCCCGTTTCTGACCGTTCACAGCACACATTGCAGTTTTGGGAGCGTGCAAGGGGGAAGCCCTGGAGATTGTTTATAAAAACGACTAAAGGGTGCACATTAAGCCACACGCGAACGCCACGAGCTGGGCGCATTGCCTTCAAGCAACCCAGAGGACTTTTTCATCTTCTATTTGCTCTCGACGCTCACTGCCGATGGACATCACTGCCAAGATGGAAATAACCGTCAGCCAGCAACAGTTCGTGCCGCCTGCCTGCTTCTTTGCTGCTGCGGCTCAGAACATACAACTCAGCCCGATCGAAAGCCAGTGCAGTGGAAAGTCCGCTTCTAAGCAGGTGAAGCGACAACGGTCCTCCTCCCCCGAGCTGCTGAGATGCAAGAGAAGGCTCAACTTTGCGGGGTTCGGGTATAGTCTGCCGCAGCAGCAACCACACGCGGTGGCCAGGCGGAACGAAAGGGAGCGGAACCGAGTGAAGCTGGTCAACAACGGATTTGCCACTCTTCGGGAGCACGTTCCAAACGGCGCAGCCAACAAAAAAATGAGCAAAGTGGAGACTTTGCGTTCGGCAGTGGAGTACATCAGGGCTCTGCAACAACTCCTGGATGAGCACGACGCCGTGAGTGCCGCCTTTCAGTCCGGGGTACTGTCGCCCACGATTCCGCAGAATTATTCCAACGACATGAACTCAATGGCTGGCTCCCCTGTGTCTTCTTACTCCTCGGATGAAGGATCGTACGACCCACTGAGTCCAGAAGAGCAGGAGCTACTGGACTTCACCAACTGGTTTTGAGCTTATGCCAAGGTTCGCCTATTATTATTATTATTATTGCTAATATTAATCTTAATACTCATAATAATATTACCAACATGTTTGCACATTTTATAAACTGTAATCCAACTGCCATTGATTTTTTTTAACTTATTGATTGAAACCTCTAACAATTCTTTTTTTGTATTTTTGCAGGAATATGATTTGTGTTTTCAACCAATTCTCAGCGCCTACAAGACATTATAGAAAACAAAGGAGTTCGTGTGGTGTCCCAGAAACAGAATTTAAACAAATGAAGCACTGCTTTTGCACTCCGGTGAGTGCGTTGGAACTCAAGGCGCCTAAAACGCCTCACTTTCCCAGAGTCAAGCGCTTCTGGATTGTGGAGAGGACGATTCTCGTGCCAGACACAGATGACAGCGTGGGAATCTAACGTCTTTGCGCAATTGCCCACGAATATAATTGTAAAAAGTGACCTTTAACAATGTAATAGCACACAAACATACTTTGTATATGCTGTTCTTAAACTATGCTACACTCAATCAAAGAATTTCAGTAAACTTCTGTGACGTTTTAATTCTAAAATGCTTCCATCTCTGCGAATTTTATCATAAGAAATTCTATTTGTATCAAACATGTTGTTTTGAAATATATTAAGATATTTTTGTATATAAGAGAGATTTATAGAACTTTTGTACACAACGTTTTACCATGTATATATCTTGACGATATATTAATATGTTGCTTATTACCTCTGCCTATTTAGACTTGTAGTCTACATTGTTTTGCAACGGGCAATTCTGTGTATGGTGTATGAGGTTTCAAAGAGGGGTTTGACACTCCACCGTTTAGTACCAACGTGTCTTATTTAATAGGAAGTATGTGTTATTATAATGTGTCACGGAGTTCAATATGAACAAAGTTTATGCAGCTATTGTCCAAACGCAGAGGAGACTACAAGGATGGTGAATTGTCCCTGTACCACCTGCTTTACTGCCTTCACTGCTATTGGGTTTATCTGAGAGACCAGAAAAAAACATATTAACCACGTTTCCATGCTCTAGTTTCATAATAAATACATTTTCTTAAGTATTTGGTTTTGTGACTATTTTCGTTTGGGGGGATCATGTCAGACCATTGATTTGGAATAATAAAAAAGGAATAATAGTTAACTGCAAACCAGTTTACGTCAAGCCTAAATATTGAATGGACAGAAAAGATAGAAATTGGGCTCAACAACGAAATCGGTTGTAGTATCCTACAGTGCAAACCAGTCCAAAGTTTCAATGTAATTGGCTACAAGAAAGGTTACGAAGTCTTCATTAAAAATATAATGTAGGCTAGGTTAAAGATCTTCGGTGAGATTAATGTTTCATTATTTAACAGGGATGTTAAATTCGTGATAAAGAGTCACGTCAGTCATTCTTCTGAATACAATCCGACTTTGGTGTAGGCTACTGTTTTAAACAAATAAAATTGTAGGACTAATGAATAGAGACGAGTTCCTCCGTTCGTTAGCTTGTTGTCAGGTTAGCGTGGACGTGACATGAATATTCCTGATTTTGGTGCGTTAGCTTAGCTCCCCCTTCAACTGCATGGAAATTCTGCTTGCGTGCGTCGCCATGTCAGGCAGAACCATCATTAAATATAAGGGCCCAGACAGCAAAGAAACTTGAGATAATCGACCAACGTTCAACCCCGCGCCCCCAAACATAAACACACGCTACTGCATACACCGACCAACTAGGCCTACAATAACCGAAAACAAAATACAATATGAAAAATAATACTAAAAAAAGTAATTGTAATTTGAAGAATAGCCTATACTTAAGGGAGAGAGTGAATGTTTGGTTTCAAACTGATAACATCAGAACTATTCATCCAGTAGGCCTAAAGTGTTTTGCGTTCCGAGAGTGCGGGGCTCTGAACTGAGATAAATCTCACTACACCGCTCAGGACAACCGCACTAAACTCGCGGGACAACAAAGACCACACTTGTTCAGGAAAGCCCTTTTATTTTCACTGACATGACCTCTTGGTCCTTCCGACATCTACATAGTAGCCTATATCTAAAGACTATGTCCTTTGACACCTATTCCCAGCTCAAACTGTCTTATGGCACCAACCGTAATCTTCTCTATCCGCAACAAAGTTTCATAAAATATATTGAAGTAATAAAGTAGGTAGCCTATGTTCACAACCTGATATTAGTTTTTAATATAGGCCTATAGGCTGGGCTATGGTTAAATGCGGTCTTTCAAAAAACTCAGCGCTATATCGTTAAGACCCTCATACGGGGTGACAGACTTATCTTTACAACTTTGACTAAAGGTTAAATAATATAAGATTAACTTCAGAGGCACGAACACGCGACTGCAATAGACTATGAAAAACTATAAAACGGCTATCTTTGTGTGAACATCGCAAATCATGAAACCAAGAGGCTCCAACAATTCAAAATACATCTCAATCCAGTTCTTTAACGTATAGAAACCTGTTTCATGAAAATGCTCGAATATATTTAGATTTAGGCTAAACTTTTTTGGAAAACCATTTTTAAAGTGTGTAGCCTATGGGCTTTTGTGCATTTAGCCTACAAAAAAATGCACAGGTTAACTTCACCGACTTAAAAGTGCATATAAGTATCTCGAAATACTTTCGGGTGTACCGACCAATACTAACGTTACCTTAAAGGGAGAATGACATAAGGAGATCTGTACAGACACGCGTTTGCAGCTGGGCGCGTGGCTGGTTTAATGAATGATCGAGGTTGTACTGTGGTTGAGTGGAGTCGAAGCGCTATATTGGCTGAGGGCGCGTGCCTTCTGACAGCAGCGCGCGACCACTTCTCAATAACCGCCCTTGGAAAAAAAGAACGTTTCTTTGGAGTTGCGCCATTTGTTGCTGGCAGGTGGCTGTCAGGATCATCAAAGGATAAAGCAACGCCAAGTGTTGTTCACCTGTTATCTGAAAGATGCGTTGCGCAAGTTTTGTAACCCATTATATAGTTTCCAACATTTTTATAAGTAAGCTAAGGATTAAGCAAGATTTATTTGTTTTCTTTCAAAAATTAGGAGGCTTTTATGTCTGTAAGCATTTCCAACGTCGATGTGTTGCCTGATAAACACACATAGCCTATTAGCCTATCTCATACGTCCATTTAAGTAGCCTATTACTCCGACTGTATTTTAATTTTAATGCGTTCGGTGGAACTTTTGGTAGCTACAACTTCATTGGTATTAAAACTACCTTTGATCTTTTTAAAACGTGCTTTTAAAGCAGTATTAATAGAAATTTACAATTTTGGATTGGTATTGGGGATTGGGAGCGTCTCTGGATTAAAACTGGGAGTTTAGCGCAGACAAAAAAGGCTTTTTGAACAACGTATGAATAATGCGTTCTCTTGGCTCCCAACTGCGAGCGCTCCTATTTCAATGCACCGTGCGCCGACACAAGAATCTCATTGGAATACTGCTAAGCTAAGTCGTGACAATTACTTGGTCGTCTGTCAGAACGCATTACCGCCTTCAGCCCCGACTCTGTGAAGCGTGATGGAAATAAAAACTACCGTATCCAGTTGCTCTTTTCTCTCGGGACTTTGCCAGAATCCACCTAGAGCAGCGACAGTGGAACGTAATAGGCGAAGTCGAAACAAACAACAAAATACAATCCAATATTTTAGCTTTAAGTGAAACGAGCCATTGCATTTTCGGGCCTTTGCAAATGAGGACATTCAGGGAACGTTAATTAGAAAATAATAGCAATTATTAGTAGCCACTTGCAGTAGGCCGACGTTCCAGTTGTCAACAGAATACGAATATGACCAAAGCTTCAGAATATGGAAAAAGTTTCATGCACAGTGCGCACGGATGAGATGGGGTTTAAACCTGGGTGACCCGTTTAGCAAATCAAATTTTCCCTGTGTCCGCCCCCTTCCTAATGCACGAATCGATTAAAGTGGCGTATCGTTCTAAAGGGAACTGAAGAGGGTACCGACTGCGTTATCCCAATGGGACTGAACCTCGTACTGATCAGGTGTGAAATTCGGTTTTGATTGAAGAGGGGCGCTCTTTCATCCGGATTACTCCACATGATTAAAAATCAAATAGGGCCATATGGCATGAACACGTTCTTTAACCTTGGCGCAACAATGTCCATCTAACTGCGCACATCAGAATTCATGATTAATTTATTGCCATATTATTTTTTAGTATGTCAAATTCAAAGTCACTTAAAGGGGACATTGTGGATTGTGGGTCAGCAGGTTTATACCATGACCATTTGCTCCAAAAAGTGTGAAAGTTCAAGTGCATTTAATTGCACAGTTTCCCCATAGCCTACTCAGTGCATAGGCTACAGTGATGGTTGTTGATGTCGGTAGACAATTTAAAGCTCCAAATAGACTCTTTAATCAGCTGGGAAACATGCATTGAAATACCTTTGTTACAACATGCAATCATCAACGCTGCGGTCAGGTAGCCTATGCTAGCTACTCTGCTGATCTCTATAGACATTGGCTCTGACATCAAGAGAATTTTACTTAAATAAAGGCCTCTAGCGCCATGCGGTTTGATAGAGTGCAAGTAAATGATAAATGGCTACAGTAAACTTTATTCTTTTTTCTTCGGCCCTCGATTAGAAATATTTACTGTTTTATATATATATTCAACGTCCATTTTACTGCCACTGACTTAACAGCGGTATAAAATTAATGGTGATTGACGACACCAATCCAAACCCATGGGCAGTGACAGATGCAGTGAGTTTTCCGCTCCGTTACCAACGCTTTGCGGCAGTTATGGGGCCTATAAAGTGCAGCAGCTCACAAACGCTGAAACGCTGTGCAAACAGAACAATATCCATTCGGTTTTGAGCTTAGCCTATACTAAATATGAGATGAAAGCTATAAATGTAAATTATAAAGCTATATGTTTTTCCAGCCTGATGCACAAGTGTAGCCTAAGTGAAGTAGCCTAGGCTATTGGGCTAGCTCGGCTATGCCTGTAGACAGGGGTAGGCCTACTAATCCGCCATAACTACTGTGACGTTTATAAAAATCATTACCTTGCAGAAACTAACCAAGGAGGCCGAGCATTATATATTATGTGAAACATATTAGTTTTGCCCTTGATTTTTATAACGATGCACGTGTTTTTGTTACATATTATAACTGCACACAAACAAAATAATCAAACCGAGTGTAGATTTATGCTCTGCTTGAGAACACATAACCTCAGTGAGGATGGCAAAGGGAAAGAGGAAATCCAAACAGCTAAAGAACCGGTCATGAATAATGAATATTAATATAGTATAATTAAATACAAGTATTTCCAATTTTGTGTCCAGCAGGCAAAATCATGCAAAAACAAACCGACTGCAAAGATAACCATAAATCACACACACGGGTTCCAGAGAAATTTCTTCCTCAGCCTTGGAAGGTGAGTATGAAATGAAATTGAACTCAACCCTGTGATTTCCAATAACTTGTTCTGTAATAGGCTATACTATGGCGATAAATCTTTGCATCCCTTTGTTCAGAAATGTACAGGCAACACAGAACAACAGGTCTTTCAAAAGGTCTTCTGAAAACACTTGAGAAAACAGTGTGAAACAGGTGTGAGGAGAAGGCACTGTACATAAAGATATAAAATATATCTTTATTGTCCCTTGTATGCAGACATTTGCTGTTCATCACTGCTGGTCTCTATAGCAATGCATGTGTGCATGTAAATGTGTGTGAATGTGTGGGAACATAGTTCCTTCATTATGTTGTCAGTGGCTATAGAGTGCTCTCTCAAGGTTTTCACAAAGTCACAAAAAATGAGGATTCCTTTAAGTGTAACATTTTGTTGAGCCCATGCTGACACGAACATGTCTACCTATTGCACACACATATCCAGTGTGTAAGAGCCATATTGCCATTCATGTTTATTTTACCTTTGTGGTTAAATACTTTGTGACTTTATAGTCTTGACCCCTCCTGCCCTTTCTGTGTACTGTAGCCAGCAGACAGGATATTATGGGGTAAGTGAGGTCAGGTGGTGTCCTAGCTAGACTGGGGAGCAGAGTTTTTTGACCTCTCTTGCTTTATCTTACGCATTCATTTGTCTAATCATTTTCCATTTTGCTGTGTTTTTGATTTCATAACGTTTGAAGTTTGTTGAACTTTTTTTGTTTGTTTCATTAAGAGGTAATATATCCTATTGTTGCAATTTAAATGGATCTCCTGGCCTATTGATTTGCCGTAGAAATGGAGAATGTGTGGTGTGCAGTGTGAGTCGAAATGGCTCTCTCACTTGGATAGTAGCTACAAGGATTTGTTGAAACAAATCCACTATACAGTGCTAAAAACTAACATCTGGTTACAAGAAAAAGACAATGTCTGCCTGTGACATGCTCTGTAATACCTGACAATTACCTCTCTCTCTCACACACACACACATACACAGGCTTGATACCTTCACTGGTGCTATGGTCTCTAGTTGTCTAGTGGTGTATCTCTGAATCTACGCTGGTATACAATGTGCTGAAGATGCAAAAACATTACATAAATATCAGTACCACAGACAGCAATATGACCACAACAGTGTCACCATTTCATAATCTGTCCAGTTAAATGGGGCATGCGTGCGCTGTCTCATCAGGACTCAGCCTTGGACATGTCAATCAAGGCATTTGGAGATGACATTCATGGAACGCCACTGGCCATAGCAGGAGTGTCCCGCAGGTTCCTCAGTGGTGGAGCTGCATCAAAGATTCAGTGTTTGTGTAGATGTGGGATCACTGTGTCACAGACTCCTGGTGTCATCCAGCGGGTTGGCTATCACAGAGCTGTGTATGAGGAGGAACAGTGGCAGGTGGGCCAAGAAGTCAAGCAAGTCAAGGGACTTGAGACGACGGAGTTGACTCGTGACAACCTCTTCGTGCTCTGGCCGAATCCCTCCAGCTCTCAACTCCACCAACAGCTGCTCTGCGCTGAGGAAACCCTCTTGGGCCGGTGAAACTCCAGCCTGTGTTTCCAGGAGGAACAGGAACAGCCGCTACAAAACCCAAGCAACATCCTTGGTCAGGCTCAGTGTAGAGCAGGAGGAAGGCCTACAGTGTGGAAGAGTAGTAAGGGCAGGCTTTTACGGTAGTTCTGTATGGACGCAAGGGAAGGGAATTTGAGAATATATATTAAAGGGATAGTTTGGAATTTTGTACATAATGTCTCAATTGCGACTTACCCATGATGTAGTTGATTGATGGAAACCGTTTTCAGCTAATTCCATGCTGTCCCTTCTTTTGGACATACACACGTTGCTAATGCTAGCGCAACTCTAAGGTAACTGGTAGCATCCACTACCAAACGCACTTAAACACTCCACAGTGCACCCAAAGCAAATAAAATACGACGACAGTCTATCGGGGTTATTTTGAGTGTTTATACCATCATTTTTGAAGTCAAACTATCATTGAATCCTTTACTTTGTTGCAATGGCCACGTTCGCTCCGCCGCCGTACTTCCACAGAGAATACAGGTAGGGAATAGCATGGAATTAGCTGAAGAAGGGACAGCATGGAATTAGCTGAAAATGGTTTCCATCAATCAACTACATCATGGGTAAGTCGTAATTGAGACATTATGTCCAAAATTCCGAGCTATCCCTTTAATGTAATGCGAGTAAAATTTAAGTTTTTGAGGGGAGGCAGTTCCTCAAACTTTCTCCCCACTTTGGAATGACAATCACAACTGTAGGCCTTATTTTTCAATGAAAGATACACTACATGGCCAAAAGTCTATGGACACCTGCTCATCCAACATCTCATTGCAAAATCTTGGGCATTATTATGGAGTTGGTCCCCCCCTTTGCTGCTATAACAGCCTCCACCTTCTGGGAAGGCTTTCCACTTGATGCTGGAACATTTCTGCAGGGATTGTCTTCCGTTCAGCCACAAGAGCATTAGTGAGGTTGGGCACTGATGTTAGACGATTAGTCCTGGCTCGCAGTCGGCGTTCCAATTAGTCCCAAAGGTGTTTGATGGGGTTCAGGTCAGGGCTCTGTGCAGGCCAGTCCATTTCTTCCACACCGATCTCAACAAACCATTTCTGTATGGACCTCATTTTGTGCATGGGGCCTTGTCATGCTGAAACAGGAAAGGGCTTTCCCTTGCCACAAAGTTGGAAGTACAGAATCGTCTAGAATGTCATTTTGGGCTGCAGTGTTAAGATTTGCCTTCACTGGAACTAAGGGGCCTAGCCAAAACCATGAAAAACAGCCCCAGACCAAGGGGTGTCCAGATACTTTTGACCATGTAGTATAGATGGAAATATTTAAATATGAATGTCAATTAACAGATTTAAAGCAATAGGCTTCCCCATTTTATGCAGAAATAGGGGGAAATCTATGCAGAATTACAATATGAATTTGATAGAAACAAAAGGCCAGACCTCTACTTGTGATCCACCTGCAGGCCAATAGTGTCCAGCTGCATCCCTTTATTGCGCAAAATGATTAATCTGTTAACAGTGCTGAAAAGTGCAAAAGTGTGCATATGTGTGTAAGAGAGAGGGAGGGAGATTATGTATCTGTCTGTGGGTGTGTCAGGTTACAGTGGCCCATTTGTTGTCCTGTGTAAGTGCACCTGTTTGCACAGTTTAATGCATCCTGGTTAATAATAGGGAGGTAATCCTTTGGTACTTACCCACCTGACATCAATCCTATCCCTACTGGCTCTGTAATTACCTCCGCAAACCCCCCAAAAGTTGGCCATGGCCTTCCACACCAATATCAATACGCTTTCAAGACCTGCTTACTAATTACACCCATCAACCCCCCCACTCCCAAATCTGGCAGTGGCTTTCCACATCGATATCAATATGCTTTCAAGTCCCACAGTGGGGCGGGGAAGTGAAAGTGGAGCTTCTCAATCCATCTGACTGCCTTTGGTCATGAATTGCTATACTACACTCCCAGTCCATCTGAGTGGAGCACCTTGTCTTTGGCTGATTACAGGGCAGTGAGGACGCAACGTACATGACTGGATATTTTTAATAAGATTAGAGCTTTTAATACAGGAAAGGGGAAAAGCACTTCTCTTACTTTATCACATCAACACAGGAATTATGTGCTCTGCAGAAACAGCTAGATTTACTACACTCTTTGAATGGCTCCTCAAACTTTTGGGCAGTCTTTATTTCACTATAATTATTCTCCTGTTTTGTTGTGTGTATCTGTGTTATGGGCGCAATGATGCCAAATGCTTCCACCAATCTACAGCCTAAAATATAGAGAGAAATAAAGAGGGATTCATAACTTCATAATTATCATGTATGCTTGTAAAATCTAGGCTAATACAAGCTGTGAGACATGGACCCTGGCAAAAAAATGTACTGTCCGCAAAATAGATACAACTCCACTATATATAAGCAGATGGAAAATTACACATACTGTACCTATTGCTTACAAGTACAGGCCTTCAGGACCGCCAGGATCAGGATTGCATTACAAATTACAACATGTTTCTTTTCCATTGCATGATAATCACTTACTGCCCCAAAATCCAGTATTAACTGGCTAACTACCCCTGAACAATGTTAACTATAACCCATTGCAGATGAGCACTGCTCCAATACAAGATTAACAGATGACAAATCAAACAAAAGCACCGATACCCCAAAAAAAAACAATTTGTTCAATATCTTACAGTAGCAACATCCATCCATCCATTATCTAACCCGCTTATTCCTGATCAGGGTCGCGGGGGGTGCTGGAGCCTATCCCAGCATGCATTGGGCGAGAGGCAGGAATACACCCTGGACAGGCCGCCAATCCATCACAGGGCACACACACCATTCACAGTAGCAACATATTATAAGAAAATTCTTCAGATCATAACCAAATATTTCTCTTAATCATTACCTTGGCTCTGTATAGCTTCATTTCCACTGTCCTGAAGTCCAACTTCCCAATGAGAGACCGCATGAAGTCACTGGAAATACACCATTTATGGCTACAGAAGCAGCCATTTAAAGCTGACATTTTTCAGAAGTGGAAATGATTGTACAGTTAAATGTTACATGAGCAACATATTATATATGTTATAATGTGTAAATCCAAAATCAAAATCTGTTTAGTTTTAATCTAGTGAGTCTAGTGTCAGTCAGAAATGCTTAAATACTGCATGTGCACAAACATCTACCATTTTGAGGTGCATATTTCTGATCCCAAAATTATAAACACCATGAGTGTCAGTAGTAGACTACTGGATGTGTATTTTAGATTATGTAGATTGCAGATCTCATTATCTCGATTTTTCCTTAAACTGTTGAAAGCAGGACATTCTTTATAGCCCTTTACTAGCAGTGCACACAATTAGAACACAGAACACCAGCATTGCGTAGTTAACAAGTTTGGTGACTGTTCCCAGACCACATCTCAGTATATTTCCAAAAGAAATCAGGAATTACAGGATCAGGATTACAGTGTGATCAGCAGGTATATTGTACTGAACATTCTCTTTGACACACATCTTCCAAAGTGTTACACTGAAAGGGACTGAGTGTCTTTTGACTGAGGTATCCTGATCCTAAAAGCAATCCGTAAATCTGTCATTAGAAATGAAGACTCAGGAGTAATCATGCTAATCTGTCAGTTGAGGGCTAGTATCGGAGTGGTATTAGAGACAGTGAATAGGGTCAGTGTGGTCACACACGGCTAGGGCAGGACTCAGGCCAAATGAAAAGCCCACCGAGAGGGTGATGCATTTCTGGCGGGCACATTTTGGCGGGGACATCTCATGTTGCGCTCTGTTTTGGGGGCAGTGATGGTAAAGCATTCTGAGCCCATTGTGGTTGCTCATAGCGCCCTGTGACTCAAACAATTACCTCTGGACGTAGGACATCCCCCCTACAGTAACGGATAAAACTGTTTTGGGGGATAGGGGGGGGGGGGGGGGGGGGCGGGGGTGGCAACGTGACCACTCGCTGACTGACACAAAACACTCCGTTCAGATAATTACACACAGACAGAAGCGACTGTGTTCAGACAGTGCGGCGTGTGGCACAGCGACGGCGGCCCTGGCCCCGTTTGCCTCCCTCCGCTAACGAGCGCTGAATGGCCAGTTAAAGGGTGATGCTCCTAGCGCTGTGCTTCCAGGTCGAGTGCACGCTCGAGTGCCCTCTGGACTGCGATTGGCCGGGGTTCCTGGCGGGAGCACTGGAGGGGGATTTGACAGGAATGAAGGGAGACAGCACAGCTAATGATCATTAATCGCACTTGGCCTGCATTAAAAGGGCCTAAATTAGTGTCTAGGAGGGCCAGCGCCCAGGACCACAGGCAGCCCAACACAAGGACATAACAATCCAACACAGGAGCACAGTAACACAACAACCCAACACAAGGACATAACAATCCAACACAGGAGCACAGTAACACAACAACCCAACACAAGAATGCAGCAGCCCATCGAAGGAATGCAACATGAACAAGGCAACTCAACACAGGAACATGGTAATCACATAGGTCCCACACCGGGAAACCACAGCCCAGGCCAGGAACACAGCAACCCGACATAAGAGCACTGTCACTCATCAAATTTGCTTAAGTTCTTCCATGTACACACATTCGCTGTGTGGCGCTCAGACCACTTGCTTATGCAAAGCCCGAAATTTGGCAGTCCTCGCATTGGGGGGTGGGGGTTTGCTCGTTTCAGGACACAATCGCCTGCTGACCCAGTTAAAGCGTGGGGGAGGAAAAGGGGAGGAGATCTTGTGTTTGTGAGTGATGAACTACCACTTATGTGTCCTACGTGGTGATGGAAGTCTGTATACAATCAGGCATTGCGGGTCTGAGGGTGTAAAAAGAGAGAAAGTAGTGCATTGTGGGTCATAGAAGTGTAAGTTGTGCATTGTAGGTCTATGGGGGGGAAGTGCATTTTGGATCTGATGTGTTCACATTGTCTCAGGCGCCTTTCTTGCTGTTGAAGAGGTAGCGATAGCCATTTCTGCTGTGAGTCATGACTGGGAATGGGAAAGAACACTCCACCAATTTAAGGAAAATATATTTATCTGTGCCTTCCATTTATCCACACAGGGCAGGGTTGATATGTCTCCTTTACACGCACAAGGCAGAGGGAATGCCCCAACTTTATATACACATGGAAAGGTGAATATGTTCAATTTATATACACAATAGGGGCATTATATAACTGTTTTATACACACTGTATATATACACACAGTATGGGTGGGTGGATATACGTATGCTAATGTGACCCAGTACAGAGGGAATATCATATCTATCATATCTACAAGGCTAGGAGAATATATCCCATTTCTACACAAGGCTAGGGGAATATATCCCATTTGTATAAGAGCATTTAAGGAATGTCAGATGAGTTTAGATGTGTTCAGCTACGTTTCCCCTTTCCAAAATGTGGTCGGATTACAATATGCAAAAAAACATAAAGTCATAAAATATTTCCATTCTTTAAGCCTGGCCAGCTAAACTAGAGTTCCCACTTTCCTGCTCTCCTTTCTACAATACCCAATAAACAATCAGAAATCTAATTTTATCCTGGGTCATTAGCAAAATGGTTTCAGGAGGACCCAATGCAAGTGCCTGCCCCAGAAGGGTAGCTCCATTGGAACTCGGGTCATGTGACCTACAGCAGGGGAATGCCTAAGAGCATATGGCCAGGGGGACAGATGGATTTGGCGAGAGCTGCACGCAGAAATAGAGAGAGAAGGGGGGAGGGGGAATCGAAGGGGCAAAGATTGATTGAGAGGAAGAGATGCTTATTCAAAAACGCACTGCCCTGACTGTGAGGCTTTCATTTTATGCTGAAAAAGAAATCTAAACACACATTTTGCACCTCCCCACAAACACACATTGTGTTTTTATGAATAAAAAATCATATAATGTAAAATAATGTGCTTCAGGGGCAGAAGGGCTTCCCTTCTAAACCAATGCAATGACTAAGCAGTACTCACTCCAGACCCTTCTAAACCAATGACTAAGCAGTACTGACTCCAGACCCTTCTAAACTAATGACTAAGCAGTACTCACTCCAGAGAGGCCAGCTTTTGTGCCAGGCTAGCCACCACCGCAAAAAGCCTGAGGTCTGTAAGTCCCTCTGTCACTCGAAAGTCCACCATCTCCAGGATCTGAGTATATGCACAGTATCACAGGTCATCATGAAGAACTATGTGGAACTATGTGTTTTTCTTCCCCTATTTAAGTTGTACCTTGATAATGTTTACGTATATGTACATGTCTCATATGTCTATTTAAGTTGTACCTTGATAATGTCTATGTAAATGTCTCATATTTCTATTTAAGTTGTACCTTGAAAATGTCTATGTACATGTCTCATATTTCTATTTAAGTTGTACCTTGATAATGTCTATATGTACATGTCTCATATTTCTATTTAAGTTGTACCTTGATAATGTCTATATGTACATGTCTCATATTTCTATTTAAGTTGTACCTTGATAATGTCTATATGTACATGTCTCATATTTCTATTTAAGTTGCACCTTGATAATGTTTATATGTACATGTCTCATATGTCTATTTAAGTTGTACCTTGATAATGTCCATGTACATGTCTCATATTTCATAAGAACAGAAGTAAGGACACAATTGGATATTTACATGCAATTTTACATTGCATATAAATATAAAATAGTACAAAATATACTTTTATATTGAACCTTAAATCTGTGGTTCACAAATTCTGAATATATATTATATTATTATCTTTACATATTAAGTGAACAAATATTTTAATAAAATTTGGAATCATTATTTAAAAATTAGTACCTCAAAGAACTTATATATTAGACATATGACATATAACTTAGGTTCTGAAATAATTCTACCAATAATTGAATATAACTTCTACTGTAAAGTTTTCAAAATTACATTTATATTTGAAATTAATATAGTAAATTGTGGTTACAAAGCTAAATAATATACACAATAGAAATTGTGTGAGAAATGTTACTAACAGGCCATTGTATGAAAACAGAAACAATCAGTATCACGTATACAAGTGCACATTGTACATATAAATTTCATTTCTTGTAAATATTTGTATTACATTTATTGTTTAGATAAAAGGTACAGGTTGATTATTAGATTAAAATTAGATTAGAAATTTCTCTGCCTCCCTCATTTGTAGCTCCCTAGCAGACAGTATTGCAAACACACAATCACAAACAAACAGATAGAGGTGTGTCTGCATTTGTGTATACTGACCCTATACACATAAATCTCCTCTGAATCAGACAGAACCTCTGGAGGTACAATCTCCTTCAAAGCCAGCAAGACTTGAAAGCAGGTGAGGTATCCATCTCCATCACTATCCACCTAGAAATGCAGGCAGTAGACTTCATCACTATTTTCCTCATCATCATCATGTCCGCCACCCTCACCCCCAACTATCCACCTGTAAATGGAAACATACTGTGTACATCATTATCATCATCATCATCATCATCATCATCATCATCATCATCATCATCATCATATTCCAGCCTGTGGAGAGAGAAAAAGAGAGATAGAGAAAAGAAGAGTGAGATGAATACATTCTCAACACTCACCGCTTCAAAAGCTTGTTTGTACAGTGACAGCTTCTCCTGGCTGAAAATGCAATATTTTGCAAGGAAGTCAACTGCAAAAGAACACAGGACAAGGACAAAGCTGATATTGTCATTGCCTAAAGCACACGTTTGTTTGTTTACACATGTCTCGCCTGCAGGCACACTCATTTGTATTATACATTACAATAGTAATCATATTTACACAGTCCATTATATTCACAGCTGTAGATCTGGCAATCCATCTTTGTCTCCTGTAGGGGATACGCATCTCTGGTCTTAATCTCAAGAACCATATATTCTGCTATGCTGAAACGTACACTACAAGGTCAAAAAATGTAAATACTTTGTTATGCCGGGTCTCAGGAGGAGTTTACTCAATTCCTTCCCATTCACATTCCCCCTAAACTAATGTTGCCCCTAAAAGAGGTGATTTATTAATGTATTTATTTTTTGGTTTGTGAAGTACTGTGGTTTAAAAAAAATAAAATGGTCTACATTAATACTGACTGATAGATTGATCTGTTCATTGAGATTGACCATTAATAAAAATACACACAGGCAGGCATATTGGGCATATTGCCAGTTGTGATGTTATCACTTGTCACTTATTTTAAAGATGTAAGGGGTTATGTAATTTTCCACGTTGGAGAGATAATGCAGCTATGGCAGCACACCAACATATCGATTATCTCTCGCGACAATCAGGGTCTAGGTCAAGAGAGCAACCCAAAACCCACCACCAGACAAAAAAAAACAAAAGAAAAAACTCAGCTTAAATATCGCATTACAATAGTCAACCAATCAATTTTCAATTTGTATTTCTCAATATCGTGTATATATCAAGGCACCTGTAATCAATTTAATATAATTATCAATATATTCTATTTTATTTATCACAAAAGTGTCTGAAAAGTAAAAGTCTCAATTCTGTAGTTTGGTTTATGTAGCAATAATTTATATTACAGCATGATATATACAGTATATCATGACATATTTTAACCAGATTATGTATCTGTTGTTAGCCATCTTATTTGTACGTACATATGAAAAAAAGCTTAGCTTGAATAGCTATAACAGAGGATAGAGAGAGAGAGAGAGAGAGAGAGAGAGAGAGAAACCTGAGAGAGGAGACCTGAGCAGCAAGCTCCAGCTGCTGTGGCTTCAGTTGAGACGATAAGAGAGAAGCCATTTTATAATGGATTTATTCATCCCCCGGCCCAGAGGTAAAGGAGCAGGACGCCATTTAAATCAGCCTGGAATGAAAGCCCTGGACCTATGGGATTGTCAATCTGCTATTTATCTGTTCATTCCTCACCAAAACCAGACCCCCCCCCCACCTTACATACAAAGCATTATAGTCACTTCAGCTCAACTTTACTTCTTAAAGCTTGATTGATCAAAAAGCCGAGCCCTACATCGTGCATCTGTTTGCAAATGCCTGTGACGGTCCCACTCAGCCCCTTCACAGAGCAGCGGAGTGACCCGTGTCCCCAAACGGCACCCTGATCCGGCTTTAGCCGCCGCCGCCACCGTCGCCTCCCGTCGCCCCGCCCCCAACGCGCACGCATCCGCGCCCGGCCCGCCCCCGATCGCGTCCCCCGAGCGTCCCCGGGCCTGTCTGTCGGGCCTCCGTCCCCGGCACCGCCTCGTGGAGGGGGGACCCGCTGCCGGCGCACCGCCGATAACATCAGCAGCACGGGGCCGCTCCGCTGGGAAATCACCCACACAAAAGGTGCGTTGGAGTGAGAGATTAAGGAGGGAGCAGGCGGGGGGGGGGGGGGGGAGGCACGGGACAAAGCAGGCACACTATATCCTCCCGCCTGATAGCCTTATCTGATTCCACCCCAAAGCTTGACGGCTTCTTTTACAGGCGCTTTAAAGCGCGCAGGCTGCTCCTTTGGTGTGAAGCCTAGCAGAAAATGTTCATCAGGAAAGGGATTGCGCCGCGAGGAGAGAGAGAAAGGGGGAGGGGGGGGGGGGGGGGAGTCGTTCGGCCAAGGCTGTAATCTGTAATGAAATGAGGGTGATTCAGAAAGCGAGAATAGGGACGTGCTGATGAGGAGCGCCGAGGTTTACTCTTTCATTCTTGTTTGTTTTTCTTTTTGTTCTTTTCTTTTGACTCGCCGGGCCCCTTTTGGCTCTGACACGCAATAAAAAAAAAAACTTCAGATCATAATTCACTGAACGACTCATAACAGCAAACACTTCCTACAGGTGGGCTAGTACATCCAAATGACTTATTGTTCAGTTTACAAGCTTGGCAAAGAGCAAAATACTTTTATTAACTAACCAGATGACAAGGAGCAATAGAGTTCATAAAGAGAGGGTGTTCCCAGCAGAAGGCCACAGCCGACTTGTCTGTGTGGATGACGGCTCAGTGACAGAGCGCTAATTGCTGTGGCAGTTACAGGAAGAGTGGAATACCGCCTACAGTAGGGTGTCCTCTAATGAGTCGCAGCATAGTCCAGCACATCTACAGTGTTATAGCTCCATTTACATAGGTCACATTTAGAGAGGCCTATAGGCAGAGTCACACACACGCACACACACGCGCGCACACACACGCACACACACACACACACACACACACACACACACACACACACACACACACACACACACACAAGCGCATACACACACACGCACACAAACAGACAGGGTCAGACACACAAAGACACACACCACACACAGACACACAGACACACACACACACACACACACACACACACAGGGGCACAGGAACACACACACACACACACACACACACGCGCGCATACACACACACGCACACAAACAGACAGGGTCAGACACACAAAGACACACACCACACACAGACACAAACAGTGGCAAACATACAGCTGAAATGCCAGTCCCCTCTACCACCATCATCACAACACTGGTCTCTTTCTCCTGGGCCAGGTGCCACAGCGCTACTCATGAGCAGGCCGCTGTTTGTCCACCCTGTCATTCTGAGCTAATGTGGAGCACAATGGCATGTTCCTGAGAGAAGGCTGTGCAAACAACACGTACATAAAGGCACTGTATGTCACACACACACACAAGCATATCCATGCACATATGCATACACATATACACAAACACAGGCCCGCACAGACTCTCTCTCTCCCTCTCTCACTCACAGACGCACACACACACACACAAGCATATCCATGCACATATGCATACGCATATACACAAACACAGGCCCGCACAGACTCTCTCTCTCCCTCTCTCACACACACACACACACACACACACACACACACACACACACACACACAGGGTCAGGACATGGCCGCCAGGTGTTCTGCTTCAATATTGCCACTCACTGTGAAAATAAATCTCCAGTCATCACAACTGTGACCACAGCCGGGAAAAGCAGACATATTCTCTCCGGCTTAGCCAACAAAATATATTTCAAACCCCGAATGAGCTTATACATGCAATCAACAAAAACGGCAGAAGGAAACTGAAAGTAGAGGTGAGGTGGAGAGAGAGGATGAGGGCGAGGGTGGGTATGGGGGTGAGGCTGGCTACGGGAACAGGGTGAAGGCGGAGGTGCGGCTGAGAATACTGGCAAGGCTGGGTAACTTGGGTGTCACTTGAGCCTTTCTGCCCTTAGTGTGGAGCAATGGTCAGATGTATTGAACACAAATATACATACATACACATACCGTGTACACACACGCATAGTCACAACATGTATGCGCACATACAGTATATACACACTCACACATGCATACAATATGATTTGCATTGTATTCATAATACATGTATGTGTTGCTTTGCAAAGAAATTAACTATATTTTTCTCACAAAAGGTCTTTAACATTTCTTACACATTGGTCTTTAAAATCTGTTTATAAATTCAATATTGTATGCATGACCCAGTGACATCAGTAAATCCTATTCACTAAGACAAGGCAAAGGTCAGTGAAGTCATATTGTCACTCCGAACAGAGCCTTTTATAACATGTGGACAAAACAGGCAATTAGGAGCCACTTACAGGCAGTCAAGTATTGAGTTACTAGCCACAGCCTGAGACACACAATAACTTCTAATGCACGGTCTGAGTTATTAGTTTGCCAATGCTTATTATTTTATAATGTATTGCTGACATTCTTCATAAATCCACATGTTTTATTTATTTATCTCCTATTCATCCTGTAAAAGAGTGATATTAAAGGAAATCAAAAAATACTCTGGCTGTCATGCATGAAATTACGAAAACATACTATATAAATATGATTTAACTGTTCAATTCTTGTTCTCCTATATACATATCATGGAAATGAACTGTCACCCTGACAATAAAGCGACTGAACCGAGAGGTGCTGTTCGTCCAATCGAGCCTGTGTGTGCAGGTGCACGTGCCAGTGTATTACTGGTTGCACAAGCTTCAGCACTCTCCCAAGTGGACAGCAGTCACGTGAATCTCTCGTTGTCACAGAGCGAAATATGTTCTTTTTGTGACAGTGGATTCCAAATATATCTTTCTCTCTCTAACTCTTTCTTTCTGTCCGTCACTAGCTCTCGTTCACACAGGCATGCGCGCGCACACACGCACACTCACAAGGTTGTTATGGTAATACCTGTCCTGTGCTGGTGGTTCAGGTGTTGGTTGATTACCGCTGAACAAACCTTCCGCAATCAGCCCTATTCAACCAAAGCCAGGTCTGCAGACATGCTTTCATCCAGTGTGACAGCTGGCTCTATAGCCCTTACCATCTCAATGCCCCATAGACTAAAACAGACCCTCTCTCAAACAGGCTCTCAACCTTTGTGCAGCACAGGGGGTTCCCAAACTTTTTAATCCAGAGGCCCCTCAAAATAACTACCTTGTGGCCAACGACCCCCATCTCAGTAAAATGGTTAACCATTATACAACACCCATTAAAGGCTCAACTGCAGTAATTATGTAACATATGAGAACATGGAAGCATGTCTAAATCATGATGTCATTATATCATGGATCTACGTATATTAGACTTGCAGTATGTAAACATGTAATAATTACAATGATCGTAATATTACTAATATGAACCGGGCATGGTTATAAAATATCAAGTAAATTTAATTAATAAAGGGAGAATATTTTCAGAATGTTGTGAAGGACCCCCAGGGACCACTGTTTTGAAACTTTGGGTAGAGGACAGGAGGCAGCCTTTAAATGTCTTGTCACTTTGGATAAAAGTGTCTGCTAAATGACTGCAATGTAATGTAATGTAATGTAAATGTACAGTAAAAGAGATGAGTTTTATATTCCTAAAGCCTAAAAGCACATGTAACACCTTTAGCAGAGAAAAAAAATATATACATATATATTTACAAAATAACATACTCCAAACATTTCCACAAAATCTTGGTCAGCGGATTAACCTTAAATCAAGTGATATCATGTCACATCTGAGATCAGCTTTTACCCAACATCCTAAAATCTTGTATTAGCTTAGGAATGATTTTCAAAGATCTTATGACGTGTTCATGGGGGACTTAGGTTTCGGACAATATATTGTGTGTAACGTGACACCAAAGGGACAGTGTTGTGTAAGAGCAAACTCACAGTCCTCAAACCTGGAGTGACTGTTACAGCCGTCGGTTTGGCTCTCTGCAGTCCCACGCTCCTTCAGCTTGGAGTAGATGTGCAAGGCTTTGGCTTTCCTCCGTTCGTCCGTCCTCCTTTTCTCCTGAAGCAGATGCTCCAGCTTCCAGGAGCCTCTCCTTGGCTTCACCCTCCCCTGACAGCCTGGGTCTGGGTGGGGCTCCTCTTCCTCTGGGGCTTCCAGGGGCCTGCTGAAGCCTGGAACAGAGGGAGGAAGAAAGGCTCAGTCCTCATCACAGTTATGCGTCTCATTCAGGAAGTGCCTGAACCCAGATGTTAAGGCCAGCAAAAAACAGGAATTGTTATGAGAGCTGGGTGTCAGTCAGTATGTTGATATAACACTCAAATATGTCTGTTGAGGTTTTTTTTTTTTGGGACAGAAGGGTCCTGTTTAATATTAACATCCAAATATTTGCTTCTGATTTTTTACGAGCATTTCTCCTTTCAATATCTTACTTTGGAAATGTCGCTTCCCAGTTTGTAGTTGTTCATCAAACAACAATATCCCTCAACCATTACTCTCCCTCTTTCAACTCCTGTCTGAAGCAAGAACATTCTATCTGAAGAGTCAGCACACAAATCCCAAAAAGCATGCCCTGTCCTGGAGAGGGTGCACCTAAAAATATAGAGATCACTGGGAACTGAACACAGCTGTGGGGTGTTGTTCATTTGGTCCAGAGGACATACAGCACAGGCGCCAACGCCTGTATAGCTCAGTCAAAGAGCTGAACGAGCTCATCAATCAGAACACGGACGCCCCTAGAGTCCAAACCCTTTTTAATGTCATCATTCACACTCAAATGTCCGTTCTGTCCTGTGTCTCATTGGTCACCTCTCCAGGTGGAAAATGGCACGTTCCATTTCGTGGTCTGTCTTACATCAGGGACTGCAGCTCTTTTGCAACACCCCCCCCCCCCGACCCCAACCATTAGCCACCTGCCTGAATGGGGCGCCTCCCCCCATGCTGACCCTCCTCCATTAGTCTTACTCATTGGCTTCAGACATCCTTCATGTTCGATGCACTTGAATTATACAACAACGTATGTCATCATAATCACAAACTTTGGCACAGGAAATGCATTACAGATACGCAATATATATTTGAAGGGTTTTCAGTTATGTCAGGGATATTTATCATGGTCAGTTGAAAGTTATGAAGATAGGAATTCATTCTGAATGCTGATTCGATTGAGAGCGCAGAGGCGAACACTTGTGTTTAATGTCTTTCACGGTAAAAGAATAGCACACCGTATTTTTATGACACAATCACCCACTATGTTGGCGTCTATCCATTATTCAGTGTTTATTATTTTAAAAAAAGAAAAGAGGCTAAAATTATTCAGGATTGTCTTTCTTTCCTTTTGGAGCTTTTTCTTCTCTTTCACAATTAAATCCCTGAATGCTTTGCGGTTTTTATTTGGTCAGTTACAGCTGGAAACAAGGCATTGAAAATGCTTAGAGACCATCTAAACCAAACAGACCAGGTTACCATACCAACTGAACCCTCTGAAAAAGGTAGATAGCCGGATTTGGCTAAGAGGAAGCCTCGTCAAATCCCTCACATATGCACTCCCAGATCTGGACAGGCAACAGTAACAAAAAAAAACACACACACACACACACATCCTCCATCCGTCTCTCTCACTCTGGAAACAAAACACACCACACAAGGAACCAGAGAGAGGAGGGAAGACAGCGCTTGTATCTCTTTCTTTGTGTGTTTGAGAAAGGGATGAGACTTAGTGCTCCGGGTCATCGGGAGATGCCACCCAGCGTCTCGTCTACTCTATCGCTCCTCTGGCCAATGGGGGAGTGTGGGGGGGGGGGGGGGGGGTGCAGAGAAAAAGAAAGACCCGCAGATTATTTATTCATGGGCAATTGTCCTGTCCTGAGCCTTTTTTGTCCTCTTTCCCAATACATGGTCCTCTCTATCAGTCGTGACAAGTGCCAATCACAAGCTTGATGTCCTGGTTTTGGGGGTGAAGGTAGAAAAAAAGGAGGATTTGGAGACAATAGCCACTGAACTCTCAGTGTCAGTGATTTAGAGACAATGGCCATGGAAATCTTGGGGGGTCAGTGTGTGGTCCTGATTTTGGGGTTGGGGTTTGGGGGGCGGGGGGGGGGGGGGGGGGGGGGGGGTGCAGAGCTGCTTCTAACACAGCTAATCTCTGTCCCAGTGTCTCCCTCTTTCAGTCCGTTAATCTGTCCAGCGGCTCCCGAGGCTTCCGGAACAATCCTCTGGGTCAGTTCAGATTAGCCCCCTTTTGTGCTCTCCGGATCGTTACATTTATTTACACTTTAACATCTTCAGTAGCAGCTGAATGCTAAACACCCCGTTGGGCACTCTAAGACCCACCAACTCAGAGAATTACACAAACTCATGAAATAATTACTAGGGCGAGGACAAAAGCCTGATTGCTGATCCTAGGACTCCGGGAATCTACTTTATGCTCTGACTGAGGAAAATAAGTTGTTCATTTATCAGGAAGATGTCCATGTCCACATTGCATCACCATAATTGATCTTCATGTCAGGGAAGCAACAGAACGTCACTTAATCTGACAGTCATCTTGATCAAAATGAATTGGAGGAAGTTGAACTGTGAAAAGCAATGGCATTCCTAACAAATAGCCTGACAGTTCAGTCAATGTCAGATGTCCCTATATTATAGATTAATGTGCAACAACTCCCGGTGACAGAAAAACATTAATACAGGCTCTGTCCTTTGCACTCTGCAGGTGGATGAAAGTTATTATAGCAACTCCCAACAACAACAAACTCATAAACACAAACTGACAGTACTCCGACCAAAGCTCCTTTTCAGTACTCAGACATCATGAAGCGGATAGTTTTTCACACTTTCTGTGTTACTACTCTCTTCCTATTCCACGATCATTCTGTTTCTGTCTTCCTGGAAGTACAGGAAGTGCCTTGCTATTTTCACCCCCACCCCCAACATGAACTGCCCAACTGTCTCATACCCCTCCCAGAAGAAACTGTGGCACATCTCCTCTGTTTACTGACCCCAGGAGTGACCCTATAAATGACCTCAAGCTGACCCTCCCCCTGGGGACTGACCATGTCTTTGGCCTCTTAAAGGCCAGTGTTCTGGAACAGCTCCAACAATTGCCAAGGTTAGTTCAAGTTGTGACATGTCTTCCCCCCCCCCGGTAGTGGCATAATCAATGAAACCATTTTCCCCCACAGCATTCTTTCCATGCAATCTGACTGCCTGTCTCAGCGTATCTTATTCATTATCCACTGAGTATGTGACATTGACTGCTAATGAACAAGTGGGATGGCAGAGGAATTTATCCATGAAACAAACAACACAGCCAGTCTAAAGGGGATAGAGGACAACATTATTGCCAAGGGGAATCAACTCAATTAACCTAGGGAGATCTTCTCACTAACAGTGAAAGACAATCAACCACAAAGATCTGCTCACCACAGAAATCTCCTCACCCACAGAAAGGTCTATTTACCCATAGATCTCATCCCAAGGCAGGTGTGCACTTGGGGTGTGCCCTCTCTCCTCAGCTCCTCCCGATCAGTATCTATAGATGACAGACGTGGGAGGTGGGCCCAACAATAGTACAGTTTCTTGGGACACTGTTTAAACAGTCCATATAGTATCTACAGGGCCGAGCACCACAACAGTGAGCACATGGTAATTACAAGAGGCCTACAGCAGTTTATCCCCTTGAGGTACATCCATACCTTAAAGAGCAATGATCTCTTTCTTACAGCTAATACCAATTTACAGTTCCTCATAAGATACTACACCCCACCTGGAGCATTCCCAGATAGCAGATGCCTATGCTGGCCCACACTCCCCATTTTCATTCAACCCACATACCGCCATGGACGGCAATGAACTCATGTCTTATGTGGTTGGTTGCATTTGGGCCATGTTTGGCCCAGAATCTAAATGCTGTGATAAATCTTAAATGTGGCTGGTTACAGTCGGGCCACTTTAGGCCCATAATTTAAATACTGCACATGTGGTTGGTTGCATTCGGGCCACATTGGGCCCACAATACACCTGCCATTGCCATACTGACCCTTAAGTGCCTAAAGTCAACCATATTTGGCCCGGAATCATCTGCTATCTGGTTTGGGATTCCTACCTACATCACAAACTCTCTACGTTTCCTCTCCATATCTGTTGGGTGATATAAGTTAGACAGCTTGAGTGCTACAGAGAGTGATTAGGAAAGGGATTCCCTGTGATGTTTGATATTCTTGTGTGAAACTAGGTGTATGCTTTTATCACCACTATTTAACTTGATCACAGGTTTATCATTGGTGTTACTCTTCTATATGTATCCCACTGTGCTGACATCTCTTATGATATGCACTTTATGCATCCTGCCAGGATCGTCCTGTATGTTCCTCTCAATAAGAGCGTCTGCAAAACAAATACACAATGAATAATGACGCTAAATACAGCAGCCATTGTCCTCAAACCCCGCCATCTAAGCTCTGACCTCAGCCAAGGCTAAACACCCCCAAAAACAAGCTATGCCCCAATGTGCAATCTCCACCTCCATCAACAGAGCCCCCGCCCAGGCTCTTGTTGCTGATCCACCTACACACATGCACACACGCACACACGCACACACAATAGCCTTTTTCCTGGCAAAGCCCGTTCTTCACGTTTCATATAGAAGCCTACCGTACACTGGGCTTTTCAACAATTATTCATCTGTGTACACAAGACTTCCAGACAGAGAGAAGATCCTCCAGCTGATATTTCATAGTAAAAAAGATCACAGGGCTTAAGTGTACTAAAGACAGAGGAAAGACAAACAGGGTTATGTCAGAGAGCAGAGAGTGCCTTTTACCGGGCCAAGCTCACAATTGAAAAGAATGCTTTATATTGCGTCCAGCTTTATCTCAGTCTCTTGCATTTGTATGAGGATGGAAGTGTCTGTGTTCCTCTCTCAGTCAAACCCATCCATCCCCACGTCCTGTAATACATCAGAGCCCACTTGGGTTAAAACTGCAGGGCTCAAGTCTTGATCTAACTCTCAATCAACCCACCAAGTTTCCAACTTTATATCAAACGGTTTTAGAAGTACTAGAATTTGTGCGATAAGCCACGCCCAATGCAAAATTAATTGGCTTCTCATTCGGCCAATTTTTGACATATGCCTTAGTAAAGTAATGCATGTATGTAGGTATGCGGTTTGAGTCGCTTGAATAGGTCTGGTGCAAATTGGTCTAATTCTGTAGGAGGAGTAGCATTTTAAGTGTTTTACAAAAAATGCTAATTAGCGGAAAATCGAAGATGGCCGACTTCATGGTTTCTTGAGGCAAATTTGTTGGGCAGGAGTAGCGGGATGTATCCACCAAATTTTGTGCCTGTAGATCAAACGGGGCGTCGGCAAGGGGCGTGTCAATGATTTTTTGTGAATTTTTAAATATTTTCTTATATTTGGATCTCTATAACGCCACCACGTGGCTCGATTGGGTTGAAACTGGAGAGGTCAGGTCCAGATGTTACTCTTAAAAGAGCTTCCAAGTTTCATAACCTTCTGTGAAATGGTTTTGGAATTATTAGCATTTTTGTGATAAGCCACACCCACTGGATATTTATTGGCTCGTCATTCGGCCATCTTTTAAAATATCAAAATTCTGTATATACATTTTATGAGGCATGGTGTAAGGAGTGTGTTTACCAGGTTTCATGTAAATTGGTCAAATGTTATAGGAGGAGTAGTATTTTAAGTGTTTTACAAGTAATGCTAATTAGCGGAAAATCCAATAGGGCTAACTTGATGGTTCCTTGAGGCAAATTTGTTTAGTATGAGCAGACGGACCTCTATCCCACATTTTGTGACTCTGGATAAAGCAGGGCGTATGCAGTGGGCGTGTCAATGATTTTTAGTGAATTTTTAAATATTTTCTTATATTTGGATCTATATAGCGCCACCACGTGGCTCGATTGGGTTGAAACTGTAGAGGTCAATTCCACATGTTACTCTTAATAGATCTACCAGGTTTCATAACTTTCTGTCAAATGATTTTGGAATTATTAGCATTTTTGTGATAAGCCACGCCCAGTGAAAATTCATTGGCTCGTCATTCGGCCATCTTTTAAAATATAAAAATTCTGAATATATCTTTTATGAGGCATCGTCTATGGAGTGTGTCTACCAGGTTTAATCTCAATTGGTCAAATTTTGAAGGAGGAGTAGCATTTTAAGTGTTTTACAAAAAATGCTAATTAGCAAAAAATTCAATATGGCGGACTTTATGGGTCCTTGAGGCAAATTTGTTCAAAATGAGCAAAGGGACCTGTATACCAAATCTTGTGACTCTAGGTGAAACGGGGCTTCGGCAGTGGGCATGTCAATGTCAAAATTTTGTCACATGCACTACAGCGCCACCAGGTGATCAATCTGCATCATTATATAGAGGATCCAAGAGTTTGGCAATCCCAACAAGCGTGCCAAGTTTGGTGATTCTAGGCCAAACCAGCTCATGGGAATTTTAGGTGAAAGCTGAGAAGAAAAAAAAAAAAAAAAGAATCTGAACAGATACAATAGGGTACCAGCAGCTACGCTGCTCGGTCCCCTAAATATAAGATCATAAGAATACATAATCATGAGAACAGGCCATTCAGCCTTTCTAGGCTCATTATTTACCCATAAACTAGAAAGTATCCAGCATTGGATCAAGCCTGGATGTTGATGGAGCCTCTTCTGCATTTCAAAAACTCAACTTAACTGAAACGTGTAAATCAGTTTGTGCATCTTTCTTAGGGTAGCTGACATATTTGCAGGACAGGATATGAATAATACCTCAGTGAGCATATAACTCACACAGAAGTTCAGGTTGCTTATGCAAATTAGTAGAACCACCTTATGTCAGGTCAGGCTATGATACGGTGATCTGATAACACCACAGTTTTGATATTCTGTTGCAACCCAGTTCCGTTGGGAAATCCAACAGTCATGTTGTTTACACGGAGAAACAGGATGAAGGCTGAAATAATACCTATGGGCTGGCAGGAGTCCCTTCCACTCCCAACAGTCACTGGGGCAGAATCGGACAGGAATGACTGTTGGAAACATGAGGACAGTTGGCTGGCTCTGTCTTCTGAGGAGGCCTGCATTAATCACACAAACACGAGTCAGAACATGTGGAATCTATACATTACTGGGTCCCACTGCATATTGGTCCAAATTTCTGAGAAGCTGTACCTACAGAGCTACATTCAGAATTAAAATATTAATTCCTGATATGTTTGCATCTCCAAAGACTGTACTTACAATTGCAAACAGTGTCTCCTTATTTCATGTGAAGTGCATAAACCTAGCAAACAGACCAGACAAAATCAAATGTGATGTGGACCAGAAAAAGGAAAATAGAGCACGAGGCTGGACAGAGACAGACCTTTGTCATCTCAAGGTAAAATTATCTGGCACACTCGTTAAACTAATAAATGTCTGGAAAAAAGGCTTGCAAGATGATGCAATTGTGCATAGATAACTATGGTCATGGTGGGGAGGCTATCGCCACAATCCTCACAGAGTAATAATTATTACAAAACTACATAATTACAATAGTCTTGCTAATTATCTTCTCAAGTTTATATATTTTCCCATTATAAAGAAATTACAAAAAGTAAATTCACTTTTGTGGAGAACGATGCAATACAGCCCCCAGTTACAGCTGTGATGCCTTTCCTCACATGCAGCATACAGGTATAGGATAGCTATAGGATATTGCTGCAGCTACCAACTACAGCCATGAACGGTGCTGATTGCATGCTGCGGCCATCTTGTCACGCTCTCCTCGTTCAATAGAACCAATGGACCAGTGTAATAAACCGCTATGATGGTGGAAGGGAGCTTAGATGAATCAGTCAGCTTCTCAGAGTGGGTCCCACCTACCGCACACAGAGAGGATTAATACTCCCTCTACTGGTGCACCTGCATCCATTCCACTATGACCCTCTACAAACCGGACGACCCTGACCCATTGCCCCGCGACCCAATTCCAACCTTTCAGCCGCACACCCCCCAAAAGGGAACACAAGGCAACAGCGGGGGACCCGGGAACCGAGAGTCAGACCGTTCCTATTTCATCCTTTACTGCCAAACTCTGCTGTGAGGCTCTGACCAATCCACCACAGACCCTCCCACTTTCCTCTCTACTTCTCTGTCAAAGCCAGTTGTGAAAATACTACAGGTTCCCAAAAGAGAGAAAACAAGTGCTTGATGTTATTGAGTGGGTGTACTGAAAGCACAGAAGGATTTTTGTGGAGTATTGAGAATATGCTGTAAGTGTAAAAGTCTGTAGGGATAGTCACATGGTGTTGGACCTTTGGAGATATGTAGGTACTACGGGAGGGTACAGAGTATACAGGTATTGAGAGCATAACAGGTGTATTAAGTTGTCTCAAATACATGTCTCAGCTGGGCAATCTTTCCTGTCATATGCAGTGTGCAGTGTATACTGTATATACTGTATATGGTGCAACACAATGAGAATTCCACTGAGCTGCATGAGAAAGTTGCTATCAAAGTTACACAGAGTATGTGGACATATCTAACTTATGCATCCCTTTGACATATCTAACTTATCCGTCAAAGCCACAAAAGTTGGCTTTGAGGTATAATGCCTTTGCACAATTCATCTCAACTAGAATACAAGAATTTCTATCTGCAATCTGCGCTACATGAATGCTTTTTTTCCCCAATCACTCTTATCCCTCATTTGTTTCTTTTTGTCCCACTTGTTCATATGCCTGTTATATTACTGCAGTGTTTTCAGTGCAGTCATGAGAGCCAGATAAGCAGCATGCTAGGCTGCTATTCCATACCAGAAAGTCATAGTGTATCTGTATGCTAAAACCCAGTGAATTTGTAGAATCCCACACCAGGAAGCCCCATTAATTAAAATTCATGAACGATATGTGTGCATATTGAAGTCATGTCTGCATTGGATCCATGAATGGTTCAAGATTAAAGTGCAGTTTTCGATGGCAGGATAATGCAAGATTAGAAAAATAGATTAATTTGGGACATTATTTGTTCAGTGTACTTTTAACTGAACAAATAACAGATGATCCTTGCAAGTTATTACAGAGAATATTGTATTGATGCTATGTGATCTTTTTATTGATCAAATGACCTAAAATACTGAGCACCATGCAAGCACATAACACTAAACCAACCCCTTCTCTTTGGTCTTGAATGTATGGCATATGACTCGGTAAAGTTATGCCGCCTCTAGTGTAGGTTTTCATACTCTGCATGAATGCTGGTATAGGTGCAACATTTCTCTTACTGGACTACAAGAAGGAATGCATCCTAGAAGCAGGGGTGCATGAATGGCAGCTTTGACCTGAGATCAGAGATGAAGGGGGTTAAAGGGTTTAGGGCCCATTTAAAATAGCCTGTTCCACATACGCAGACCCTCACACAGAAAGGGCAACTCACCGCTGCGTGAATGCTCTGTCCCTCAGCTCCACTGGTGCCACATCTCCTCAGCCCAGCACCCTCTACACAGCCTGCAGGAGTCAGGGGCGCCACGACTCCTGACAACAGAGACAAACAACAGCTAACTGAGAGAGAGACATAGAGAGGGAAAGGAAGAGAGAGACGGGAGAATGGAAGGGAGCGTGATATGGAAGGGAGCGTGATATGGGAGGGAGCGTGATATGTGTCAAATATGCATACCTGCGTCCGGTTTTGCTATTTGCCTATCTTTAAAGGTAGAAAATCAAAGGGTCAGAAAGTAAAAGCGCAGCCATGTGTTTCTTCCACCCATGAACTGAGCCACCTGATTTCACTAATTAGTTCCACCTCCTGGTTGAAGAATTACGCTAATTAGCATATCCAGGTGATTGGACCAAAGTAATGGGGAGGACTTCTACTTTGAACCTGGATTTTCCTCCTCTGCCTATCTCCATGAAAGGGAGTCCTTACAGTATTTTGTTGTAAAGAGCAGCTATAGAGCTGATTATCTATTCCAAAATTTCATTTAACCAATTTAATTAATCAAAAAATGGATAAATTCTAAAAGTCCGGTTTAGAGGTTCAACCCAACTCAAATTACTCAAACACACTGAAAACTATGACTGATCCTGCCCTCACAAGGTTTTTATATTCTAACTTTATTTTCAGAGTTTTATTATTTATTTCCCTAAACCCTGTTGGTTCTAAGCTTGTATCTAAGCTTGCTGCTTGGGAACTAGTCAGTAAATGAGTTCACAATGTGAATGTGCAGGAAATCCGAGGAACTTTCCAATGATATTGATTACTGTTCTTCTATACACAGGAATATCAGCATGTACCATCAGCACTACAGGCAGACATTTTCACATACTTTTGCAGTCATTTCTGCATTTTGCATTGTGGCTAGAGTGTGAGTGTTAAGATTTGCAGATTAATGATAAACTGTGGTTTGAACAGCTCCATAAACCATAACTTTCCCGAACATACCTTTATTGTTTTACAGGTAAAGACCTGCAGCTGCCAGCTGAAAGGATGACTGACAGGCCACTGAGGGCTCAAAGCCAGCGACAGAAGTACCGTTTTACACACACACACAAAGACACACACAAAGACACACACACACACACACACACACACACCTTAAAAGGCATTACTCTCAAGGACGTCCAGCAACGGTCACACCTGTAAAACCCTGGTATTCCCCTGTCTGTCCATTTCCTCCCAAGGAGTTATGAATGGAGTCCCTGTTTCTGGGCTGTATTACATTGTCATTTATCATGAGTCATAAAGAAATAACTGGCAATTCTTTCTACATATACTGATTTGCCAAGGCTGACCTATCACTGTATTTTTAACAGTCCTTATCCGATAAAAGTGCTCAACCAACACTGTTCCCCTGAGCTGCAGAGGAGAACATGCGGAAACATATGCAGCACCTTAAACTAAACTATTTGTCACTTGGGCATAAGTAATACAGTGACCTGACTGCATGCTAACTCAAAACCTGTCAGGTAACAGAAAAGAGTACAAGGAAACAGTAGGCCTATATGGGTCCATGTACACTTAAGGGTGTCTATTGTAACCATAGGGTGTAATTAAACATACAGATGTACCTTGTAAAAAAATCTGATTCCTTTATCTCCCTAGCATTGGATGAGCTCATATATAGATGACTCGGTGGATGAGCTGTGGATCTAATCTGTCGATCTAATCAATTTCAATAAACTGGTATTGATCCAGAAACACTAGTCCAGATGCAGTGTTCAGTGTTCAGCAGAGAAAGAAAAGACAGATACCTGTGGACCAATCCCCTCTAAGCATCCTGTAAGTCCCGCCTGCATCTCCATTCTGATGTCCCATGCTGTCTGTAGAGGGTAACCCACAGTCTGGGACTGGGGGGAAAGGTTCCACAGCATCAGGATGGTCAAGGAGCAGGAGTTGTACACGGGACAGGGACCCCAAACGGCCGGAATCACAGCCCAGAACCAGGGAGTCCGCCCGCTGTGACAACACTGCTGAGAAAAAGCATTTCTGTTAATCACAATATTAAAACTGCAGAGAGACAATATATACACACAATTTCAATTGGGTACTGTAGACAGACAGTACAACTAGCCAGTCACAGCCTCAACACTGTACAGGCTCAGGGACAATACATTCAACCAATCATGGCCAGACTTTACATCCTCCCCAGGTAGAGCTGGTTGAGTGTATTCAACAGCAATGTAGTGAGTATGGCGGGAAGTTTGGGTGGGAGACACTTGGGCTGCATTTGGAATGGCTCCCTATACGCTTTATAGTGCACTATTTAGGCGATCAGCCATTCTGATGGTTTTCCAAATTCTCAGTTGAGAACACTGAGAATTAGCACATCCTACAAAATGGCTGATTCCCTAAATAGTGCAGTATACAGCGTATAAGGAGCCATCCCGAATGCAGCCTTGGTCTGCTGGGATCCAAGATGGGCCTTGCTGGATGAGGGGTAACTGTTGCTGGGTCTTGGACAGCTGCTGATTGAACAACGTGATTTAGCCAGACGTGACAGGTGACAGCTCTCACGGTCACACCTCATTTAAACTGTTTGAGTGAGACCGTTGGCCCTCTGCCTATGCAAATCCTGCCAGGTCCACCAGAGGGGAATTTCACAGGGCACTTAGAGGGATGACATCACGCCCACCAGTCTCACACCTTACACCCATTTCATATATCTTCATGCTCTGTTCATAACTGTTAGGATTCACTCCGGTAGATACCAGTATCATGGATCTCCTGTCAGGGAAGGGTAAGGCATTACATTATAAATGAGGGAATTTCTGCAGCTGTAACAGAGCGAGAGTACAACGTTGGGATTAAACGAGTCATGGGGTAATGTGATCCTGAAAATAAAATCTCAGTGAGCAGTGCAGGTGAGGGACCATCGTTAGGGGACTCAGGTCTAGGAAAGGCTGGTGTCAACACCATCTTTAAGCCCTTGATTAAGTTGTTGTCTAGAGGCTTCACCTGGATCAGGGAGCAAAGCAGGTAGCCTTCACACATATTTCCACAGAACTGACCCATGGGCGTGGGAAGAACCTTACACAGCCAGCAGGGGGCAGGAGAGAAAGACAGGACAGTGTGCTGAGCTGAGCCTGTCTAGAGACATACTGTGACAGTATTCCTCGCGCTCATGTAAGTTTACTGTTGTGATCATTTGCTGTATTTAACCTTTAACCCTACTCTCAATGGCACACAGGTCACAGCCTCTGTGGAGCAAACTGTGCCTCAAATACGCCCCCAGGACATGGAGCTGACAACTGGAGACTTGCAGGCTGCATGGTCCTTAGGACCAGAATTAGCCAGTTAGTATCATTCAGGACAGACATGTTATATCTGTCTGAGCAGAACCGATGCTTCCGCCTATGAGGTCTAAACAAGGAGGGTAATGACCAAGTATTCCTGATCCAAGGCCTGGACTTTCTGTGTCTGTTTGAATTATACATTCCACATATTGTGCACCATGGAGTTTTCCTCAAACAGTTCAAGCAACTCTTCTTTATCATCCATACCAAGGTTAGTAATTTTTTATATAACAAATGCCGAGTCAATTGACCCTGGGGCCAGACCGGTCCTGCCATTTCCCTTTCATTTCCAACCCCTTTAATGAATTCTCCTGATGTGACAAGACCCTTCATTGGTTGGATCTGTGGAAATGCACCGATAGAACAAGAGCATAAGATGAACAGGGAAATGCTGTGCTATCTGTAAGGGCAGTATTGAACAGAACCCTCCACACCTCCACTGCACAGGGTAAATTTGAGGGAAACACCTCACCAGGGTCCAGGAGAGTGAATGAATTCTGAGATATTTCCAGGCAGAAAGGACTATTCTCATTGGGTAATATTTCTCTACAACTCACTGTGTACACACAGAACGCACAAGCAAAACATAATCTCTTTCATCTTCGTAAAAGGAGACTTAGGGGTGATTTGATTGAGGCTTTTAAATAGATGGAAATTAGCAAAAGGTAAGTTCCACTTCAGGAAGTACTTTGTCACACAGAGAGTAGTCACTGTGTGGAATAGCTTTCCAGGCCATGTAGTAGAGGCAGAAACTCTGGGGGTTTTAAAGACCAGGCTTGATACGGTGCTAGACACTATCTAGTTTGTAGGTAAACGGTGAGCACTAGGTACACTTTAGTCGTAGAAAAATTGTAAGCATTGTTGGGCTGAATGGCCTGTTCTCCTCATTAATTTATGTTATGTTATGTCAGTAGCATGCATAAAGCCAAAATCCATACACACACACACACACCCACACACACACAAACAACAGCCGGTATGGGCAAAATTAGGTCTAAGAAAGGCCATGGCCAGTATTCAATCAACATTTGTCTTTAACTTTGACTCCAACAGCATTACACTCAGATTCTTCACAATCTCAGCATGGCATTTTTGTATATTGATTGCTGTATGGAACAAACTATGTTTGGCAAGACCAAAATTAACTCTTTTAGTTCTTAGTCAACATTAAGGACAAATATTGACTGAATCCGACCATGTCTGATTGAGGGCTTATAGAAAGGCAAACAAAAAACAACACTTATCACACTGTTTACAGTCAGGAGGTCTTTATATTTCCTCCTCCCTCAAATGGATTCAATGATGAACAATATCCTGTAGATAAACATGTTTATCTGTACAGTATGTGTCAGTGACATGTATGTACGGTATGTATCAGTACAGTATGTGTCAGTGACATGCACTTGTGGCGTTTTGTTTATTGGTAATCTCTTCACGTCAATGAGGTGGTGCTGCATCTGGCGTAGAGTTTAATCTAAGTCAAGTACATCAGTACAGGTGTGTAGTACCTGTACCAGGTGAACTGCAGTCTGCATGGGAGCTACTGGAGCGCTCCTGGGATAGACAAGATCCCGTTCGTTGCATGATGGCATCCAGCTCTTCAAAGACATCTGACTCAGTGCAGCTGACTTGAGAAGACGGAGACCATTCAGTCTCACTGGCCCCTAGAACAGTTCAAACACACAATGAACTCTGTGCATGTACCACATGAAGGGGGTGTGTGTGTGTATATATATACAGTATATATATATATATATATATATATATATATATACAGTGCCCTCCACAATTATTGGCACCCCTGGTAAAGATGAATAAAAAGGGTTATAAAAAATGTATCTTTTGGTGAATATTCAGTGTGAGATTAGCTTAATCTCACACTGAAAAAATGAGAGAAATCCAACCTTTAATTGAAGTAAATTTATTCTGAGAAAAAAAAGTTGATCAGACTGTTTAGGAACTTTCAAGCAGTAATCCATGACTACCTGTTTCACTGGGGTATAAATATGAGGTAACACAGAGGCCATATTCCCTTATTCATACAGTTGAACTCGGTAGTTTACATACACTTAGGTTGAAGCCATTAAAACTTTAAGGGTTGTTGACAAATTTTCCTATTGAACTCTATATGGAAAAATAAGTCAGGAGAAGAAACCATTCAAGTTATCCATCCATATTTACTGTATTTCTGGCAACAGAGTGATGATTTAAGGCTTGTTTGATATGTCAGACTCTTGATGACTTAGAGCCATTTAGCCAACAAGTGTTCCATACTGTTCCAGTGTAATTTACAGCTAAATCTAGTCCCACCCTCCAATTCCCATAGGGATCCATTCAAATGCAGAGGCGTTATAGTATCTCTTGTAAAAGTACCAGCAAATAAGATATCAAGAGTCTTTTGATGTTGTTGGGCCACAGACATCAGGAAGTCATGGCATGCAAGGATATGCGACCAAATATAAAAAATTTGAAGGCACAGTTAACTTAGTGTATGTAAACTTCTGACCCACTGGAATTGTGATATAGTGAATTAAAAGTGAAATAACATGTCTGTAAACAATTGTGTCATGCACAAAGTAGATGTCCTAACTGACTTGCCAACACTATAGTTTGCTAACATGAAATCTGTGGAGTGGTTAAAAATCAGTTTTAATGACTTCAACCTAAGTGTATGTAAACTTCCGACTTCAACTGTACATCAACATGGGAAAGATAAGAGAACACACAAATCAAAGTGTGTTGAGCTTCATAAGTCAGGGAATGGCTATAAAAAAATAGCTACTCACCTGAAAATGCCGATATCTACCGTTAGGGCAATACTTAAAAAGTTCAAAGCAACTGGAACTGTTACAAACTTGCCTGGAAGAGGACCCAAGTTTATTTTGCCCCCACACACAGTGAGGAGGATAGTAAGAGAGGCAAAAAAATCATCAAGGATCACTGTTGGAGAATTACAGAGGAAAGTAGCATCTTAGGGTCATCAAGTCTCCAAAACTACCGTCACCTCCATGCCAACAAATTATTTGGAAGGCATGCCAGAAAAAAGCCTTTCCTGTCATTTCACCACAAACGTAAGCGCCTGGAGTTTGCTAAACGCTACTGGAACTTTGACTGGAACCGTGTTCTATGGTCAGATGAAACGAAAATTGAGCTTTTCGGCAACCAACAGTCAAGGTCGGTTTGGTGTAAAAAGAAGGATGGCTATACCGAAAATAACCTGATCCCCACTGTTAAGTATGGTGGAGGTTCCGTGATGTTGTGGGGCTGTTTTTCCTCCAAAGGTTGGATTTTCCAGCAGGACAATGATCTAAAACATACATCCAAATCAACACAAATATGGTTAACTGAACACAAAATCAAGCTTCTGCCATGGCCATCTCAGTCATTGTTCTCTCCTGACCTAAAACCCATTGAAAACCTGTAGGCTGAGCTGAAGAGGAGAGTGCACAAAAGAGGACCTAGGACTCTGGATGATCTGGAGAAATTCTGTAAAGAGGAATGCTCTCAGATTCCTTGCTCTGTATTCTCCAACCTTACTAGATGTTATGGGAGAAGACTCAGTACTGTTCTATTGGCAAAGGGAAGTTGTACAAAGTATTAAATGCAGGGGTGCCAATAATTGTGGCACACGTGTTTTAAAAAAAAAAAATTATATCTTGATGAGTGATTTCTTTTTCTCAGAATAAATTTACTTCAATTAAAGGTTGGATGTTTCTCATTTCTTCTGTGTGAGATTAAGCTAATTCACCAAACGGTGAATTTTTAAAAATAACCCTTTTAACATATCTTTACCAGGGGTGCCAATAATTGTGCACTGAGACAGTCCCTGAAGCAACAGCATCACTTCTCATCTCACCTCTCTTATTAAACACTAATCATACTAAATACACAAATCACTCCACATCTTTCTAAGATACCCCCCTCTCATTATGATCAACTCCACTGGGAGGACAGTTAGTCAAAACAGGATTTATTTTCCTTTGCCAGTAATTTGCATGAGAAAAAGAGATACCCTCTCTAGTGCTGTCCCCATGCACTCACAGGCACACAGACAGTCTCACACACACACACACACACACACACACACACACACACGCACGCATGCACGCACACACACACACACACACACACACACTCGCACACACAGTCACACATAAACACACATACACACTGTCATGTATTCACAGATAAACACAAACATATACACACCCTCTCTGACTGACACACACACACACACACACACACATACACAAACTCACAAAAAAAACACACGCGCACGCATTCACACACACAAACACAATGCACCATGCACTCCAGTGGCCTGACTCTCTGTCAATGAGACAACAGGGGTACTTGACTCCCCACTTCAGAGCACATTGCGGCTGTCAGTTCTGTGGTGGTATCCACCTCACGTGTGGGGGGACGGGGCGGAGTCAGTTCCACACCGCCGTCCCGCTCTGTCCTCGGTCTCACGTGTGGGGGGACAGGGCGGAGTCAGTTCCACACCGTGGTCCCGCTCTGTCCTCGGTCTCACGCGCGGGGAGAAGGGGCGGAGTCAGTTCCACACCGCGGTCCCGCTCTGTCCTCGGTCTCACGCGCGGGGGGGAAGGGGCGGAGTCAGTTCCACACCGCGGTCCCGCTCTGTAACTCGGGCTCTCGCGCCACAATGCGGCCGCGGCCCTCACTGCCACGGACAGTTACTCTCTGAGGACCAGGCGCAGAAGGGGTCACCCGAGGTCAGGCTGATGGCTGGGCCCCAGCGGCGGGCTGTACGGAGGACACAAAGGGCCCTGCCTTCTGAAAGAGCCACAGAGGAGCACCAGGCGACCCGAACGCCCACTCTGCACACACACCCGGGGGAGAGGGCGCTGTGCCCCCTCAGCGGGATAGTACACAGAGAGCAGGAGGGGGACCCCAGCACAATTCCGCCATTGTTCTCCTTCTGTTATAAAGCCAATTCAAATCTCATCGCTCATCGCTTCTTGTCCTGATTCCGACACACCAAATGCTGACACGGCGGTCATATACAGAGACCAAGGTGTTCCACTAAGTGCTGTGTTCTGCCTGTTGTCCTCTCAATAGCGTTTGGCCTTGGTAAATATAGTTATATATTTAAGCATTTATTTTTTTCATATCACCACCCTCAACCAACCTCCCCTCCCTCCAAGGTTTTGGTATCACCAATTACTCTATGGTCTCATGCCATCGTTTCCTACCTCATCCACACCTGCACAGACGTCAGGTTCAATCACAGGCATATCAGAGAAGGTTTATCAATGCGGTCAGGGAGCAAGATTCTTTTAACAGCTTGTTTCTCCCCTGTGAAAATGGCTAATTGTCCCTGTGGAGTCACTCATTCCAACACTGCAGCTAATGCCTATGAGCACATTGACATAGCCCAGGTTCAAACCTGTCATTCCAGGACACAGGGCCTAGCTTGTGGTGTGTTTAGCAACTGAGCCACTCAGAAGTTAATCAGTGTTGGTTTTTTATAATTTCTCTCATTTTATCATGCTTTCTTTGCTCCAAACTTGAAACACCCCGGCATATTTATGGGCCCATTCCATCTGTACAACATCCTCCATCGGTTTAGCATGCATCTAGCCATCACTTGTTACTCTGCAGCCCAGCGGCTGAGTTGCACAGTGACTGCTTTTTGGACTGCTGGAGAGCTGTTTACTCAGCTGCCTCAGGGGGACTTTGGACAGACACCCAATCAACCACTCAAACCACCACTCTTGCCATGATAGGTTGGGGAATTCCCCAGAAACTAAAACCCTCACTCCCCGGGTGACACTACGGGCAATCATGCACCGTCTTTCAGCGCTACTGGCCACAGTCAGAACTGAAATGCTCAGAATTCCCGGATCATGGGGCACATCACTGCACTAAGGTCTAGTGGTTTAGCTAGATTAAGCTAAATTATATTTTCACACCACAAACTGAGACCTTCCATATACTTTGATTGTTTGAAGGTTTATCAGCACACTAGTTTCCTAGTCCTTTCCTCCCTAGTGCATTTACTGCTTTATGACAGTATTGTCTACTGCAATAAAGCATGACAGATGTTATTTAATAAGTGTGCCACCTTTGCAGTTTTATTCTGTCCTCCTTGCACTGCAACAGCTATCACTACATACAGCACACAGCTACCACGATTAAAAACCTAAACAGCTTTTTCTTCAGGATGTTGGACACTCACTCTGAGCAGCAGTAATTCATAGGTTTGATGTGGCAGTGAATGTGTGCAACACTGAAGTAAAGAGTACAAAGGTGTGAAAAGGTGAATGCAACTTGTTTTAAAAGTGTGCAGGAAGCATCATGGCTCTCCTTGATTGAGTGGGAAAAGACTGTCTCTCTCCTTGATTGAGTGGGAAAAGACTCTCTCTCCCTCTTTCACTCTCTCCGATTCAGTGTGAAAAGAGTCTCTGTCTCTCTCACTGATTGAGTGGAAAAAAGAAATGCTTGCATGGTTATTTATTATGAGAGGAACAGAGGGAGCTGACAGGAGCAGAAGCTATACAATGAGAAGCTGAGGAGCGGAACATCTGAAGACTCTGGTCTGTGTATCTCTCTCTCTTTGTGTGGATATCCGGCCACGTTGGGGACAATCGCACCCCCAGGGGTGTGGGTATTTAACTCCAGACACTGGGGGTGTGTGAACAGTCCATATGGGGATGGGGAGGGGAACCGCTTCTCACCTCGGAGGGGAGAGATCGGGGGGAGGACAGGCCAGCGTCGTGACATCTGACCCGGGAGGGTGGAGGGTGCGGTCGCCCCTGGCCGAGCAGGTCCCCCTCGGGGGTCTGAGGCGAGGCTGTCCCGTCCTGGCCGACTCGGACCGAACCTGTCCCCGTCACTATGGTTACCAGGTGCAAACATCAGTGACGATTTGCTGAGGGTTTGGAGAGGGTCCAGAGGCTGGTCAGGGAGGGGGCCCAGGGAAGAACACGAGGAGGCCAGGGCGGACAGACACGATGAAGAGGACCGGACACTTATACCTGGTGGATAGCAGTAAAAAGCAAAAATATCTCAGAACATATCTCAGAGAGAAGGACAGTGATTTATATAACTTAGTGTCAAGATAGAGCACAAATGTGTATGTTTTGCTAGAAACTCTGTGGTGGTAACACTGATACAGGAGTGTTGATAGATAGGAATGATTGATAGAAGATAGAGACAGTGAGCACTGGAGGAGATGGGGATGGAGGTGCATGGTGGCCCCCTAGGGTAGATGAGACATACCAGACAGGACACTGCCCCTTATGCTGGAGAAGCCAGAGTTTCGGCTGAACTGGCTGGACGGCGGCCGGCTGAAGTCAGAGAGATAAAGGTCCGGGGTTACCGGGGTGACTGGTGTGACCACCTCCTTAACCTCAGAGCTAGGCCTCTGGCCCCACCCTGGAGAGCTGGCAGCTGCTGAGGGAGCAGACAGGTTTCCATCCCTCCAATCCTCATCTTCCTCATGAAGAGCTATGGTCTGCACAAGTGAAGGTGTGGGGGGTGATAAACTGGGATGCGCTGGGGGTTGAGTGGGGCTCGGTATGGTCGCTGGCTGGCCTGCATTGGAGGGTGTTGGTGAGACAAGGTGGTCAGGAGAAGCCCTGCTGGGAGGAGGAGATGGTGGCATGCAGGGCTTGCCTGTGTCCCACTGCAACCTCTTGGAGCTCCAGGGCTGTAGGCCTCTTCTGGAATCTTGAGAGAGGAAATCAAGCACAGGAAGCTGCAACATTAGAAGATGGCAGGAAGTTACCATCCAGTTACAGGCTATGAGAAGTTACAGCACATGAACCTCATCCAGTCCCCAGCCTGACATCTCAAACTATATGGCAAACCATTGCCTAAAGCTCCACTTGGCTAACACTGATGCCGCATTCTCACAGGTGAACGATGGTTGCTGGGTCACTCAAGTCCACTAATGCTGAGAGTGGGGTAAGAGCTTCCCGTTGTGTTCTCTAAGTCAGCTCGGGCAGCTACAATTTTTTATGAAGAGAAACAACGACAATGCACAATATATCAAAGACGTATTTGCCATATAACCTATTCTTTATAGTTATGTCATGACACTGATAATTATTAGGCTATTTGTTCTAACTAGCTAGCGATATATCTGTCTTCCTCGCTAGCTAGCTAGCTAGCTAGCGATCTCTATCCCTCTCCCTAGATAGATAACGTCATAGATAGATAGGTAGATAGATAGATAGACAGACAGACAGACATATTCCATATCTCTAGTAGTGTATAAAACTATAAAACATGTTGTTAGGGTTGAACAGGACAGGATAGGCTTGGACCATATTTATTCGATGATCTTCCATTGCTGCAATGAGTGAAGCAGGAGGAACAATTATTCACAAAATGGTATCATATCTGTTGGATATCACTTCTGCAATGTCTAGGCACCTGGTCCTTCACCGACTGCATGCCAGTTACATCTCCTGTCTGGTCTGGCCCCCTGGTGGTGAAATTAGCTTCTCACTGTCAGTCAGGACAGCATGGCTCCCCTTAACCTCTTTAGCTATCCTTTTTCTTTCTTTTTGAGTTTCCTTTTGGGATAATAATGTTATGGGCATTACTGTGTAGAGATAAGTTAGCTGTGTAATGCTATTTATTTTTGTTTACAATGCTAATTATAGGCTTTTTTTGGCTAACTTTACACTTATTCTTATAAATGGTCCTTCTGTGCCTTCTTTGTGATGTCACACTTGTGTGTTCCTGAGACTAACACTGATGTTCTTCACTTTTTTAAGTTGCTCTGGATAAAAGTGTCTACTAAGTGATGGGAATTTAATGTGATGAGCCCCTTAGCTCCACGATACCTAACATGGCCCACACACTGTCCAACACCTCCCCCACATGCCCCCTTGATTAACCTTTCCATAAATGCAATCTCAACCCCAAACTGTTGTCCAGACCACCCCACTCCCCCCAAAACCAGGGTCTGGAGAGAAGGAGATGAAGCCAGAGGGAGAAAGACAATCCGCTCTTGTTCCAGACCATGAGACAGAGTGGAGTCAGGCCAGGGAATAAAGAGGAGAAGTCAGAGAGCACATTTCTGCACTGCTGTCCCCACAATGCACTGCTCCTTCCCATCTGTTACACACCGGAGGATTTGGGGGGGAGGGGGCATGTATGAATGGTGTGTGTCAGAGTACACTACCCCCAATCTCCACCCTCCCAAAGCGTCCACAGCCACACAGAACTTTTTCCAGGAGGGGTGTCAGGGATGCTCATGGCTGAGATGATCGCCATATGGCTGAATAATTAGCAAGCCCCCAGTGCAGACAGAAAGTCATGACCCGCGATGTGTGCATTAATGCTGGCCAGAGGACAAATACCGACACATCAGAGACCCATAATGCACTGGCAGCCCTGCCCCAAGGGAGTCTGTGAGTCCGAGAGCCAGAAACTGAGAATCTTAGAATGAAAACCGCCACAAAATCTCAGTGGCATTCAGTGTATGTCACAGTTTCCATTAATGTATGTTGTGTAAGAATACTTCATTTCAGCTCATAGCCTTGAGGTTTTCACCAATTAAGGTGAAGCATATGGCACAGGGATCCTCATTGAATTGGGCATTGGGCTGGTAGAGAACATTCCGTGATATTGAATGCTGCCCTGATTCAGTGTAGACTGCACAAGGAAGAGGGAGGTTGAAATAAAGAGGGGTGGTGTATGAGGGTTACTGAGGCTCTTGGGTGGGTGAAGAGGGTTAGGCTGTAGCCAGGGCCATCTCACCTGTACACCGACGGATCCTGGGAGCACTAAGGGCCTGTCGCCTCTGTGTCTGGCCCAGGTGAGGAAGCATTGGCCTGGGGTGGCTGCTCAGGAAACCGGGAGGCCTGAGGTCCCCGGGGCTGGCATTCATATGGGCGTGAAAGCGATGGCACAGGGATGGGGCTCCATCAGTGGGAGAGGAGTCCTGCGGGAGAAAGGTTTGGGGCAATAAAGTTATGAATTTATTAGCCATACCTATGCTAAATCTAAAATGATATCCCCTAACCCATATGCTACATAATAATATTACATCCTCCATTTCCCTCTCGCACCTACTGTGCATCTAACTTTATATTACAGGATTATGTATTGACCATGACTGACAGCTCCACGTGCCCCTTTTGCCCCAAGTGCCCGACGTGCCAATTTTATGTGATTAAAAAACTGATTACTGCTGCAGTGATTTATGATAACTGGGTGTCATAAAACAGTTTTTGTAGTTTGGTGTGCCATTTTCTCACTTTGTGCACCTGCCCCTCAAAAGGTCTCTGCACGGCCCTGGTTAAGAGTGCCCTTGAGATAGGTGAATGATTAGTTCCACTGGATTCATTTTATCAGGACTGCAAAATCACAACCGGTCCTCACTACCGCCTCCTGTGTGCAATCTACATGAGTCTCTACATGAGATATCTGTCTCCTGCTGCAGGGTACAGACCGTTCCTTTATCCCACCTCCCCCCCTCCCACCTCCCACCTCCCACCTCCCGCCTCCCCTCCTCCCCTCTTTCACTTCCCCTCTTCATTTGGTGCTTCTTAATTCCTCTCCCCATCCACCTCCTTTCTCCTCAATTTTTCTAGCATTTTCTAGTTCCTAGCATTTCCCATCTCCTAACTCACTTGTTATAGTCGCTCGCTCTCCACATTTACATACACGCGCGCACAGTCACACACACACACACACACACACACACACACACACACACACACACACACACACACACACACACACACACAGTAACTCAGGGATGATGAAGAAGGGCACATTCTCCGCTAAGTGCATCGTGCACATGTTCTGACTGCACTTCAGACGGGGCGGGTTGCAGATAAACGATGCTGGCATGGTAAATATTGATCTGGTTGAGTGATGGGGCTGTACCCCTTCTCCCACTACAGGTCCTGTGCCAGTAGATAATTCACCCCTGCCGGCGAAACAGCTCTGCCAGGGGTATAATTTGATCCCTCTCTCTATTCTCTGGCCTTTAGAAAGCAAACAGCTAAATGCAATAAAGCGTTTTCACTGACACACTCACATATATAACCTTTTATTTGTGTTTGTCGGTGGCCACCTCCTGGTTACACCAAGCAAAGTTCACTTTCGCTCTTCCCCTCCCATCCTTTTTTTTGTCTGAGCAGCTGGCTGTGAAGGTGGGCAGTCTCTCACACTAAAACAGAACAAACACTTTGAAAGCCTCACAGATCCTCTCCTCCCCAGTCTCCTCCCCAACTCTGCTATACTCACACTGCAGACAATGCTTTGGTTGTTTCATTTGACTTTGCAAAAATTGATTCTTTTCGTAATTGTTTGGGCAATTGGGATTTACCAAGGTTAGCTCTATGGACATCATAGTGCATTAGCTTGGTGTTTTTAGGTCATGCTGAATCCTGTAAGAACCCAGTATCAGGCGTACTCACTGAGGACCACAGCATACACTAGCCCTGTGGTCTCATGGCAGTTACAGTTTGTGCTGTATGCCTTTTGCATTGCATTATGGGACTGGCGATACTTTTATCTTATTAGCCAAAACTAAGTTACATATTGGCATAGCTATCGCAGGCACTGCATTTCTTTACCTACATGTCAGCAAACTATATAGTATGTGAGGTAGCCCAGTTCTGTTTCAAGCAATATCAAGTGGTCAGTCTGTATAAATTTCATTAGGAAAACTGAGGCATCTTTTACATTTTCAGTTTCTGAATTTACATCTTTAAGTTCACAAAAGTCAATCATTTTCATTTTTCATTCATTTTACTTTAAATTAGGTTTTCATATTATAATTAGTCATTGCTCTATTATTTTAATCAGCATCTAACAGGTATATGACTTATTTAATTTAATTAAATGATGATTTTTTTTTAACAAAGGAACTCACTGAATCATGAACTGATTATGTCAAACGACTTTCATCTTTCACAGGAAACCATCAATCTTTAAAGAATGTAGGTTAAATAGGCTATTTTCAAGGCCACATGGACTTATAGGGATTCGTACGGCACAATTAAATCTAATCCACAATCTTGAATTGTAGGCGTAGTCACAGAAACCTCACCTGTACCTGAGCCAAGACAGTTAAAAACGAGATATAATGCTTCTGTTTCTGTGGTTGTCTTTGGGGACGATGGGACACAAGGCCACTCTGGTTAGGAGGTGTGCCCCCAGCGATCAAATACAGATAGTAGCTCTGACACACACACACACACACAGGGATCATCAGTAATCCAGGCCTAATCCATGTAGATTTCACCCATTGAGATCTGAGGGGAGGACAATTTTCCTTCTTGAGGAGTAAGAAAGGAACAAGAGAAGAAGATGAAGCCAACAAAACCAAGCCTTCTTCCTGACACCCTCCCCTCGTTATTCCCCTTCCGCTGCACAGATGTGCTCAGCAGGCCCTGAGAGTCCAGCCCAGCCCATATAGACCTGTCACTCAGGGGAGCCACCATAGAATGGCTGTGGTGTGGTTCTTTTGTGTGCATGTGTGCGTGTGCGTGTGCGCATCTGCATGTGTGTGTGTGTGTGTGTGTGTGTGTGAGACTGTGACTGTGACTGTGCACGTGTCTGCATACGTGTGTATGTTTACATGGGGCCGGGTGGTGCACCGGCGAACAAGTCTCAACCAGCTTCTTACTGAAACATGGCCATCGAGACTCCCCTACCCTTATCTAGCCCTCATTTTTAGTACAAACCAAAACAGATGTACCTCCCATACCTGAAAATATTCCCCTGAAATATCTAATTACATAAGTGCAGTTCACTTGGAAAATCTAGTTTGGTCAAAATGAGTTCACAGTGCCATTGTAATGCTGAACGTGGCCTGACACAAGGTAAGTTCAGCTTTTAACACCTGCAATTGTAACGTTTGTTACATCAAGCTAGTAGATTTGTTAGCACACACACATGACCGACCGCCACAAGCAAACACACACATGCACACAAGTACACATGCAGGTTCTCAGATACACGCAGACGCACACATGCACACACGACATTTTGAGACAGACGCACGTGCACACATACAATCTCGCGCACGGTCCTGTTCATTGATCCCACCGCCTCCTCTTAGCCTGCCTATCCATAACATAACCCCCCCCCCCATTGGCCCTGGATCAGCTGAGTCCCCGTGTGCACAGTGACACCTGGAACATCACAGAGTCTGTGACGTAAACAGAATGGATCCCGCAGTCACAGGCTCTCAGCGGTGGGCCGGCCTCCTCAGGTCCCAGGAAACAGACAGAGCCCATGGCGTCACGTTAAACACTCCAGATAATGTCCTCATTACTGTATTTGTGATCAGCAGCCTGTTGATGGGGCAGACCGGGAGATGAATGTAGGAAGTCTATTAGCCAGCGCTGCAGATGGCCTGCAGAAGAAAGTTGGCGTTAACCCCCCCCCCCCAGCCCCCCAGCCCCCCAGCTCCTAATGGCACTGACACTGGGTGAACCCTCCTACTGAGAAACAGAGAGCCCCCAAAACGACTCCAGGCCGAACAGAGGAGCGTTTCTGTCCCTCTGTCCCCAGGAACAGTGAATTCCTCACAGCTCTGATGGATAAGAAAGCCAGGCTCAGCGCTAACAAGGTTAAATCCTGCACAGGACTGCCCCTGAAAAAAAGGACTTTTAAAAACGTGGAGATTTGTGTTTCTGTGGCCAGTAATTAGCTCTGCAGTGGGGAGGGGGGGGACAGTGGGGAGCATTGTGGAGTCCAGCAGATTCGGAGGGGGTAAATCTGATTATCAGCTCGTGTCAGAAGCCAGGCTCAAATTCAGCTTAGCATTCAGATGGGCTCTCTACTTTCACCGAAAGACAATGACCCTGCTTTCCAGATCAGGCAGACCAGCAGCGTAGCAAACGCCTCCAAAGGAGACCGCCCCCCCCTCCTACCACATCTCCCCCAAAGGAAAAGAAAACGACGCAAGCCAGGCATCCTCCCGCCCTCCAGGCAACTGAATACACAATCCATACACAAAAACAGACACACAACGGCCGAGTTAGAAACACACACACACACACACACAATGTAGAACAATCACTAACACAGCAAGTGCAGAAAGTGGTACAGAGAGAAAGCTCTATCTCCTGTCAGTAATTAGTGATCTCCGTGTAAAAACTATCATCTTCTGGTACAAACAGAGTTTGAAGTGGGCAGGATGTGAAAATGAGTGCCGTACCCCTTACTACAAAGAGAACAAATTCACTCCGACAGGATGCTTCTCATCCAAATTCTGACGACGTGATAGAAATACGTGTTGTCAATACCCACAAATTAGTCATTAAGGTGGAGGTCCAAAGATATTGCAAATCTAACAAAGAATTAATGAATAATTAATTAATATCCAAATATTAATATTTTAATTTAAATTAATATTCATATTTTATTTAAGCTTTAAAATAGTAAGGGCAGGTCAGCTATGACCTCACTTCTCCTTTGCAGAGAATGTGGGTAGGAAATGCAATGTACAGTGCAGCCAATAAGATGTGGAGGATCATTAAGTGGCCAGGGTACCAGGGGTTAACACTCCTACTCCTCCAAAACGTACCATGAGATCTTTAAATGACCACCATGAGTCAGGACCTTGGTTTAACCTCTCATCTGAAGCACGGCACTCTCTACAGCAGAGTGCCCCCATGAATGTGTTGGGATATTGGGTTTCAGTTTGGTCCAGAGGGAAGAGTGCCCCCTACTGGCCTACCAACACCTCTTCCATCAGCAACTTAGTTTTTCCAAGAGGTATCTCATCCAAGTACTAACCAAGCCCTAGCCTGCATATACTGAGCAGTTTGTCAAGGGTCCAGGGCGGGATGGCTGCTCACAATTAATAGCAGTAATCGTTTTAGACTTGCTTTTTCATTAATTTCGATATGGACTTGTTTTATTGGAAAGGGAGGGCTTATGTCCAGCATACAACTTGCATGGTCAGTGTGAATTCAGCACAAATTCAGTGCAGAAACACTATTTGGCTGATTTATTGACTGCCACTGTAACTTTTTTCTTGACGGAATATTTATAGGAAATGTTATTTTCCTTGAGTGATTTGGTTTGTTAAAGTGTCTCATCAAGAGAGAAGCTAGGTCCTAGAGTCTCAGGTTTGAGCATTGAGCGCCGCTATGTCATCAGCTGTCTATGCCATCCACAATGGCAGGATTGGTTTTGTCCTGCCAAGGGTTGGGTGGGTATAAATTAGCCACAATTCTTTGACTAACCACTATATTAGTTCTTTCCCATAATACCATTTGACCTGTACTGTGAAAATAGTCACATGCTTGCAGACAAGCGCATGGAGGCGTGTTTGTATTTGAATTACACTGGTCCTGGTGTGCAGGTGCAGGTAGCCATTCCAAATTGGGGAGATAAAAAAAAGAGAAAAAATGTATATCCTCCTGAAGACCCAGCAATTCACTTTTGTCCCCTGCAGGGGACATGAATCTGGTTTTAATCTCAAGAACCATATATTCTACGATGCTGAATCGTACACTAAAATAAATAAACCCTCAATAAAAATAGATTATAATTTTGAAAATATTTTCACTGACACATGTTTTTATCAAGACACTTGTATTATGTCAAAAAAAATTCAAGTACTTAAAGAGATACTGCAGAGCCTTTTCTAAGGCCTTTTTTACCGCTTCAATTTGAACTGGAACTCGCGTGTAGGTGTGGTCATATGACGATGATGCCACGTAGCATTTATGAATATTCATACGGTCAAGGAGTGAAAGGGTGTGTCTTGGTGAACTGACTCAGCCCCACTGAACTCAATACGCTCATTCACGCTAAAGTAACGTTACTATTAAATACATTCAAAAACACAGCAAAACCCAGTCGCACAGTAACTAGTATATTGAACATTGCTGGTTGTAGCACCCTCATCCACTTGGTCCGGAGAGAATTGTTATCATTTATTAGCTAACATTATTCATAAATGATAACTAAGATAACTAGCTAGCTAGCTAAGTTACCAGTTCTCTGGACCAAACAGGGCTAAACTCACACACAATAGACTGCCTTGCATTACCTAACTCATCGATAGGCTACATTCCATCTCTCTGCAGATTATGAAAGCTAACAGAGTCGAGGAACGATACATCTCTGACTCCTTGGCATAATGCAGGCAAGTTAGCTACAGATACCAAAGTAAGACGTTGTAGATGAATAACTCTATGGCTACGTTCACACTGCAGGTAAAAAGTGGCCCAGATCCGATTTTTTCCTCAAATGTGACACAGATCTGATTTTTTATGGAGGTGTGAACAGCAAAAATCACATTGAATCTGACATTTCCAATTCTCATTTGGGCCACTTTTGAATGTGGTATTAGATTCCGATACATAACCGATTGTGTCAAAGCGCACGCAGTCTGAATAGTCAGATCGGAATTGTGACTTTTTACGTCATTTTTGATGTAGCAGGGCATTATGGTGTATTCAAATAAACTCGCAAGTCCGAATATTTCCTTCCGAGAAGAAAAAACTATTTGAACGTGACAATAATGTCACGTTCAAATCGTTTTTTTTTTTCTCGCTAATCAGAAATATTCCGACTTCCGAGATAATTTGAATACACCATTAGAACGTAGCGCACGGGCTAGTTAGGTTATCAACACATTCACATTATATTATCATGTGTTGTCATTTTAGATAAGTGGTAAATGTGCAAAGCAGTGGATTTCTTTGGGCACAAACGATAGCCTACACCATAATAAGTCGTAGGCTACGTTTTTATATCATTCGCGGACAGCTGCGTTAACCGTTTTGTGATTTAAAATAATGTTAGAACTGTCCATATTATTGTCTTGGTTTGTTGCACGGTATTTATTATTCACGGTTTTCTCATGTAGCTTCTTACCGAACGTTAATGGTTGTCGGTCCAATAATGTGTCAATAGTTTAATCTAAGGGTGCGCAGTGATGTTGGGCTATAGCCTAACGTTACACATGAAGTTGAACAGAAGTGTCGTGTGATAGCTTTTTTTATACTGTGTATTTTAACACGGCTGGAACGCTGTATTGGCCAATCTGCATCCGTTTTATAAATGTTATATCGACTGGTCTCACTAGCCAAACGGCTGAGCGCTCCATTTTCTTAACTCGCCCGTCCTCAGAATCACTAATTTCATGCCTTGCTTGAGTTTCACTGAAACCGCCCATGTCACGGTCCCCCCATTCCTGGCTCAGATCTCGCATTCACGAGTCCCTCTGCACAGAAGTAGCAACCATGGCAGCACAAAAAGCTAGGCTTTCCCCCCCCCCCCCCCCGTCTCCTCACCCTTATCATTAGCTCCACTGCACATCAACTTTAAAATTAACGCAGAAGCTGTGACTTTGATGACTTCCTTTTTGTTGTTGTTTATTTCTGCAGGCTGTGTAACAGGCGCTATGTCTTTTGTTAATTTGCACGGGTCATTTGAGCAGAGCAATCGGTTCACATTGGAATCAGATATGGGCCACATTAAAAAATTAATGTGAACAGCCAAACAAAAAAAATCTGATCTGGGCAATAAATCTTAATTGAGCACTAAGGCCTCGATATAAGTCGTAATATTAACGTTAGCAGTAATAGAAAGCAATTCGCATTTGAACTTGAACTAGCTAGTTAGCAGTACAAGGGTCTCAGTCTCAAAGAGGGGAAAAAAAGAAAAAAGTTGGTCTCTGCTTTTATACCACGTGCCCAGCCGAGACCACCCTTAGGATCACCTCAACTCCACCCATTTTTATGTTAAGGATCTCGTGACGTCACGAATCTGCGGAAACCAGCGTATTGGTAAGTCTACACAAAAACTCAGATAAAACGATTTTGACTAAACATGAGATTTTCGGACATAGACAGTTGTGTATGATCATAATCTAACCCAAAACATCGGTTTTCAACGGGAAAAGTCGGTTTTTGACTGCAGTATCACTTTAATATTCTTTTGCCAAGTCTCTGGAGGATTTAAAAAAAGGAAACATTATACATTGTGGGTGAATACACCACAATGCCAACAAATTTGTCTTCTCAGATGAAATTCTTTCCATCTGAAAAAATACAGGGTCTGAGTATGTCTCTTTCAGCCTGATTTGGGTGCAGTAATACAGAACAGTTAGCTTAAAGCAGTCAGCCTGATTTGGGTGCAGTAATACAGAACAGTTAGCTGAAAGCAGTCAGCCCCTTGGCCTGAGTACAGAGATACAACCAAATAAAGAGGGTCAGTGCACTGAACTTGGAAGGCCATCTACAGCAAAGCATCGTTCAGTCTGCCTTCAGCAGCATACCTTGCCTCTCTAGACACTCCCCGTCTTCCCATAGAAACAAGCGCAGTAGCCTGGCACATTGTGGGCAGTCCTAACACTGGCACAGTGTCTGCACTTAAACGCCACAAGAATAATGAACGTAACTCCTCCTGTAAATCGGCATGTTTGAACACCTGTGAGGTTTGTCTTCCCCGTGTGTGACTGCACAGTGTCCTGTCCCACCAGACTTTCCGGCACTACATTTTCTACACCCCCCCCCCCCCCCCCCCTCCCCACTGCCACCACCACAGCCGATGCCACCACCCCTTCCACCTCGTGTCCTGGGTGACAGAGTGGGCTTTCAAATATAACCAGCACATTGGGTCAACAAGCTCTCCGCCTCATTCAAAGGTTTGTTTAGATAGGGACTCCAGTAAAGTTCATCTGGAGTTGAATGTCACGATGCAACATGACCTATTTACCGCTATTCATACACAAATCATACAGCCTGCACTTCATCTCATTTCTGTGTTTTTACAGGGTTCCTTTCTACATTTGTAAAAAAAAAAAAATGAAAAGAAAATATAATATTACAAATATTGTTTGCTGGAATGGGCGACATTTTTCTGAAGCTTTTAGATGTATTCTATTTAACTTTGCTTTTTTATACTTCATTTTAGGTTTTCTTATTATAATTGCAATTTGTTGTATTTTTATTTCCACTCATCTGCAATGGGGGGGGGGGGGGGGGGGGGGGGTTGTCTAGGTTTCCTTTTTCTAAAATGTTGTAGAATCTTAGCACTGGATATTTCCTGTCATACTAAAGCTTTAAAGTTTGAATCCTTGAATTAATTATTTGAGAAGATAGAGGCAGTGAGAACAGAGAGAGAGAGAGAGAGAGAGAGAGAGAGAGAGAGAGAGAGAGAGAGAGAGAGAGAGAGAGAGAGAGAAAGAGAAAGAGAAGGAGAGAGAGAGAGCAAGGAGCACAGTAGTAACAAAGAAAGTGTGAGTACTAGTAGACAGACATGGGAAAAATAGGGTGTTAAAGACACAGTGCGAGAGAGGGAGAGATTGCAAGAGAAATGGATGGAGAGAAAGAAGGAGAGAGACAGTACATTTGAGTAGCAATCCCTTGTGAATCCCTTATGAGGGTGTTTCAGGACTCTGTAATGAACAGAAGGTTGTGCTGTATCTCGCTGTATTTTGTACATGGCTTGTATGCGGTGTATTTGATAGGATATTCCACCCTGCACTGTGCACCACTGTGCTGGAAGAGAGGAAACAGGAATGCTGAAAACCGTTGGAGATGTAAATGAGGCTCTGAGGACCAGCGGGGTCTTTGTGTCCTGTTCACTGCTTGTTTGACCAGAGGCCACGACAGGAAGCTGGCCCACACAGCTCCGCCATCACCATGGCAACCCCCTTGTTGACTAAGGCAAAGCTATAAGGCTTTTTTCAAAGAGGTAGAATGTGTGTGCGCGCGCGTGTGTGTGTATGCGTGTTCTGAGTAAAAGGTCATCTAGGTTAAGCTTTTGTTGTGTTAAATTAAGAAACGGGACACTAGACATGAAAATTAAGACATTATAGGCTGGCCGTTAATTGTGTGATTTAGTGTGTGTCTGTGTGTGTGTGTGTGTGTGTGTGTGTGTGTGTGCGTGCGTGCGTGCGTGTGTGTGTGTGTGTGTGTGTGTGTGCGTGTGTGCGTGTGTGTGTGTGCGTGTGTGTGTTCATGTCACCATTGCGGATACCATCATAATTTTCATCACCTGCTAAATAAATGCTAATTATCATCATTACCATGAATGTAGCCCACATTCTATTACCATCAGCCATTGGGGATGCTAAATTGATTGCATTATACATTGTTCAGCTGTGAAGGGCTCTGAACTGTCATAGTTGAACAGGAAGGTTTACGAGGTAAACTGTGTAGTGATGGAGCAGTGCTGACACACTAGTGTTGGTTAGTAGCATACTCACTGTGTAGTGGTACAATCCTCTGTCCCATAGCACGGCCCCACTGACAAAAGATAGGTAAGATGGAGAAGCCTGCAAGATGGAGAAACAGTCACTACCCATCAATATATCCACACACAAACACACACACACACACACACACACACACACACACACACAGTGCCCAGCGTCTCTCTCTCACACATACACACACAATACTAACAATGCTAGCATTCTATCAAGTACAAAAGATTCCATGTCTTTGATTCAATTCAATTTTGTGACTGTAAGAAGATCCATCCTTAAAATCATACAAAGATCCTACACAGATTGGACTCTTCGGATGGTCTTTCGCATACTGACAGAAGAATAAACAAAGAAGCACGCACAATGTTTATTTGGTAAATTCTGTTCATTTCCTCTAGTGCATCCTTTAGCCTGGTCCAAAGGAGACATTCCATACTACCTCAGCACTCTAGCACACAATGACACACCCATCAAAATGACAAGTGGTTCAGCTGATGGATGGACTATTGAGACTTATGGCTCTCAAGGACCGGACCTCCCTGCTCCACTGTGCTGAGAACAATATCTACACCAAACAAAACAAATAAAAAGCCACACAGAAAGTGTCTGGCCCCTCCCAGGGCCCCTGCACCAACCCCCCAACACACCAGGCCCCGCCCTGCCTCCCCCAATTTCCATAGTCACTGCATACATTCCCCTCTCTGAGTCCACCTATCCACCAAGTAGTAGTCAGAGAGGCAGAACATCAGCCATGTCTTCTCCCTTCTCAAGCACAAGTGACCAACAGGTATTTTCCCGTAACCTCACGTGCATAATATGAGTATTGTCCAGCCTGCATCTCTCTTCTCTTTGCATCATTCTGCACTTGTCTGCGTCATACTTGTATCAGTCCTCCCACTACCAGCAGTGTACAGGAGCTGGTTGCTGCTGTGGTCACAGGCTTTAAGGCCAGTACTGGAGCACTAGGGGCCCGTCAGATGACAGCAGCTGTGTGTCACCTCCTGGCGAAGAGACAGACTGAGGGAGACCAGGAATTTACTTTATTTTTGTTTCCAGACCGGGTGGCCCCTCGAACCTACAAGCATAATCACCATTACAAGCATGATTTTCAAAAACTTCCCATTACAAATTCATTGCAATCGCTTCAGGTTTAATTGCATCCTCCCCGAATAATGGCCGGGAGATGAACGATGGCCAATTACATTCCAAATTGTTAGCACTTAAGACACAATGGCCTTGCTGTCACCAATTATGTACTGAATGCGAAATCAAATATACTTAGACACCACTGGTTGAGGCAGTGGATGGGATGGTGGGATTGGTGGAGAAACAAGGGGGCCCCATGCACACTGAAAGCACAAGGTGAGAGGAAGCTATGGGTGGGATGCCTTAAAAAAAACAAGTGGACAGTAAATGCTAATGATTCAGGGGTAAGGACGAGGCCTGCTTTCTGTCCTGGGTGGTTAACAGTGAAGTACGGACAGGTGGTCAGAGAAGGATACAAAGTACTCACTCATGGCCCAAACACAGGAGGATACTGCCACCAGTGCTGGCTGTCTGTGTGTGCGTGCGGGCGTGTGTGCGCGCGTGTGTGTTCAGCTAACTTTGCTCTTTTTGTCCACAATTGTCACGGAAGCAGCGACCCTTAGAGTTTTCAAACATAGGCCTGACACAATACTTGATGGACTCTAGACAATAGGCACAATTATGAGCCCAGTTGGGCTGAATGGGCTTTTCTACCCATTAAACTTTCTTATGCCCTGATGTCCCCTCAGAACATAAGACAGGGGAGGAGCTCCCTCCTCTTCAGGGAGTTAACTCCCACTTACATTTACAACCTAGGAAAAGACCCACATGAGAAATACAGCAAATGAATACAATATACATACGTGATGTTTTCATGCATGCATTTACTTTCCACACTCAGCCGATTAAATGTAGACTTATTTTTGTATGTGGGCATCAACAAACATTCCATTCCATTCCATCCAGCACATGATTAAACTGCTTCAGTAAGTGAGGATTCTCTGGGCTTTGCACTATGTTGGCAGGCAGACTCCTACAGATACAGGAAGTGTGGAGCTGCTGGGGGGGCAAGCTAGAGGAAATAAGGCCCAGCTTATCAACAATAAGAGGGTGGAGGCATGGCTATCAAATTACCCATTTATAGCTAATCACAAAACCCCCACCCACCCGTCAGAGGACCTCCGTTTCATCTGTTGACTCGTAGACCTGGATGTTTTATTAATTTACTTTCACATGATTACTCTCTCTCTCTCTCTCTCTGGGCCAGCCTGCATTAACAGCCATTTAATCAATGCTTAATGAATGTAGCAGCAAAGACAGGCACGGGGACCAGTGGAGTGTGCTGACCAGGTTTACACGCAGGCATAGGGTTGGCAACAGAAAAATACCCCTAAGTGAATATACTACTTAGAAACACACCCCTGAACGAGTACACAACACAGAAAATCACCCATGAACGAGTACACAGCACAGAAAATCACCCCTGAATGAGTACACAACACAGAAAATCACCCCTGAACGAGTACACAGCACAGAAAATCACCGCTGTGAAAATACACTAACACAGAAAATCTACCCTCAATGAGTACACAGCACAGAAAATCACCCCTGAATGAGTACACAGCACAGAAAATCACCCCTGAATGAGTACACAACACAGAAAATCACCCCTGAACGAGTACACAGCACAGAAAATCACCGCTGTGAAAATACACTAACACAGAAAATCTACCCTCAATGAGTACACAGCACAGAAAATCACCCCTGAATGAGTACACAGCACAGAAAATCACCCCTGTGAAAGTACACTAACACAGAAAATCACCCCTGTGAAAATACACTAATGCAGAAAATCTACCTTGAACGAGTACACAACACAGAAAATCACCCCTGAATGAGTACACAGCACTGAAAATCACCTCTGTGAAAATACACTAACGCAGAAAATCTACCCTGAATGAATGCACAGCACAGGGAAGCACCAGGAAGCCATCCTAACAGATTACACAGCTCAGGAGGAAGCTTGGCTCAGTGAACAATGGTCATACAATCTGAAACCTCTTGAACCGAAAAAACAAAAGAACAGGGTTACCTCCACTGATCGTATGAGGTTAAGGGAGAACAGAGAGGAGCACACATACTCACTAGGACAGAACAGGGGGTCAGCTATAATGAGCTCAGAATGTGCATAGCCAAATCCATCCTTGCGTAATGGAGTTTCCCTACAGCAGGTCTTGGCCCTCAAGAGTTGGGGAAAGGGGGGGGGTGAGGGCTGCACAGATTCTCTGACCCTGAAACGTGCTCGGCGATGCAGAGGGCCTCTCTGTAGGCCGGGGCCCGCTCCCCTCTCCGCTGTAATCTAGCTGTGACAGAATCAATGTGGCTTCCAGTGGGGCGACAGCGGGGTTAGTGTCCGTGCCACACAGTCCGGCCAGCAGGGGGTCAGCGGCGCGAAACAAACCAGCGGCTGGCCGTCCCGCACCGCGCCGCGACCTCTGACCCCCCGCGCCAGCGGCCCGGCCCGCCTGACATTCATCGGCCCCGGAACCGAGCAGATGCCAGGTCCGCTGGCTCCTCTTCCCCCCTCATCTGGTCAATGTGAGGGCGAGGCCGGTGCAGCGTGCCGCTGGGGAATCTATAGCCTGAACGGAGGGAGGGGAACCAGATCTGTCACGCTACGATCCCAGCGAGCGCCGCTCTAAAGCCCAGCCAGCGGCGTGCTAAAGCCTTAAGAGCTAAAGATCAAGGATCTATCACCGAGATCCCCTACCTGCTCTTGGAGCAGGTGAGAGCGGTGAGATCGCCATGGAGACCGAACACAACAGGGACAAAATATAGCCCAGTCCAGCATGTGGACCTGACCCTATGACTGGCCCCATGCATGTAAGGGAAGTGGAAAAGAGGGGCTTACTAAGGTTGACAGATTAGACAGATTAACAGTCGATGGATTCTTCTTGGATCTGTGCCTAACCGTTTTGCTGAATGGCTGAGGTTAGGATCAGGAGCATATAAACTGATTAGATTTTCGGGGGCAGGATATATCCAGACCATGGCGCTCCAGGTCAGAAAGGCCACTGACTCACTTCATGGCATGGCGGTCAGTCATTTTAAGAACTGGAAGGCAGAGGCACAACATGGCAAATATTACTGAAAAACACGGATGCATTCATTGTCAGCTCCGTTAATCCTCACAGACATTACTACCAAGAGCAGACATCACTAAAAGGGAACAGCAGACAGCACACTTCACTGGAAAGTGCCAGAAACCACAGAGATAACAGATATCACCACTCATCTGGGATCAGCTGATCGACCCTGATCTGAAACACGAGAAACGTCTGGTATCCAAGAGGATGGAGCACACAATCAAGCGTTGGGATGTGTCCAGCAGGTGGCGCTCAGAGTGGAATAGATAGTGGAGCTGACTCACCGCGTCCGTGTAGAGCGCCGGGGTGGAGTGAGCCGGGTGACCAGCTCGGTCCAGGTGCTGCAGAGGGCGGTTCCCACCCCACAGCCCCCTGTAGGACCAATGTCCGCCCAAACGTCCGCTCAAGCCCCTCCTGCAGAGGCCCCCCCTGTCTGTGGCCCGACACACCGGAGCCGCTCTGTATCGTACAACCCTGGAATTCTCTCCTCTCGTTTCGGCCATCTTTCTCACTCTCACATCCACCCTCTTTCCTTTTCTTTCTTTTATTCTCTCTCTCTCTTTCTCTCACATCAACTGACTGTCTTTGCTGTCTCCGTCTCACTCCTGCATGTTACAGATGAGAGAGTTGCTGGGGTCTGTGAACAACTTGTTTGGCTGGGAACCTTTAGTCAACCATTACCTGTGCAGGAGAGGATTCCTTCGTTAGTGTGTGTGGATTATTGCTGTTAATGATTACGGGGGTCTGTGTGATGATCCCACTCCGTCCTTCTGCTCTTCTGGATTTTAGCTTCAGTGCAAATCTGGAGCTAAAATCCAGACAGGCGGACTTCCCTTTTCACTCCCCCCCCCTCAACATCCTGACACCCTTACTCTCCGTATTCCCTCTCCTGCCAATTACAATCATGTACTCCCCTCCCCTCCCCTCCACCACCCATGTTCCAGTTTTGCCCAGTTGAGCTCCCTGCACCCTGCTCACAGTCAAAACCCCTATCCTCCCAAAGTACAGAGTGAGAGTGCTTGAACCCCACCCCCCCACCCACGCCTTTCAAAGGCAGTAAACAGAGACAGCTGGACTGAAGCCTTTTTCACCGCTGTAATTCTCTGTAATTGAGAATGAGCATGGATCAAGTTCAGGCCTGCTGTATTCATAAATCTTCAGTCCTTAATTACATTAAAGTGGACCATGCAGGCAGGCTCTATGGAAACAACACGCCCTATCAGCTCCTCCAATCAGAGCTCATTAGTGGGAGTGTGTCTCAGGATCAGTGTGTTTCCCCTCAATCTGTCTTTAAAGGGCACACAGAAAAAAAACAGTCTGCAGTGAAATATTAACAAGGCCCTTTGAGCAGCAAGTGACAGCAGGCGTCACCCCTGGCGACCGTGTTGTAAGCAGGGTAATGATATTTGTACTGGCCAAAGGGATGTGAGTACATAACACACAGAGAACTCTCTCTGTCTCTGTTTCTCTCACTCCCTCCCAATCCCTCTCTCTCTGTCAGGACTACTGCATGTGCCATTATGGGTCTAATTATCATTGTATCCGCCATAAAATATATATGATTTTGTAATATCATTCTGCTGCTGTTTCAGCAGGAAAAGGTTACAACTCCTGAGCAGGCTGATTAAAAATTATTTCATTTTTCAATCCAATATGGTGGCCCAATTTTGAATTCCCAAAAAAGTCCAATGAGTCAAGGCATAGAAAACTAAAATACGGATAACAAAACTAAAAATACAGATACCTTTCTTAATAAGTTTTACCTGGTTCCCAATTTATTTATTGGCAGAAAACATTATACACATTATCTACGGACGCTCAAATATCTGTTCTGTTAAAATGTTTATATTTAGGTTGAACAACATAGCTGTCAAAAGCCAATAAATTCAAAGTGTTTCATGCAATCAGAAGAGTCAGTTTGCATGAAAATCAGATCCTCTGGGTGTCACATCCTGTTGCAGCATTAGTTCTTAGTTCAAAGATGTGCTATTTGTGGCCAAAACTCCCACAGCGCAATGTAAACTTAGTTGCAGAGGTGGTAAGTCCAGGGGTCACAAAGTAAACATCTTGCCATGTTTTCCTTCCACCCAAGAACTCAGCCAGCTGATTTCACTAATTAGTTCCACCTAGTTGAATAATTGTGCTAATTAGCAAATCCAGGTGATTGTGACAAAATATTGGGGAGGAACGTGGATTTTCCACATCTGTTTAGTTGTTGCATTGCATGGGGAGATTGGTTGGCAGGTTATCTCCTGCCTCATTACACAATAGCAAACTAGGCTTCCATTCGATCACCTGCAATGTAACCACTTGCCTTTAAAAGCTGTATCAGTTACAAAGTGCAGTGAGCACATCAGCTCCACAGGAGGTTGCAGAGAGGCAAGGAGCATGTTGATGGTGGATGTCACAGGCCAACTTTGTGACTGATAATCTGAGAAGGAGGAGAAAAACAGTTAAAAAACAGAAGAAACATCTGCACATCTGATGGGATTCTTTGCAGGTGTTTTGAAGAACTACCTGATCAGGACTTATGTGTGCCATCCAAAATTGTCAGAAGACATAACCAACAATGTCACCTGGCTAATGGCTAAACTTTATGAAGGGAGACATAAAACATGCTTATGTAGAATGCGAGGCTAACTGTGAAATAACACATGACGTCACTTGATGTCATGAAACAAACCAAATCAACCAGAAAGAAGTTTGTTTCCTTGACCGCTGTTATAATGGCAGTAAATATCTCTCTTATTAAAAAGTGTGCCACACAGCTGTGCCATGATAGCCAGTAGTACTTAGTGATGAAAATGCCCTTTAAATGCTCTCACCTACTGTTGGCTCACAACATCAACCTTCAGTCCTTCCAGACTTGGTCATCCACTAGACTCTGAGGTGATATCTCTGATTCTGCACCAGGAGCCTACTATTAGCTATCATGGCTCAGCTGACCTCTAGAAGAAATCATCACTGAGGTAATATAGATGAAATCCTGAGAAAGGGAATAAGGTTTCTGAATTTTTCCATTACAAATATTGACAAAAGCCTTCATTCCAAATCACTCATGAATGCAACATTCAATGCATTATCTATATAACTCAAAACAGCAGCATGTACCCTGCATTTTGCAATATTTGCAATGATATGGGAACAAGCTAGCTTGTGCATAAACACAACAAAGTCTTCTGTTCTTTTAACTGTTTGTACCATGCATAATCAAGAAAAACAAGGTTTTATTAACTAACTAACTTTGAACCTTCAAGTAATCTGAGCTATACATTTTTTTAATTACTAATGTGCTGATTCTCTCGGTGGTTTTAGTCCCAGTGCTAATTCAAAACACTCTTCCTCTCTGGTTGAACTGCTTGAATTCTAACTATATAAGGCCTGTTCATCACACATGGCATCAATGGGGTAACAAATAGCCAATGGTCATTTCAACAACTGATTCTGTTCATCATTGATCAATCACTGAATAATTGATCATCAATAAGTGAACATGTCAGATTTGAGAATTGTCAACACATTGATTAATAACAAATTTTGTCATCTGGTTCTATATATTTTTTTAAATAGGATTGTTTTGTGGGACTTAAATGTTAGTTGTTCATCATATTTTACAAGTGGGTCAGGGAGGGTCTTTTAAAATTCACATATGAGTATGGCAGCAACTAGTGTGTGTTAGGTGGATTCACTGGAAGATGAGGTATTTAAGGAGCTTAATTTTTAGACAGGTGGTTGTTGGCTCAAATGGACACTGATTCTGCTAGTCCCAATCATGTGGAATTGTTCATACATCAATATTATACCACCCTTTTATTATAGTTGCAAAGTTGAAGTAACAGCATGTAAAACTTCAATAGATAATTGAAATAATTCAAGAATGAAATTTGCAAATACTTGATTGGAGCTGCGAATAACATGCTTTTAAAACATTGCATAATCAAACGTAACTAAAGTTTCATACTGAAATTGTAAGACATATCCTTGACCTGTGAAATAAAAGAGATGGTAGCTATCAGTGAGAGTGACAGTGGTAAAGCTGTGGTAAAACACAGGGCAATCTTGGGATTAACTGTAGATGTACCCACCTCCTCACTTTGTAAGTCATTTGGTCATGATGACTGAATCTCTCCTCCCACAATCAGGTATGCTAAGCTCTATTTAAACCAACAAAAGCCATAACATTCCCTGCCCTAACAACACCAACAGCACACTCTGTGCTCTAGTCAACATGGGAGCCAGATGGGCTACATTCTTCTCTTCAAATTAGAATAAAAATAACCTGTGAATCAATTAAAAACATGATGACTCGCGTCACATTCATTTACCTGTTGACATGACTGGTAGAATTGTAATCATCTTGAGAGAGCTTTCTTTACACAAAACAAATATGTTCTACAGTGTTCAGTTTGTATTTTTGGCCAAAATATAAATGATATGACCAAAATCTGAACAATCTTTCAGGGTGATCAAGTTATCAAGTTTTTTCCAGGACTATAACTATTTGGCTGCATCCAACAGCTCTGCACCACTTGCTCCTTTCCTCCAAGGTTTCCCCTCTCTGCAGGGGTCACTGCATTGCACTCTGGGTAATCCAGATGTCACAATAGTGGTTGCCAGGATGCAGTTCAGAAATGCATTAAGGGGAACTTGCAGTCTATAAGAACTTGCAACTGTGTGCTTATCAGCGTGAAATAAATAACCTTACTGTGTATGACAAAACCAAGTGATATCACACTTGTTTTGTCAGTAACTATCAAATGCTATACCAGGCTACATCAAACCACATAATTTATAAATATAAGAAGCTGCTGTACACAAGATCATAACCTACAATGTGTAACATAAGGTGTCCTGGGTACTCCGCAGTGGTCCACTGAAACAGCAGTGTGTATCAGTATATTGTAAAATAATATCTGTCGTCATAAGAGTTATATGACAAAGAACAAAGTTATATAACAACACCTTACATACAAGTGCACAGACACGCGCGTGTGCACACACACACACACACACACACAAACACCCACATGAAACGGAAAGGAACATTCTCAGTCTTCTTCCACTCCATGTGGGAGTTAAGAGATGCAGGCAGAATAGAGTGGCATCAGGAACAACAGCGCAGCATTGCTGTGAGAGAGAATCCTTCCCATAAGGCTGAGAGACAAAGGAGCGTGACCTGAACCCGCGGGACCCCTGCCCCAAGCGTTGACTCTGGCCCCAGGTTCCAGCCTGGCCCCGGGTCCCTCGCTGGGCCACCCCCTCCTGGCAGTGACGCTATTTACCATCCCATCAATCTGTCAGCTCCGCGCTCCTACATGCAGCGCAATATGGTCCCCGCATTTCTCCATTAGTCTCTCCCCTGCTGGGTAGGCTCTCCGTGCCTCATAACCACCCTGCCCCCTTTCCCCACCCACCCCGCGCTTCTGTAATTAAACACAATCACATTCACAGCCAGGGAGTCCCCCCATTTGCACACTCAATAGCACACCACTACTGCTCTCTGCATCAATCATCCCACATCACTATTCACTCCTTCATTTATAACTTCATACAACTGCTGACCTCGCACAACTAAACATCTTTATCGCCCCACATAACTATTAATCTCTATCACCCCACTGAACTATTAATCTTTATATCTATAACCCCGCACCACTGTACATCTTTATAACCCCATAAACCTATTCATCTATAAGCACACACAACTATTTGTCTTTACATCGATACCCACATGCCTCTAACCACCTCCACATCTATAAACCCTCACTTTGTGCGCAGGGCTAACAGAAAAATGCGCACCACGGCTAACACAAAATTGAAATATCGATCTAAATGTCTATCGGCTTTGAATGGCAGAGCCTCAGGATTGCCTCTGCCTCAGACTGAGAGCCTCTGACCTGTAGTGAGCAACCGACCTATTCAATACCAAAATATGGCACAATTTGAGGAAAACAAAGAGGACTGTGGCCACAGGTCCACACAAGCGTAAACACGAGGCTCTTTAATGAGACCTGGAGGAGCGGCGGGTCGTAGCCCTGTACACCTGTCCCGCAGGGTACATGCTGCTGTCAGCCTGCTGCAGGCCTGGCCACTCGCTTTATCTCCTCCGAGTAAAGAAAACAAGAAAACTCTGATCTAAACATAAAGACCTTCCATGGCCATTTGTCTTTTTAATAGCAAAAAGACAGAGGGGTTGCAGGGGGGGTTGGAACTGCATAAATTCAATACACACGAGATAGCAGGCGTACTGATTGTTGCTTCCCAAAAACTTTTTCAAAAAGCCTTTTCCTGGCTGAATAGGTGCCCATTAGTGAATGTGTTAAAGGCGCAGGGCGCCTGAATGGCTCCTCGCTGGGCGTCTTTATTGCGGGCTGGGCCTGCCGCTGAATGCAGACGCCCCTCTCCCCCCCGTGGGCCTGGGGAGGTAGCTTCAGTGTGTGTGTGTGTGTGTGTGTGTGTGTGTGCGCGTTTGTGCGTGTGTGTGTGTGTGTGTCGTGTTTGTGTGTGTGTGTGTGCTTATGAGTGTGTGTGTGTGTGTGTGTGTGTGTGTGTGTGTGTGTGTGTGTGTGTGTGTGTGTGTGTGTGTGCATTTGTGAGTGCGAGCACGCATGTGTGTGTGTTTGTGTGTGTGTCGTGTGTGCACGTATGTGTGTGTCGTGTGTGCGGCTTATGAGTGTGTGTGTGTGTGTGTGTGCACGTTGGGGATGGGGAGAACGGGGGGCGAACGAGAGCTCCAGGTGTGGGGGGGGGGATTAGTACTGCATACTTTCTCCAGCACTCTTTCTAAGATGGAGATGCTTCTCTACAGGCATTAACCGATCTTCATAAACACCCTCATACTGAAAAGCCCCGCCCAGTACACCCCCCAACCCAGTGTACCCCAACACCCCCTCCTCCCTTCCCCCAGGGTGAATTGCTGCACTCCACTTCAAAGCTCCTCATTGTTACTGGATTATTCAAGGGACAGAAGAAGAAAGAAAGAGCAAGGGAGGGAGAACGAGAGAGACAGAGTGAAAGAGAGAAAAAGAAAGAAAGAAATTCAGAAATAAGGGGAACCATTTCACCAAATTACACCAAATACCCCAATTTAAGGTCATCTCAGATTACAGATCCCACCTATTAAGGTTGCTATTCTTGTAGGTGAGGAAGTGCAAACTGCAAACTTGAGTCATATATGTGTGCACCTACCACAGCCTGAGGGACAGGGGTGCTCATATCTTGGATCCACAACAGCTGTATTTCTGCATATGGGGGTAATAATGAGCATGTGTCTGTGTGTTATTATTATTATATTTATATTATTTTTATATTATATCATTATATTTATATTTGCATAACTGTATGATTGTTTTGATTTTATCTCAAATTTTATATTGCCAACCCTACTTTGGCAAAACTGTACATTCGGTAATTATGCCGAAAAGCATACATTACACTTGAAGAGGGACTGAGGGAAGCAGTACATTATTTTTAGTGGAGGGAGAAACTGGACAGAAAAGGGGGAGACAAAGTGTGTGTGCGTGTGTGTACGAGTTTGTGCACACGTGCTTGTTTGAGAGTACGAGTGTGGGTGTATGTACCGGGGGAGGGGGGCTGTAAACTTGCAGAAAACTCCAGAGTGAAGTTGGAGAAAGAGGAGCTACATGATCAATATGGAGCCATTGTTCCCCCTGCTTACCTCTGCAGGGCACCATCTGCTCCCTGTCAATGCGTCACCTGCTCGTCTGAGCCGTCTCCACGGAGACCGAGGGGCGGGGGATTAGGAGAGGTTAGGCTTGCAAGAGGGAGGGGCCAAGGGGGTTGCCAGGGGAGACACAAGAGTGCGCCACTGATTAACTGGAAGAATGTCGCCCCCTCCTGCCTGCAGCAGTGGGTATTTCGGAGAAAGCCCCCGTCTGAGTCTGTCCCCCTCCCTTCTGCAGTGGGAAGCTCGGCTCTGTCTCCCCAGTTACAGAAAGGCAGATTGAATATATTCTTGTTTCTCATAAAAACGACACATATTCCCGAGAGATAAAACCATATGCATTTCCATAGTTTTCAAACACACCGTGTTTTTTTGGAGATGTCCTCAAAAAGCATGGCATGTTTGACTATGTAAATTCAGATTGAGATTTCGTCTCTCTGGAATATGTGTCGCTTTCACACTCGACTCGCCTCCCACTTCACCTCCTATTCCCTGTTGTTGAGTGAGTTTCCCTCTCTGCGTAGGGGGACACTGAGAGACGGGCATTGTGAGCGCGTGTCTTTGAGACGGGCATTGCGTGTGCGCGCATGGATAGCGTTGAGAGACGGGCATTGTCTATGTGTGTGTGTCATCGGAAGCCATCAGTTCCTTCATTGGGTCCTCTAATTGGTGTCCCCCTCGCAGTTACACACAAGATCTGCAGCCAAACAGAAGCTACTATGACAGACGCGCCAGGGGGATTCATTAAGGCCTGATGATTACACTGTCAACAGCAGTGGGAAGTCATGAAGCCTTCAACACAGTATGTTAAATATCTCAGAGAATCAGCACCCTTAATCCCAGAAATCAGAGACTCGTGCATAGATTCAGTGCAACAGAGCAGCATTGGACCCATTCAGTCAAATAAACAATAGAAGACCCCTCTTGGTCAAACAGAAACAAAGAAAAAGACATGTTTAGACTAGAAAATACCGGCAAACTCATTCAGATTTTAAAACAAGAATGCCATGTCAAATTATGATGAATGCCTAACCACCTACCAGTACATGCACAAAATGATGGGAGTTGACTAACAGCAAACATAGACCAGGCCTTGCGGAGGTTGACCATCAGCCAAGGAAACCTTATGGGCCCTGTCAATTACCAATATAACTCAAACACCGAGCCTTTCCCCTGCCTACTGAACCACTGATTAATGGGTGGTGGTCCCTCAAAGTGTTGGTGGGAGCCAGGGAATTGGGGGTGATCTTTGGCTCAAGTCTGAAAAGAGGCAGCGTCTGACAGTCACAGGTGGACACTCACCTGAGACGCTGGGGCCCCAAATGGGTACTAAATCCTGAGTGACAGGTGAAAGTGTCCAGGCTCTGGAGAGGAAACACCTTTTGTGTTTGGTAAAGAGGGGGCAGGCAGCCAGAGGGAGGGGTCAGCCATATCCACCCACTGATGAGATAATCAGCTGACTAGGACCTTAATGGACTGTGTTTTACTGACTCACTTCACTTTACAGCCCGCCGCCCTCTGGATAGAGACCCTCACTGCCTCATAGTGCAGTAAACCCCCTGGCAGGCATTCACTGGAGCCTGTCATCGCTGCAGCTCCACTCTAAATGGACAAGCAGCAAGAGGCAACACCTGACAGGACACCACACTCGCCAACTGAGTTTGCCTTAGAGGATCACAATGTCACCATTTCTCAGGGTCCTGGGATTATGCTACATAACACACACTGTGTGTTGCTTTTCTCGCTGACTCTGTTTCTTCTGTGCTGTTGAAATATTGCTTGCTTGCTGCATGTCTTTCCTCAGGTTTTCTCTCAGCCTCTGGCTTTCACACGAGTCCTCTTTCCCTCCTTCTCCTCCACAACACACACACACACACACACACACGCAGACAGACACAGAGACAGACAGACAAACACCCCGGTGCTGTGTGAGAGCTGATTCTGGGAGAGTTGCTGTCAGTGCCACGTGTAGCAGGGTGCCGGACTGAGTGACTTTACCGAGTGTAAAATTCAATTGTCCGGCAGGGGAGTGGATCTGTTGTGCTGCGCGGGCGGCTGGCTGTGGGCTCCCAGCGTGTGGCGCAGTCGCTGGGCGCAAGGTTAAGTGCCGCAGAAAGCCCCCTTTTATCCAGAGTGGGAACGGCCCATGTGTGCCTCAGCACTCTTTCAGTCTATTTAGAGCTGGGACACTGAAAGCCTCCAAACTTTCACTCCCTTTCATCTCCTTCCTTTTCTTCCAGTCTTTCTCTTCTCTGTCTGTCTGAGAGGAAGTGTTTCCCACTGTGTGGGGAGCACTGGAGCTGTGGGATGGAGGAGCACAAGGACAGGAGCGCTAGTAATCCCATCAGTCCTCTTTACAAACTACATTTTTCTACCTTCGCTACACAATCTCCCCTCTCCCACCTCCTCAACACAGTCCCTTCTTTCGCCTCCTCTTCATCATCCCTGACGTGCTGCTCATCATCCCTGCTCACCTCTACCACACAATTCCCCTTACACTGAATCTCTCTATGGAATTTTTCAACACATTCTCTCACCTCAGTTTCTCTACAAATCCCCCCCCCCCCACCACCTTCTCTACACAATCTACCCCCTCACCTTCTCTACACAATCCTCTCTCACCTCCCCGTAATCTACTCTCTCATCTTCTTAACACAATGACAATCACAACAGATCCCTCCACAGACTTGAGTTGTCTTTGACAGCCTTGTCATTAATGATGTTGTGAGTTTCTCTATTAAGGAAATGAGTTAAAAGCACAAAAGATAGCATCCTTACACTAACAACAAACTAATTCAGTGAACCAGTGATGGAAGTTACGGCAATATGGCACTTCATCCTTGACATGGCACTCTTGAACATCAAGCAATTGAGAGGGCCACTCTTATAACTATAGGGCAGCACATCTGTCCCGCAGAGAACAGATCCTCTGTGTGAATTTTATCACTGAGAGGGAAAGGGTCTCAGGCCTTTTTCGGAGCAGGCGGCCGTCAGCAGACACGAACACTGACATTTTGACCATAAACGAACGATTGTGCCGGTCACCAGTCTAATGGTGTTTAATAACACTGTAATCAAGCAACCAGCCGCGCAGAGCTTAGGGACACTGCAGAGCACTGACAGCAGAAGCATGATCTGTAATGAGACACAACAGTAATGAGGGGGGGCTACGTGTGGAAACAGACGGGAGAAAGCCGCCCTGTTTCAATGTGAAAGAGGCGTCTCATGAGGAATGGCGACGGGCGGCGAGCGCTCCCTGCCTCCATCACTCATCACCTGTCACAGTGTTCACAGTTCACTAGGGGGCGGTCATCATGTAGTTGACCTCTGGAAATATGTGAGAAAGAGGCCAAATGGAACGTCGCCGCGGCTGTGGGATTTTGCGGCCACTGGGCGACACGACATCCCAGAGCTCGGATTGTGATTTTCAAACAGGGTCTGTGGTAGGGAAACGGATTTGGGCAGAAAGGGGGCAGGAGGGCAGAGGTCCTCCTGTTACTCTTGCCTCCCTTCATTAAATTGTCCCAGTGCAGACGATCCCAAATTGTGCCACTGCTGACTGAATGCTCCTGACAGTCTATAAAAGCTCAAGTACAAAGTGAAAACTCTAAACAGTCCCTCGAGACCTTGGTGCAGATTACATGGGATTATAACAGAGACACCTCATGAAGGGAATCTTACTGTGAGAGACTCCTGAGAGATACGTATGTGCCCTACTGTGTCCAACACATAACCCTTTCAGGGAAACATTCAAGCTCAGGGAGAAATCTCCCCCCTAAGAAAAGACATATGCAAGGATCGCCATGGTGACAGGGGTATCCTGGAGGGATGGGGGGGGGGGGGGGGGGGGGGGGGTTCAGTGTAATTACAGAGCCTGTTAATTAAGGGATGATTTCCAGAGAAGACTTTATTGGATTTTCTCTTGAATGGAAAGTTCCCCTGGGCAGTTAAACCCTCAGATGGGGCAACAGACCTCAGCAGACCCTGACAGAGACCCTGAGGATAACAGCAGTGTGACTGAGACTGCAGAGGGAGCCGGCCCAGACCAGCAGACTGGGACGGTTTAATGATCTGTGACTCACTGTTCTGCAGGCCGTTTGTATGTTTGTGTGCAAAGCGACAGTGGGATGGGCTGTTATCTGAAGGTGTGGTTGGGACTATGGACTTTTGGGTTTCTGAAGGGGAAGACACCAAGTGAGAAGGGTGGCATAAAAGATCAGCTCAAACTACATAAATAATGGCACTCAAAAAAAGGAAAATGTCATATTGGATGGTGTTAATAATATATGTTGACCGGTGATTAGCCAGATGTATGAAGATCTTTGAAGATTAAAGATGAATCAGAGGGCCATGCCTAATACAAGGGCTTATGTATAGAAAAATGCACGTTTTGGCTATTATCACTTAGTTTGAACACAAACTGCACATTGTAGATTTACTTTGAGTTTGATATATAAATATGCACATTTAATTGTATGTACAAGTCAGTGAGTTTTTGATAACTGTGTTACTGTATTTCTGACATTTGAACACAAGTTATTTGTTTACCTTTAAATTTCCTCTCTGTGATCCTGTAAGCTAGTGAGGAAAATTTGATTAATAGTTCCATCTCTACATTTCTGTATCCCAGAGAGAACAGGGAATATGGCAATAATTTACGTCTTGCACACACCAAGCCATTTACAGTTTTTCTCAATCGCTTGGATGCATTTCTTGAAACTCTAACCTCATTCCCAAAACTCTAAGTGCAATCCCCAAAACAGTAAAATCATTTTTCATAACACTATACCACCCGTTCAAAAGAAACTATAACAATCAAAATGATAACCACATGCGTCAAAAGTCACTAAGTCAGTCAATCGCTACAACAATGCCACCAAATGTATAGCACCTTCTGATCATTGCGTAAACCCTGACACTCAAAATGCAAAGTATTTGCATCAAAACTGGACAGATAGTGTGTACATAGTGTTGCTGTCAATGTAAAACAATTCCTGGACACACAAATTACGAGGAAAAACATGTTTATTATGTATCTTTTTCATCTATAGTATGGTTGTTTTACTTTTTTATTTTGTATTTTTTGTTTTTCACTGCTGCACAACCAATCGCCCCTCTGGGGACACTGCTTCTTGCTCCATTTTTTTTGCACTGGAACCCTTAGCATTTATATATGTTTGTGAGTATTGTGTTCACAATTTGCACCTGTGGGATGGAATTGACAGCATGTGTTCTCCGTTACTCTTCAAATGTGTGAAGGGAAGTTACTCACTCCAATCACCCATCATGTTGGCCTTATCTTTTGTACAAACACAATGCTCATTATACATAGTATTTTGCATGCAATGATTTACCCAATGAACAACTGTGTCATTGCGAATGGGAAATGTACATAGCCAATTGAGAAAAAAACAATCTGTTTTGACTGGAATGTCGAAGTGGAATGAGGATTGCATCTACACTATGACAACTGCGTTTAGTGTTTTGCATTCTGTGTGAACACAATGAGAAGTGAAATAGTGTATTGGCCAATTGCCTTAATGGTGTGGGGTTTTGAGGCACTGTTAAGAGAATGAGGTTAGAGTTTCCAGAAATGCATCCAAGCGATTGAGAAAAACTGTAATTTATAGTTCACTCAGCTCAAACTACCAGTCATGGAAGTCAGAAAAACTCTTGTTTTTAAACATTGAGGATTTGTGGTCTGATCAAGTGATTTCGATGCTATCTCAAAAAACAGAACTTGCTGGCAGTTTTGTCACTTGTTATCACTCTGTTGTGTTATCACAAGGAATTGAAATTTCAGGAAAATATGTGATCATGTAGTGCCCCCTTGTGGGTTTTTCTTCATAGTGCATGTGAATTTAACATTCTCTTTTGTGAGACTTTTTTTGTTAGTTTACTATTTTACCAAAGGTCAATGTATTGGATAACGTGAATCTATTATACAAAACACTTATTCTTAATTATTATCATGTAAATTTAGCTTATACTTGCAGTGATACAACAATACTGATAATGATGATACTTCATTATTCAAAAGAATATGCATTCCTGACTAGACACAGGCATATTACCTGCATGCGATTTAGAAAGGGCCTAAGAAGTGGAACAAGAACGACTGGCCTTGACAATTGCATTATGAAATGTTGTAAACGTTTTTTGTCCCAAAAGTAGAGGCAAAGCGCCATTTAGTATGTCTCAGTCTGCAGTCCGGCAGAAATTTGGGCTGTGTCCAAATCAACGCCCTTCTATAGGCTACTGTTGAGTAGCTATGCTTGTTAAGTAGTAGCTAGTACACTGGATGAGAAAGTTGTGAAATGTTCTCTAAATGTAATGTAGATGATAATATCCCTACTTCTACTATGGTCTATTATACTTGTTTCTGGTTTTTCGCTGATAATAGTTTTTTCTAGGCTATGACATGAGATAGACAATGTCCACTGTGTAGGCTATGTCCAATTCTCAGTTAACTTGGAATGTCCAAATGACCAAATTGGTGGATGAGAAGCCTTGGAACTGGGATCTGTACCTCAGTGCAGCCATGTTTGGCTTGCTCACCAAAGTACAGATCACCACCAAGCTGTAACGTTCCGTTCCCTTTCTGTCCGTTTTCCGTGTTTTCCCTGTTTCCCTCCGTGTCATGTTGGATTCCTTTGTCCGTGTTTTCCCTGCTGCTGCAGTCTGGGCGTCTTCCTCTGTCTTGTTCGTTTTATTGTCACTTTTGTTTCCGCCTATCGCTCTCCCTACTCGTTGCATGCATTCCTCACCTTTGTGTTTTGCAATCACTCCCGGTTAATTATCACACCTGTTTCTCATTCACTCTTTCATTCCCTGCACTATTTAAACCCCTGTCTGGTTGCTAGTCGGCGCCAGTTCGTTAACTAACCTACCTTGTTTATGTCATGTCACGTTTCTGGGCCGGTGTTCTACAGTTCGCTGTTGTTTATCTGCTTACCTGTTCTGCGGTTTGGTAGCTATCCTCCCGTAACATTCGCTGTTGCATGCTACTTGTCTCCCTTCAAATCTCCAGACGCCGTGGTTCCAGCCTCCCTGTAGCAGTGTTTGTTTCCCCTTTATGTTGCGTGAGTGTGTTGCGGTACTCCCACCTCCAGCTCGGGTCTAGATCCGCTGCCAAGTCCTGCCTGGCTAACTCTCTGTCGTTCCTGTCCGGCCGTAGCTACCTCCTGTACTTCGGTTACGGTTCCAGGATCCCTGGCGTTCAGCCGGCTCCGACGAGACCTACCCGAGCTACGCCTCACCTCCCAGCACCGTCGGGTTTTCGCCAGCTACAACCCTGGCTGTCGTCAAAACCTCCTTTAAGACCTCCCGGTCGTAACCCTGTCTGCAGTACCCTGCTACTAACCTCTGCTTTCTACCCTTTTGACTCCAGTTGATAACCCGGTCCAGTTCCTGTGTCAGTCCCGGAGAGAGATTCTCCGCCCAAGTAAAGTCCAGTTTCGGCTTGGAACATTCGCGCCGTTCCAGTTCCTGTACCTGAGTGATTCACCCGGTCCAGTCCCGGTGTATAGCCCACCATTCCGTGAGAGTCCTGTTCCGGCTTGGAACGTATTCTGTTCCAGCACCCGTTTCCTGAGTGGACCTCCTGGTCCTGTTCCAGTCCAGTTCCTGTCCAGTGCCGGTGTGTTGTACACCTCCAGTAAAGTCCAGTTCCGGCTTGGAACAAGTTCCTTGTCGGCTCCCGTTTTCCTGAGTGGACCTCCCGGTCCAGTTCTGGTCCAGACCCGGTCCTAAGCCTCCACCTACCCTGTCCAGTTCCGGCTTGGAACAGTAGGGCACTTCCTGCACCCTGTCCGGCTTGGACTTCCAGTCCTGCACCCCTTCGGTTCCGGCTTGGAACCCTCCTTGATTTCAAGTCCAGCTCCGGCTTGGAGCAGTCCGTATTGGACTTAATTTATGTTCTATGTATTAATTCTGTTTTGCCTTTCCTGTACAGCTTTGGTACTACCCCAACGCTTAATAAATATCCCCTTTTCTTGAATCTGCCTCCTGGTCGTTGCACTTGGGTTCGTCCCGTATCAGGATCGTAACACAAGCACTCCCCATTCTACCACATGTTCGGCAGAGAAGCCAGATACTCCATCTAAGGTCCCAGAGACTTTTGGAGTGAGTAGGTCTCTACATTTCCTTCACTCCAATTTATAGCTAACAGCATTTTCTCTCCATTCAAGGTACCTGACAATATAGAGGACATTGTGGCTGAGGAGGTTCTTTCAGAAGGTCTGAAGCAACAAGAGGACATTTTTTAAATTGTTTCTGAGAATGTGGAGAAGGCTAATGTTAAACAAAAAAAGAGGAGGGCAGAGCGAATTGGCGAGGATTTAAAAGCTTGTCCTCATGGAGAACATTGAAAGTAAAAAAAATTAAGAGACAAGCTTGCAAATGATAGACTGGGCCCTTTTAAAGTCTATGAAAATATAAAGTATTAAAAAAAGTATGAAGATATTTTGTTTGTCAAAAACCTATATATTGTCTTGGCAGGCAATGTATCCACAGCAGAGAAGGGCGCTGTCCCTGGACCCATTTGGAGCTCTGCCTGCAGCTATAGAGAAATGTAAAAATGCGACCAGGTAAGATTAATTTAATTAATTAAGTAACTCCAAGTCTACTCCCAAGTGTTGCTGGAGTGGTTGCCTCGCTACCAGTCTCAGAGCACACTAAGTCCTCTTGTTTTTATTATATTCACTATCTATATTAACTAGCCTGTTGTAGTACATGCATTCATTTTTCTTGCTTGAGGTGGAGACCCTAAGTGTACATTTAAGGCAAAGGTGAAAAAGCCCCAGGGCTACCTCAGGTAAAGGTCATTAGTATGTATATACGTATATATATATATATATGGGGGACAAATTAAAGGAAAAACCTGAATAAAAGAGTGGAGAAACATATCAAATGCAGATGCTTCCGTGCACCAGGGCTCACTGAATGGTTTGGTGAGTATGAAAATGACCCAGTTGAACACCTATGGAAGATTTTGGACCAACGTGCAAGACAATGATCTCCACCACCATCTCCATAAAACCAAATTATATAATATAAACTCATCTTCAAATCTATTTAGTGATGTCTGATTGTCTCTGATGCTATATGTCCTTTTCTTATGTCTGGCTATGTTTGTTTTTCTTTCTATCTGCTGTACTCAGGTCTCTCTTGCAAAAGAGATCTTGATCTCAATGAGATTACCTGATTAAATAAAGGTTGTATATAAATGAGGGAATATCTTGTGGAGGAATGGTGTTCATCCCTCCAATAGAGTTCCACAGACTTGGTAAGGAGCACTGAAGCTTTTCTGGAGGCTTGTGGTGGCCTGACTCCATACTAAGACACTTCATGTTGGTTTTTCCTTTAATTTGTCACCCATCTGTATATATGTATAATATTTAAATAACCATGAAGGGAAAATATTTTAAGAACAAACAGAAGACAAAAACAGCAAACAGTGTGATAAACTTTTTATTGACCTGCAAGGGCAACTGAGTTCCCACATTTACCTGCAAAAGCAAAGGGCAGATTAGGTAACCTAGGTCAAACTTTATTACATTAATTAATCAGATATGATTGAGATTAATTCACAAATAGCCTACATCTTAATGCGGTGGAAAAAAGAAGGCAGGGATGCACACAGTAATCTCTCACATTGCCTACATGCCGTTTGTCACAGAAACAATGCTGAACATGCTGGTGGTATCATGGAAAAGTAAGGTAATATTAGTTATGCCAGCATCTAAAGTTCCATGAAAGTCTTATGGTTACTTTGACCTAATCTTTGCGCATCAACAATAAACTGATTTTTTGCCATTAGGCCATGTAAAAAAAAAAAAGTTGTTGATCGTCCCCGCCCGACATCCGAAAAAGGCCCCGACGATTTTTTTATTTTTTTCATGAGGATGGCCAGAAGTTGCAGAAAACACGGGGAAATCCTATTTCTAAGCCATTTGGATAGAAAAATCGTACTAGGAGATCCTATCCGATCCACTAGGCCTAGCCCTCTATCGACCACCACGCAAAATTGTTACAGCGCATGTGCAGCATGAATTTCAAAACAAAGCCTATCCATGACAGGGCATGCTTATAATTATATTGACCTAGGCTATTAAATGTTTTATGATTGCTTGAACTTTGGTCTATACAGTATTTTATTGTTGTAAAAAAATGTTTTGTAGCCAGATCTGGTCTATGGTGTAGTACAAGCATAAAACCAATAACATACAATCAATCAAGGAACATTTATTGACCAAAAATACATGAAACATTACAATCAATATGAGCAAAACTGATGTTGACAGGCTACAATTAAACAGAAGCAATTTGGTCGAGAGACGCAATGTTCTGTATATTCTGTCCTCTTTATTTCTCTCTACGGTCCGCTGTACCTGGTGCTTAAAACAAAAAAAAAACCGCCCTCCCTACGACTTTTTTTTTTTTAAAAGGACGATCAACAACTTGTTTTTTTTACATGGCCTTAGGTTAAAGTACGATCGGTGGCGCTTGACTAGGTCCAGACTTGAAAGTCCAGAGAGGTGGAGCTGGACTAGGGTCAAGCTCCACCCATTTGGACTCATTTGGGCTCTGCAGTGAGCCCCACTTTTTTCTGCCATCTCGGACAGTTTCCGATGCAGTCCGACGCAGATATGACGTAAATCGGCTCTAGCCGAACACGCCCAGTGTACTTGGTTTAAAGCTATTTTTATACAGTCTATGGTTAAATCAGGGGTGTTAAACTCAAGTGGCTTACTGGAAGGCAGTAGCCTAGTGTCTGCAGGTTTTTGTGATTTCCTTTCAATCAGAAGTTTTTAGGTCAAACACGCAGTATTTCAAATTTCCTCCTCAACTCAGATTGTATGTAGCCTAGTCTATCTCATGTCATAGCCTATTGTCATTGTGTGCGTTCTAAATGCTCAAAACTTAAATACGTCCACAAGAATAGACGAATTAAGACCGACGACAGTGTAGCCTAAATGTGTAGCTACAAGAACCATCAAATGTACATTTAAAAAATATATACTTAAAATTGTATTATACGCTGCTGCAGTGTAGACCTACTAGCAGCTATTTGAGGGCGTGTACTATCAGGAACTATTCTAGCCTACCGGTTTAAGTGAAGTGAAATGAAACTGAAAGTTTTTAACCACTACCGATCAATCTGGAATCAACAATGGCTTCGAACAGTAGTGGTGCAGGTAAGTGATATATTAGCCTACACAATCAGTCTTTTTTATTTCGTTTCTGTAAATTGTAAGCATGCTAACATAAACAATTAATGTTTTCGAATCGATTGTTTGTTCGAAAGCAAGTGTCTGCCCTCTCTAATTTGTCGCTCATAATAGCCTAGTATAGGCGTAGCCTACGTTTAATTCTGGATACTGATTTTTGTAAAGTCCATAGCCTATTTGAGTTTTATCATCTATGTGAACATTGGATACGCATTCAAGCCTTTCAGATGGGAGAGAAACTAAAAATCCGTTCAACTACACAGCTCTGCTGAAAAATGAAGCTTGACAAGCTTAGAATAACAGGTTGCTGTGTGGCTGGTCAAAGCTCATCTGTGGCTGGTTAAGCTGGTAGAGCAAACTGGTGGCCAAACTGGTGGACTAGCTGATTAGCTAAAACCAGCTAGAAGTGTCAAAAACACACCTTAACCCAGCTTGACTAGTTTAGACTGGTTTAAGATTCAGCAGGGAGATGAGAAAGGTGTACAGGAGGAAATACATATTTCTCATAACACCAGGAACAAAGACCAGTAAATATCATGCAGTCCTTCGATAAGCCTACTTATGCATGATGTGTATGGGTGATGATGTGCATCTTTCCTCTCTGATTGGTTCTCTCACAGGCTTTCCACCGGATGATGAATCAGACAGCCAGACTCCTTTGGACAGTGGGCACTTCCAGTACCAGGAAGAGTGCAACTTCTCTGAGAGTGAGAGTGAGAATGCGAGCGACTTCTACGACACAGACGACCCCTCAGACAGCGACTTGCAATCCCAGCAGGGGGCCTCGGGATCACGTTCTGCCGCTTCACAGGTGAGTACAAGGAGGTCACAATGTGTCATCCATTTACTTTCAAACACTGCTCTATGCTGTTTGACCTACTTGTGATATGTTGCCTTCTGGACTCCCCTGAATCTCTGTTTGGTGTGTGGATCTTTTAATTCTTTCTCCCAGTGGGCACTGACATGTCCTAATAATAATAATGCATGGCATTTATATAGCGCCTTTCTAGATACTCAAAGCGCTTTACAATGATGAGGGGGAAACTCGCCTCTACCATCACCAATGTGTAGCACCCACCTGGGTGATGCAACGGCAGCCATTTTGCGCCAGTATGCTCACCACACATCAGCTGAGGTGGAGAGGGAGAGAACAATTTTTTTAACCAATTAAACTGGGGGATGATTAGGTGACAGATTGAATGAGCCTGGGTTGGGAGTTTAGCCAGGACACCGGGGAAACCCCAACTCTTTACGATAAGTTTCATGGGTCTTTAATGACCACAGTGAGTCAGGACCTCGGTTTAACGTCTCATCCGAAAGACGGCATCTCCTACAGCACAGTGTCCCCATCACTGCACTGGGGCATTTGACCAGAGGGAAGACTGCCCCCTACTGGCCCACCAACACCACTTCCAGCAGCAACTTAGTTTTCCCCAGAGGTCTCCCATCCAAGTACTAACCAAGCCCACAACCTGCTTAGCTTCAGCCATTCAGCAGGCGCAGATTGCATAGTGGTATGGCTGCTGGCTAATGGCTGCTGTCCTGCAATTGGCTTTTACACTGGGGTCTCTTATCAGGCTGGTCTCTCCCCCTCTTCTTCGTTCTCATCCTCTCTCCCTGCTGGTTCCATTTAGGGACTGCCTAAAGGTGGGGGTTATTGCTTTCTTAAGTGTGACACAAATCAGCAGAGCAAGTTGCTTTCCTTCCCTCCACTTTATTCTCTTTAAAGATCTAAGATGCATGTGTACAGCATTCAGCCACTGCTGGGTTCACCAGTTTCTTGTTTCGTCCCTGTCTGAACAGGTCTGTAAATACTATAACCAGGGTCACTGCAAAGATGGGAAGAAGTGCCAATACCTGCATGTTTGCCAGTATTTCCTGAAAGGAAATTGCCGCTACGGCTCCAGCTGCCGCTTGAAGCACCGCAGAAACTCCGGGTCGGACTCTTCCGCAGATGAGAGTCAGAGCAGGAGGAGAACCGAGGGGAGGAGGAGGAGATCTTCATCAGGAGGTACAGCACCGCCAAAGCAGATCTACACCTAGGGTTCACTGGGGAGGAGGGAGAGGGGGTTCAGAGTCTGGAGATATAGTCCAGACCCAAATGCAGTGAGTGAATGGACATCATTTTCCTGTAGAATGAGATCATCTCCTCTACATGACTCTCCTGCATGCCTGCACAGTCTCTTTCCTGTATGCGGTGTCTCACCCTTAACATTCTGCATTTCACTCTCAGAGAATGAGGCCAATGACGGCAGGCCCTACAGATGGCAGCTAAACAACGGAAGTGGCTGGAAAAACATTGAAAATGACCACATCATTGAGGCCCAGTACTCGCGGCCAAGTGCCAGAGGCATTAAGCTTTACAACACTCGCTTTGGGTACGTCACCTCTGCATCAAGGCCAGCAACATTGGCTGAGAAACTGTAAAGACTGAGTGGTTGATGAATGGAATGAACATTCCATAGCTGTGAACAGTGTGGGAGTGTACTGCCTGTTCTCTCTCTACAGGGTAGTCTCCATTGATTTCAAAAAAATGAAGGTCCTTAAAAAAGCCGGGTTGCGGGTTCGACGCTGGAGTTCCTCCCAGCCAGGACTGGAGACAGAGTGGCTTTGGTACTGCAGCATGAATCATAACTGGATGCAGTATGGAGAGAAGGTACACTGATCTGTGTGCAGTACGGAGAGAAGGTACACTGATCTGTGTGCAGTACGGAGAGAAGGTACACTGATCTGTGTGCAGTACGGAGAAAAGGTACACTGATCTGTGTGCAGTACGGAGAGAAGGTACACTGATCTGTGTGCAGTACGGAGAGAAGGTACACTGATCTGTGTGCAGTACGGAGAGAAGGTACACTGATCTGTGTGCAGTACGGAGAAAAGGTACACTGATCTGTGTGCAGTACGGAGAGAAGGTACACTGATCTGTGTGCAGTACGGAGAGAAGGTACACTGATCTGTGTGCAGTACGGAGAGAAGGTACACCGATCTGTGTGCAGTACAGAGAAGGTACACTGATCTGTGTGTAGAACAGAGAGAAGGTACACTGATCTGTGTAGTACAGAGAGAAGGTACACTGATCTGTGTGTAGTACAGAGAGAAGGTAAACTGATCTGTGTGTAGTACAGAAAGAAGGTAAACTGATCTGTGTGCAGTACAGAGAGAAGGTACACTGATATGCGTGTAGTACAGAGAGAAGGTACACTGATCTGCGTGTAGTACAGAGAGAAGGTACACTGGTATGTGTGTAGTACAGAGAGTAAGTTTTTTTTCATAGTAAAAAAAATAATAATAATGTTCAGAACATAAAAGTTTGATATTAACTATTTTACATGGATAAAATTATTGCAATTCTATATTGGAATGACTATTTTTGTCTTTACTAGGACTCCAGTGGTAAGAATGCCCCTGTAACAACCTCCAGAATTGAGAAGGAGTTCCAGAAAAGTCAGACGGGCTCCCTCAAATTTGCCATTGACAAGACCGAGTACCAAATCAATTTTAGAGGTGCAGCCTGACAACTGATTACAGCCTTTGCCTTTGAATCCTGATGAAAATGAAACTGTTGGTATTCCAAGTGATCCAGCAGCATTCCTGTACTATTGTTATTCCCATCAGGTATGTGTCAGAATAATTTGGCAAATGGACGGAAGAGAGATGTGGCCAGGCGCCCACGGTTCAAGATGCCCCAGGACAGAGGGCGGTGAGTTGGGTCACACTTGTGGGATGTGGAAATACGCAATATCTTTATTGCTTTCTCTTGTTGGCTGCACTTATCCTCTGAAACTCAATAATTACCCTACTTCCTTTTGCCAGTGGCAATAAAAGAAACCAAAGGTTTGTCATGGTCATGCTACTAGATACCTAATCTCTCTTCACAGATGTTCACATAAATATGAACATCTGTCAACGCACATGTAAAAGCTGGCGTTACCTAAATTAAAGGGATAGTTCGGAATTTTGGACATAATGTCTCAATTACGACTTACCCACGATGTAGTTGATTGATGGAAACCATTTTCAGCTAATTCCATGCAGTCCCTTCTTTTGGACATACACACGTTGCTAATGCTAGCGCAACTCTAGGGTAACCGGTAGCATCCACTACCAAACGCACTTAAACGCTCCACAGTGCCTCCAAAGCAAATAAAATCCGAACTATCCCTTTAAAGCAGAGATGAGAGCTTCCTGTCGGAAGCTGTGGAAGCTCATTGGCCTGACCAATCACGGTTGGGCGGTGCACATGTAAACAGAATCGATGGGAACCACCACATGGGTATTGATGTACTGATAGCCTACAATGAAACTTTTTCTAACGTGGCGATATGATCGGTACGAAATGGATGAATCGCCTGAGAAAACACAGAAAAAAAACAAATGTGGACGAGGACGAGAACATCAGACAAAAACGAAGTGCCAGTAAAAAAAACGATATAACCATGCAACTTCACACAGAAGAGATTATTCTATGGCTCGCAGTAGATGTCCTAACGTTAATTTAAAAAAAAAAAGATTAAACATTGCACATATAAACACCATACTGCGTAGATAACTCTGTGATAACGTAACTAGGCCTATATAACCATGCATTGCATTTGCATTAAAAACAATGACACAATATAACTTAGGCCAATTGTAGCCCAGTTGCAGTAAATTAGCCTAGTACTTGCAGCCTACGAGGCGGCATAAGCTACATCTGCCATCCAGTAGTCACTGAGGGAAAGAAAGTAGGTACATTCTGCTTAATTTACTTTATTAAAGTTATTTACTCCACTTATTCTCTTGAACATTTTGGACTCTGAATTAGCTGGTTATGGAGCAATAGTTAAAGGATTCCCTGATAGATAAAAGTCTGATATGACTAAAGGGATGCCATCCTCATTATCTTCAGGGTCTTCCAAGTTCAGCGATGTATAATTTAGCTATGAAAACATTGTGTATAATATTGCAGTCAAAAAGTTTCAGAAATTGTACTGCTGTCGGCTACCCAAACTCACCACGCCCCTCAAACCTCAGTTCCCTCATAATGTTGAAATTGTAGCATTCTCTCTGATTCAGGAGGAATCATTTCTAAAATAAGTAGTCTAGGACTGTGACTGAAAATGCCTTGGCGTATTGTTCCTCAGTGCATAAGTGCAAAAGGACATGCGTTCCACAGACTTCCAATTAGACAAGGTAGCAATTAGATATGAAAGATATGACATACACCTGTAACCGCGTTGAAAAATCTCCGGGTTTGGAGTAAACGTTTCTTGAATTAAGACTACAAACAAGATTTATGTGCTGAACTTATGGGGACGGAAACAAGAAGGATACTGAAGAAAACTGCTGTCCCATCTATTATCACTTGGTCCAAGCCACCGGCGTGTTCCAGAAGTGTCGTCGAGAAAAGAGCTTTGCTGAGGTATGTTGATTGGATAGCTTATGGAGATGCACAGTGGATACACCAGCGATAACATTTGCAATTTTGGAAACTTTTGACTGCAATGGTATACAAAGTTTATCTCTCAGCAAATCTGATCAATTTTGAACCTTCCGGTATACAGTATAGACCTCCATTCTCGTTCGAAGAGTTGCCTATCGGACTAGAAACGCAACAGAATTTCCGGAAGGCAAGGCCCTTCCTGCGGATATGGTAGCTGGTACTTCCGAGCCCTGAGATTCACTGTACGCTCCCAGGGGCTAAATCATTTAGCCGATGGGTTCCGAGATTGCTAGATACCCCACTCTCCAGTAACCGTAATAGCTGGGCCACATTGTAAATGTAACTCCAATGTTCAACATTTCTGCTGATTATGTAAAAGATTATGTCATTCTTTTCTTACACAGCAAATGGCATTCACTTGACTCTTCCCTCTTGTATTTCTGCAGCTTGCCATCGGCTTTCAAGGGATTGAATGTGTCTTCCCACACCTGGGAGTTTGAGGGAGACGGTGGAAAGTGGTACATCTACAAACACAGGGTGAGAGACAACCGTCTAAAGCAGGATATTCAGAAAGGCTGAATGCCCTAACTCAACTTAAAAGAATAGAGCAGCTCTCAGTCTTATTTACTTGAACAGTCAGTAGGGGATATTCTGTCAAAGCTGTCAGTCACAGATATACACTACTCACAAAAAGTTAGGGATATTTGGCTTTCGGGTGAAATTTATGGAAAATGTAAGTTCACGCTACAGTGATATTATACGTATCATGAAAGTAGGGCATTTAAGTATAAGCATGCAATGGTGATTTCCTCATCTCAAACAATTTATTGAAACAAAAGCCAACAACAGTGGTGGGTATACCACAACAAAAATGTCAATGTCTCAATAACTTGTCATGTGCCCTTGAGCATCAATTACAGCTTGACAACGACGTCTCATGCTGTTCACAAGTCGTCTTATTGTCTGCTGAGGCATGGCATCCCACTCTTCTTGAAGGGCGGCCCTCAGGTCATTGAGGTTCTGGGGTACAGAGTTACGAGCCTCTACACGGTGAGTCAGCTGATCCCATAGGTTTTCTATGGGATTCAGGTCTGGAGAAAGTGCAGGCCACTCCATTTGAGGTACCCCAGTCTCCAGCAGCCTTTCCCTAATGATGCGACCTCGATGAGCTGGAGCATTGTCGTCCATGAAGATGAAATTAGGCCTGTGTTGTTCATGCAGGGGCACAATGACTGGATTAATGATGTTATTCAGGTAGTATGGGCTTGTCACTGTACCATTCACAAAGTGTAGGGCAGTTCTGTATTGACTAGACACACCTGCCCACACTGTAACACCGCCACCACCAAAGGGTCGTCTGGTGACAACAGTGGCTGATGCATAGCGCTCTCCTTGACGTCTCCAACATCGTTGGCGGCCATCATTTCTGCTCAACGTGAATCGACTTTCATCAGAGAACAGCAGTGAGGCCCACTGGTCCCTCGTCCAGCCAGTAAATGCAGTAAATGCAGTAAATGCTCCCTGGCCCATGCAAGACGATGACGCCTGTGCCTGGTGGTGTGGTCAGGTACCCTTGCAGGTCGTCTAGCACGCAGACCACGCTGATGTAAACGGTTTCGAATGGTCTGACGTGACACTTGGGTGCCTCTCACCTCCCTTAAATGTGCCTGGAGTTGAGTGGCATTCATCATCCGGTTCCGCAGGGCACTGTTCACAATGAAGCGGTCATCAGTGTGGGATGTGGCCAAAGGACGTCCACTTCTATGCCTTTCTGTGACTCTTCCAGTCTCTCTGTATCTCTGTTGCAACCTGCTGATGACACTCTGTGACACTCTAAGCTCAGTGGCCACTTCCCTCTGAGAACATCCTGTTTGAAGCCTCGCAATGGCGAGGTACTGTTGATCAATTGTTAGGTGTCGTCTTGGTCTCATGATGTCAAAATGTGAACAGCATGATGAAGAGGACTGTTTAAATACCAATTCTAATTGAACCAGGAAATTTATTGGTCGATTCATGGATCAAACACCTGTTGTGAATTTTGCCGTTCAGCTCCTTGTTAGAGAACAGCAAGTTGTGCAAAAAGTACTGAAACATTGAATAGTTGGACATGTGCATTCAAAAGTTTAGAGAAGGTCAAATTAATTTCACCTGTAAAGGTTATAGTGCATTTTAGGTTCATCCTGAAATTTCACCCGAAAGCCGAATATCCCTAACTTTTTGTGAGTAGTGTAGGAGCTGTCTGACTCAGGACACTGTGGAAACTCCTGTTTGTGTCTGTGCAGAAGAAGACAGACACAGAGGCTTCTATCTCCAGTGCTGACATTGAGGCCCAGTACCAGCGCAATCCAGGAGGCTCCATGAACTTCACTGTTAGTGGCCAACGCTACACCCTGAACTTTTCAGGTATAAACACACATATACCGAGTATCCATTACTTAACTTTGTAGGCACATGTGCATAGAAAGCAGCCACCGTTGCACCTTGGACACAGTTATGCCTACATAAAGGACCAAGATTAAGCAGCTGTCACAGCACCATGGAATTCTGAAGTAAAATTTACAGCCACATAACAAGCAATCACTGTCATTAAACACATAAGAACAAAAATTAGAAGGCAGATCCAGTTGAACGATGAAGGCCATGGTTAGTTAATTAGTTGAATCAGGTGTCTTAGTGCTGCATTAAACTAAAACCTGCACCTATATCGGCCCTTTTTGGATTGGACACCCCTGACCTAGGTGGACATTCACAATTGGGTGTGGTGGTTCAGGGGAAAAAAAGGATTTAGGACCACCTAAATCATATCCTGGCCCACCCATCCCTACATGATGGAACTGCGTAGACTTTTGATTTTGACTATTTTATCCAAAAATCCTGCAAACTGAAACTAAATCACAGCCAATGGTAAAAGAGGCTCTATCCTATCCATGGCTATCCATTATCCATTGGTTCTTCTGTGTGCATTTACCCATTGTCATCATGTGCCTTTCCCAGACATGTTATGTATGTATATCTCTTGCTTCTTCCACAGATATGACTCAGACCAATCTGGCCTCACTTAAGGTCCGCAGAGTGAGAAGGTCCTAGTCGTACCACCCACAATGCACTATGCAAGAATCCCAACAATAATTGTATTGGTTCTCTGCTGCTGTCATCTTTTCACTGCCTGAAGACAAAAGCAACATGTTTCATTTTAATATGATTATAATGGAATATTCCATAGCCATGGAAATGGGGTTCACATTCAGAACCCATGGCTACAGGGCAGTTTGTTCCCACACAGCAATACTAAATTACTATACAGCATTACTGTACTTTCTGCTTATAAACATTCAGGTACAGACATAGCTGTCTGTACCTGTATACCAGCTCCCCCACTATGCCTGGGTTATGTTGATGATATAATTAACTGTTTATTGTCTGTATGTGTTTGGTAATGAAGGAACACTTTTCTGGTTTCAGTGGTTATTTTAAAGTAAAAAATGAGATTTTCTGCAATAGGGAAGTTGTCTGAAAAAGAAAATTCCCTTTCCTGGAATACAGGGATTTGGTAAATTGACATACAGAATCACTGTTAATTAACAATAGTATAAACTACCTCCAATTTAGAAAATAGTGGCAAAGACCCACACAGAAGAGATATAGACTTGTCAGTGATGACTACCTGTCATTATAATGGTATAAATGATATTAATTCGAGATAACTTTGTGTCAGTGCCTCAAACCTGACGTTAGTTACTTCAAGAGGTTATAATGACTGGAATACTGCCTACTTTAAAATGAGTATTGTTCAATCTGGTACTGTTAGACTGCCTTAAAATAGTATACATTTTGAACAATGTAGTGTTTACAAATGTTGACATTGTTTTTGGTAATACATGCTATGCAATATAGGTTGTGGTAATGCATGCTATGCAAACGACAAAACTGTGGTTTATAATTCTATTGTGATGTTGATTCTCCTTCTCGCTGAAAGGGTCATGTTTCTCCATTGTATATTCACTTCATTCTGATGCTGATGAACAGTGTGCCAATAAAACTGCCTTTCTTTTTGAATTATGAGCACAAAATCAAGTGTGAGCCATTGAGTCATATCTTTTTTCACTGAATTGTTGTCTTTGATCAGACATCATACAAAAACATTTGCATTGCCAGAGAGTGATACGTAAAGGGTGTTTTAAAAATGGTGGGCTGCTGCGTGGCTCATCCTGTTAAAACACCGTTCTAGTGTGTGGATGGGTGCCTCAGTCTGGTATCAAATCTGGATTGTGCCAGTGAAGAGATGGGCCAGCAAGCCAATTGGCTCGAGCATCACCCATGGATGGGAGAGTTTCAGTCAACCAGGCCTCTTGTTGGTGCCTGCAGGACTGCATGTTAAGCTGAATTTGTTCACAAACTTTAAGCTCGATAGACAGTTTAGTAAAATGGTTGTTTATTAACCAGAAATTAAAAATATTTTAAGACATTTTAAATACTAAGTTGTGACTCACAGAAGCATTGGCCTCCTCTCCACCTAGTTTCTGTTTCAAACAAGGTAAAAATAACATTGTTACTAGTAAAAGACTTACTAGTAACATCAATGTATAGGTCCCTGAGTTCAAATACGAATTGGCTCAAGAATATAAATGGTAATTATCGTTGTAGAAAATGCACACTGCTAATCTAACTATAAAGGCAGAAATCCTGTCTGTGTGTCTATTTTGATTTGCTCAACACCCGGGCATTGTATGAAGTTGAAATTCGCTAGGGGTGCGTCCCAATAGTCAAAAAATGCCTCCACTACCACCTCTACTCCGTGCCCTGGAAACATCTTTGTGTTTTAATCGAATGTTGTTGATTACATCTTAATTACGTATTAATGGTTACATATTAATGTCTCGACACAAACCGCAATGTCAGGTACATTGTATACTGTACATGCAAATACTTGTACTCAAAACGTTCAGGCAGTTTTGCATATTTCCAGGTAGGAGTGGTAGTGGGGGAGTGGAGGAAGGGAGGTGGGGAGGGAAGAATATTGGGACACACCCTTGGTGTATTGCTCAGGACCCAAGGACGTGCAGTGTCGAGTGTGAAGTTTATTGGATGAGCGGTTCTCGAGAAAGCTGCAAGCAGCAATACCGGGGGCCAAGCAATCGGCCCGTTCCGAACGGGCACTGCACTAGTACAACCAATTCTAAAACCTTTAACCACCCCCAGACTGGTCATCAATATCCTATTAAACAATATATTAATTGTAATTCGACACATGTTATTTACTCAAGTGCCCTTGTGGAAAGGTGTATGTTGGCCAAACTAAACGTAATTTAAAATTATGCATTGCAGAACATAAATCAGCAATTAGAAATGGCAACATGGAATATGCAATAGCGAGACATTATAAAGAAGGGGATCACGGCTTTGTTGCTACTCTTAGATACAAAATAATTCTGCCATCAATTAGAGGTGGTGATTTAAAGAAACAGCTTTTACAGCGAGAGTCTTATTGGATCTTCATTTTAAACTCAATGGAACCAAATTACTTAAATGAAAGTTTGGATTTCAGCCCGTATCTGTAAATATCTTTAATGTATTGGTCTCGTCTGTTGCAAAGAGTAGTCCATCTCGATTGCTGATTGAAAAGTACCCTTTTTCTATTTGCAATTTGCATAACTTTTTCCCTGGTAATAATTTATTATTGAACTCTGGGGGGGAGTTTGCATGTTCTCCCCGTGCTCACATGGGTTTCCTCCATATATCATCAAAAGAACCCCCATTAAAAACATGCAGAACGCTCTCCTGTCCTGTCCTTGACCTGACTGGACATTTGGAATTGGTCCCCGGGCGCTGGATAGGGCTGCCCACTGCTCCTGGCTGCCCCCTGGAGGAAGGACAGCAAGGATGGGAAAATGCAGAAGACACATTTCTCCGCCACCTTTTCCCCTGCATGCGTGTGTGTCCAGTGTCACTGCTCCCTGCATGCGTGTGTGTGTTGTGTGTGTGAGATCAATAAAGACCAACCATCATGTGGAAGTCCTGTTCTTAAAAAATCATACAGAACTGCTAATACAATTTCTATATTGTCTTTCAAAGGTCCTGTGGAAAAACCTCAAAATAAACTTGAAAAAAACAACTGCTGTTGCTCGTAGGGAGCGTTTCAAGACAGGTGGGGGACCCCCAGTTAGATCAGAGACAGATAAATTGGGGGACTTGTTGACTGGGATTATTGAAAGCCAGCAACCCTTGGAAGGTATCCCAGATGATGACCATTTTGACAGTTCAGGTGGGGGACCATTCCAATACTCATTTGGTAGGACTCATTCATTTAGCATGTGCTATCCCACTCAATATGTAATGTCATCATCTCTTGCACTCTCATAATAAAAATGATGTAATGACCTCAACTCTTCTCAAATCTAATACTAGAATTCTTTTCTAGAAAAAGATGACCTGATCTTGACCCAGATCTTGGAGGGGCCGGGGCAGAGTCAGGAAAATCAGGCCACAACATCTCCAGCAGCAACCATCAGCAGACAGTGTCTCTAACCCAGGCAGCAGGACAAGGGGAAAAAGGCTGACCATTCATGAGAAGCTTGCCAAAGAATTCTATGAGTGTAAATTACAATATTTAAAAGAAAAACATGGTCAAGATGAAAATCCTTCATGTTGAGTTGTCTATGAAAGAGGTGGAGAGAGACATGAAGCGGCAGCAGTGTCAATGTTCTTTTGAACCAAACTTCAGTTAATGATGTGCCTTTGTGAAATAAAAACTTTTGTCACCAATCCAACAACAATTCAACAACAATTTATTAGAAGGATAAACCCCTTGAGATGAACCGTCTCGTTTTTAAGGGGGTCCTTAACACAAATATATAGTAATACAATACATAAAGCAAAACAACACAGATGAATCCATGCCAATCGCTTATGTATCACTCAAGATACATTTGTTATGAGAAGAAATTATCTCTGTAAGCGAGTCCATTTCTGTCATTGGCTGCCTCAGCCATGGGAACATGTGGGGCGTTGTCATCTTCAGTATGAGGGTCTGGGCATCCATGCTGTTTGAGATAATTATGAAGCACTGCTGTTGCAATAATGACAATGCAGCATCTTCTTGGTTCGAAACGCAATGTGTTTCTGAGACACTGGAAACGATTCTTCCATATACCAAACATGCGCTCTACTAGCTCTCTGGTGTGGATATGAGCTTGGTTGTAGCGCTGTTGCTCAGGTCTGACTGGATGAAGATAGGGGGGGAACAAGAAGTTTGTCTGTGCATACCCACTGTCACCAAGTATGGTTCCACTATGTTGTCCCGCTTCAAACTGAGCGTACAAAGAGGAGTTTACAACAAAGAGTTGTTCTGCTCGTTTAATTTAGTTTTCAAGCTCGAGGCTTTCCGCTCTTATTTCTGTTTCTTTTCTGCTCCCTTCTGCGAGCGTCTCGCCCAGAGCTTTGGGTTGCTGTTTTCTTGTTTCTTTGTTAGTTCTACTCTAAGTCCGGGTGACTTTCTCGCCCACGTTTTGTCTGGGTAGATTTATTTTTGGCTTATATGGCAGGGTTTATTTTCTCCCCTTCTTTTGTGTTCTCCTTCCCTGATCAGTGGTTATTTCACTTTTTGTGGATAACTTGTTGAATCCCCTATCGGTCACATCTGGTCCTCCGTCCTGACCCCGTGATACTTTATCACTGTAACGGTTAAACAAATCAAGTGCAAAATACACTGCCTGGCCAAAAAAAAAGTCGCACACTCTAATATTTCGTTGGACCGCCTTTAGCTTTGAGTACGGCGCACATTCGTCGTGGCATTGTTTCGACAACCTAATGCAACGTCATAACATTTATTTCCGTCCAGAGTTGCATTCATTTTTGGCCGAGATCTTGTATTGATGACAGGAGAGTCTAACCACTCCGTAAAGTCTTCTCCAGCACATCCCAAAGAATTTCAGTGGGGTTAAGGTCAGGACTCTGGTGGCCAATTCATGTGTGAAAATGATTCCTCATGCTCCCTGAACCACTCTTTCACAATTTGAGCCCGATGAATCTTGGCATTGTTGTCCTGGAATATGCCCATTTATGGGATAACCTGGTCATTCAGCACATTCAGGCACTCAGGTGACTTCATTTTATTGCTGCATAACGTTGCTGAGCCTAGACCTGACCAATTGAAGCAACCCCAGATCATAACACTGCCTCCAGAGGCTTGTACAGTGGGCACTATGCATGACGGGTGCAACGGTGACTTTTTTTTTGGCCAGGCAGTGTATAAATAAATGTATATATACTACATGATACATGTAGATGTATTATTTGACCAATTTTAAAGTTTTATTACATTTTGTTCCTGAAATCCACCCTGAATCTGCTGGGATCAGGATAATCCAGATTTTTTGGATCAAAGGTATCCCAATCCTACTAAAACGTTTTAAACAACACATACTGATTTGATCCAGATCAAAACCAAAACTGGATTACGTGATCTAATCTGATTTCAGAATCCTTTTTTTCTTTTGAAAAACCCATTTTCAAGATTTGATCCAATCCGATCACATTACTTCTGAACAACCGGGCCCAGGTGTGTAGGCTACTCCATGGGTTCGTCTAATGTGTTTAGCCTACACATTCGACCCTTAGACTAACAAATTGTAATTTATCAATTTGATTCTATTGAAGGTACCTTCTAGTGTCTGATATAACTGATGTATTAACATAGAACACAGTGGTGTATTCCATGGGTTTGTCTGTAATGTTTTTACTATGTGGACCTGTGAATTTGTCATGGTTTTGGACCCTGTTGTCCCATGCGGTCGTTTTCCTTGGTGGCCACGCGAGGGCGCTGCCCTGTTGGTAGATGCTTGCTCCGCCCTGCTGAGTTGGGGGAGTTTCTGGTTAAGCTTTTACACCTGTTGCGTGGTCACCTGAGAGTTATATAAGCCTACCGTTCCCTTCGTTCGGGGCTTCGACATTAATTGTTAATTGTTTTGTATTGTGGTTTATTGTTGGATGTGTGTTCTCGTACCATTTTGGCTACTCGCCTATTTTTAACGTCTCTGTTGAGGCAGGGCTGATTTCTTACTGGCTTGGTAGTTGATTTCTCGTAGAAGTTTGGGACCGTAATATCTCTGCTCTATTTTGCCCTGTTAGTGCTTTTCCTCCGTGTATGGAGTTTTGGGCGATTCTGTTCAGAACTTAGTTCTGCTCGCCCTTCGGCACATGTCTTCCCATAGGGAGATCGGGTGTTTAGCTTCTATTTAGTTTCTTAGCTCGTAGAAGTATAGTAGTAGCCTAGTTTCTCTGGTCCATTTTCGCCTGTTTGGTTCTTACTGAGAGACCTGGCGTTTTAGCTTCTACTCATTTCCTTGTTACGGTGAGCCAGTAGCTACGGTACGTTTATTTCCCTGTTTGGTCCTTCTCGTGGACTACGTTCTCCTTTGTTGTGAGCCAGGGTTTTTATTTGTATTTGAGAGGCTGTCGTGCTATTAAGTTTGCGTAGGTCTTTTGTTGCAGCCGTCCTATACTCCCTAACTACCTGCGGGACGATTCTCTCCGGGTGTTAGCCTCCTAGTTTATGGAGCTTGGGCTATGTTGTGGACGTGTTTGTGTTTTACCGTCCTATACTCCCTAACTACCTGCGGGACGATTCTCTCCGGGTGTTAGCCTCCTAGTTTATGGAGCTTGGGCTATGTTGTGGACGTGGTTGTGTTTGACTGCGTGTTTGCTTGAAATAGCCTCGGAACGTTAAATCTCTGTTCCTGTTCGCCTCGTTACATTTCACTTTACTGAGAGGCTGTCGTGCTATGTTGCGTAGGTCTTTTGTTGCAGCCGTCCTATACTCCCTAACTACCTGCGGGACGATTCTCTCCGGGTGTTAGCCTCCTAGTTTATGGAGCTTGGGCTATGTTGTGGACGTGTGTGTATTTGACTGCGTGTTTTATTAAACTAGCCGTGGAACGTTAAATCTGTTTCTGTTCGCCTCGTTACATTTCCTCATCATAGAGAGGCAGGGCGCTTATTTTCAATTAATCTCGCGTTGGTCTAGTCGGTAAAATGTCCGGTGCTGCCTGTCCTGCTCGTTCCTTTCGGCGCATTTCTCATTTCATGGAGTTTGACGAATTTGTTTGGGACTCATGTTCTGGTTCGTCTTTTGGCGCATGTCTTCCTGTGGGGAAGATTGGGCGATGCTGTGGACACGTTTGTGTGTGACCGCGAGTTTGAGAATAGCCTGGGAACGTTGGATCTGTTTCCTTTCGCCTCCGCTATTACTATATCGTATTATTTTGCAGTGTTTGTTTGTGTTTTATGTTTGTCTTTACGCTACTCGCCCGTTCTTATTTTGTCTCGTTACCGAGACAGGGCGCTTATTATTTCTGGCTGTTCTGATCCCTGTCCTTACGCTTTACTTGGCGTTTGACAGTTAGCCGGTTAGTAGCGTCTGTAGTGGTGTTTGTGTTCCTTGTCTTGTCTCCTCCCTTATCTGCGGGTATCCCGCCTTAGTGGCCTAAGGGCTTTATGATTCCCCTTGCTGCGTTTGGCTCCTCCTTCCTCACACGTCACGCCCCATTACAGAATTATGGTTACGGATTGTTCTGCCCTCCGTTGTTTAGTTATATAATGAGAAGACGCTTTGTGTCAATCACTAATTGTACTAATCACAGAACACCTGTGCCAGCTTAATTCATGTGCATACCATAATGATCTGGAGTAGACTATATGTGTCACCTGTTAAATTTTGCACCTAGAAGAGCGAACCTGAAGAAGAAGAACTGCCAAAACGTGTTCGGCTCTTGTTTGTTTATGCTTCCGATTGTATTTTGATAAATTAAAAGAATATATTTATAATAAGGTTGTTTCTGTGTTGAGTGTGCGGTTTACATTGAACCATTAATTATTGGACAAAGCCCAGTGTTTTTTTTTTTGGATGAACTCTTGCTGCAACCTGCACCTCTATTGGAGAAACACGTGTGCATCTATTTTTTTGCTGGTTGTTTATTAATGTATTATTCGAGGACAGGACAATGTGTATGCTCATTAGAACTTCTGTTTAAAAAGACAGCCTATCACGTTAGCACAACGGGTGTTTGCTGGCTTGTTAATATTGCATATTTAGCATACTTGTGTCCATAAGGCATCAATAGGCTACGAATGCAACTACATATACTTCCGAATAATGTAGTTGCACTGTTTTTTTGCTGTGGATTGTGGGATACTTTCTGTTCGCTATATAGGCTACCCAGTGAACATTTTCTGGTCTTAAAGTTGTTAAATAGATGTCTGTGGTAGATATCTAATAGCCGTCTGAAAATAGTTCAAGTTTTTTCAACGTAGGCTATATTTGTAGATGTCAATTAGACGTTCACATTTAGACCTAACTACAACCAATTTTTCCAGTGAGCATTTAGATGTATAAAACATGTTTAATATATGTCTGTTAGATGTCTAATGGAAGTCTAAAAATAGTTCAAAAGCGAAAGTTATCAACATTTATTAGATGTTTGTATTTATATGGAAGCCCATTTCCGCCAATGTGATGGAAAAAAAAAAGATCTTGTAAGTCATTATAATGAGTTAGTATCTCAAAATAATGAGTTAGTATCTCAAAATAATGAGTTAGTATCTCAAAATAATGAGTTAGTATCTCAAAATAATGAGTTAGTATCTCAAAATAATGAGTTAGTATCTCAAAATAATGACATAGTATCTCAAAATAATGAGAAACTTTCTCAAAATAATGAGTTAGTATCTCAAAATTATGACTTATTTATCTCAAAATAATGACTTAGTATCTCAAAATAATGACTTAGTATCTCGTAATAATGACTTAGTATCTCGAAATAATGACATAGTATCTTGAAATAATGAGTTAGTATCTCAAAATAATGAGTTAGTATCTCAAAATAATGACTTAGTATCTCGAAATAATGACTTAGTATCTCGAAATAATGACTTAGTATCTCGAAATAATGACTTAGTATCTCAAAATAATGAGTTAGTATCTCAAAATAATGAGTTAGTATCTCAAAATAATGAGTTAGTATCTCAAAATAATGAGTTAGTATCTCAAAATAATGAGTTAGTATCTCAAAATAATTACATAGTATCTCAAAATAATGAGAAACTTTCTCAAAATAATGAGTTAGTATCTCAAAATTATGACTTATTTATCTCAAAATAATGACTTAGTATCTCAAAATAATGACTTAGTATCTCGTAATAATGACTTAGTATCTCGAAATAATGACTTAGTATCTCAAAATAATGACATAGTATCTTGAAATAATGACTTAGTATCTGGAAATAATGATTTAGTATCTCGAAACAATGACAAACGTTCTCGAAATTTGCATAGGCCTATGTGTTGTTCCCTCATATGCACCAAAGCAACAGAAGCAAGTGGGTGAGACAAAGCTTAGCAGACCCAAATGGATACCATCATTGAAGACTACTTTAGACGTGGATTCACAAATTGTGAAATTTTATTGGTTTTGGAGGAATCGCATAATATCAAACTAAGCCTCCGGACCCTAGAGAGAAAGCTACAAAAGAACCAGCTTTGGCGGAGACGAAATAAGACAGATTAAGCTGAAGTGGCATTCTTCATTGACCAACAGCTACAAACGTCTGGCAAACTGCACAGCTACAGATGGATGCACCAGAAATGTTGGATGGCCGGGATAATTGCCGACAGAGAAACTGTGCGTCAATTGATGCGACTGATGGATGGGAATGGGGTAGATCTGCGTGCGCAGAACCGTTTGAGACGGCGTATGTATGTCAGTTGTGGGCCAAACTATGTATGGCATATAGATGGGTATGACAAATTAAAGCCTTATGGCATATGTATCAGTGGTTGCATAGGTGGCTTCTTGAGAAAAATGATATGGCTAGAAGCATACAAAACCAACAGTGACCCTCATATTATCGCAGGTTATTTTATATATTCTGTGACCGAAAACAATGGATGTCCACAAAAGGTCAGGTAAGATCACGGTACTGAGAATACCCATGTTGCAGTGATGCAAAAGTTTCTGCACAACAGTGAGGATGAAAATGGTACAGTGTGTGTCACTTTAGGTCCAAGTACTGGCAATCAAAGGATTCAATGTTGGTGGTGCACCTTGCAAAGTGAATGCCCCCAGTTTTGGATGGACCATTTCGACCAGCTGAAAGCTGATGGCTGTTTTGTTGACAGCTTCATTGACAAATCACTGATCCAGTTTTGCTTCAAAAATACCATGCAGGTACACAGGGCTGGCTTTACAGTATAGGCGACAAGGCGGCCGCCTAGAGCGCCACGTTGACAGGGGCGCAAATTTGGCGCTGGGCACGCCCCTTCTAAATTTTGGGAATGTCTTCTGCCAGGAGTGCAGCGCCTGCTCCTGTTCATAAAATAAGCGCATACACATGCATCTTATCTTCGACGTAAGATGATCACAAAATTAAGCCATATTTCTCATGTTCTGCATTTGCTGGTATTGTCTAATGTGTCCTTACATCTTAGCTGCAACCAGGGTTTGCGTTAACCGCACATTTCCCGTCAATTACAGATTTTTTTTGCTTTGAGGAAAAATATAAATGCCATCTGTCATTTTGACAGAAAAAATATTTCTGCAAACATGTTAAACACTAACTGACTGCAAGTATCTGTGAACAGTCTATTGTATAGCCACGCCTTGCTGTGGTGCTGTCATTGTGATTGGCGCTCCTCCTCCCTTTCCATTAATTCTAGCGTACTAGTTCTCAGAGTTGCATCTTTCTCTCACATGTCATAAATTTAGCCCTTTTTGTTTATTTAAATAAACACTATTATAAACCAAATTTTATTTTCAACACTGAGCAAGGACAGCGAATGAAAACATGTTTTTTGAATAAACATGTTCCGCACTTTGTCGTGTAGGCTAATTATTGCGGCTGTAAGGGTAACGGTTATAACAGAAAATATAACAGAATGTAACAGGCTAAAATTGTTACAGGAAATAACAGAATATTTACCATCATGTCAATTTGCACGGGATTGCTACCCTGGGGTTATTTATACAGGGCATTTAACAGTAGGTAAAATACGCCGGAATCTTTACTGGTCCGCAAAAGTTACTGACATGCCAGATTCGGACGGGACTAAAATAACGGAGCTCCGGTAATAATTATATTACCCTACATCCCCGTCTTATCCCGTCCAAATAGGGCTTACGCGTTAATGTGCTTTATTTTGTTAAGAAAGAAATCATGGCAAGTTAGCCACTGTTACATTTTAATAAATGGAAAACACTTTTATATTTCGCATTTAACTTTTTTCTGCTGTACCGAAAATGTACTGAACCGTTAAGTCATAAACATTGAAGTGTTAATTTATTTTTCAATAAATGATTGCCAGTACTTGGACCTAAAGTGACACACTCTGTACCATTCTCATCCTCACTGTTGTGCAGAAACTTTTGCATCACTGCAACGTGGGTATTCTCACCCATGATCTTACCTGACCTTTTGTGGACATCCATTGTTTTCGGTCACAGAATATATAAAATAACCTGCGATAATATGAGGGTCACTGTTGGTTTTGTATGCTTCTAGCCATATCATTTTTCTCGAGAAGCCACCTATGCAACCACTGATACATATGCCATAAGGCTTTAATTTGTCGTACCCATATACACTACTCACAAAAAGTTAGGGATATTCGGCTTTCGGGTGAAATTTCAGGATGAACCTAAAATGCACTATAACCTTTACAGGTGAAATTAATTTGACCTTCTCTAAACTTTTGAATGCACATGTCCAACTATTCAATGTTTCAGTACTTTTTGCACAACTTGCTGTTCTCTAACAAGGAGCTGAACGGCAAAATTCACAACAAGTGTTTGATCCATGAATCGACTAATAAATTTCCTGGTTCAATTAGAATTGGTATTTAAACAGTCCTCTTCATCATGCTGTTCACATTTTGACATCATGAGACCAAGACGACACCTAACAATTGATCAACAGTACCTCGCCATTGCGAGGCTTCAAACAGGATGTTCTCAGAGGGAAGTGGCCACTGAGCTTAGAGTGTCACAGTGTCATCAGCAGGTTGCAACAGAGATACAGAGAGACTGGAAGAGTCACAGAAAGGCATAGAAGTGGACGTCCTTTGGCCACATCCCACACTGATGACCGCTTCATTGTGAACAGTGCCCTGCGGAACCGGATGATGAATGCCACTCAACTCCAGGCACATTTAAGGGAGGTGAGAGGCACCCAAGTGTCACGTCAGACCATTCGAAACCGTTTACATCAGCGTGGTCTGCGTGCTAGACGACCTGCAAGGGTACCTGACCACACCACCAGGCACAGGCGTCATCGTCTTGCATGGGTCAGGGAGCATTTACGCTGGACGAGGGACCAGTGGGCCTCAGTGCTGTTCTCTGATGAAAGTCGATTCACGTTGAGCAGAAATGATAGCCGCCAACGATGTTGGAGACGTCAAGGAGAGCGCTATGCATCAGCCACTGTTGTCACCAGACGACCCTTTGGTGGTGGCGGTGTTACAGTGTGGGCAGGTGTGTCTAGTCAATACAGAACTGCCCTACACTTTGTGAATGGTACAGTGACAAGCCCATACTACCTGAATAACATCATTAATCCAGTCATTGTGCCCCTGCATGAACAACACAGGCCTAATTTCATCTTCATGGACGACAATGCTCCAGCTCATCGAGGTCGCATCATTAGGGAAAGGCTGCTGGAGACTGGGGTATCTCAAATGGAGTGGCCTGCACTTTCTCCAGACCTGAATCCCATAGAAAACCTATGGGATCAGCTGACTCACTGTGTAGAGGCTTGTAACTCTGTACCCCAGAACCTCAATGACCTGAGGGCCGCCCTTCAAGAAGAGTGGGATGCCATGCCTCAGCAGACAATAAGTCGACTTGTGAACAGCATGAGACGTCGTTGTCAAGCTGTAATTGATGCTCAAGGGCACATGACAAGTTATTGAGACATTGACATTTTTGTTGTGGTATACCCACCACTGTTGTTGGCTTTTGTTTCAATAAATTGTTTGAGATGAGGAAATCACCATTGCATGCTTCTACTTAAATGCCCTACTTTCATGATACGTATAATATCACTGTAGCGTGAACTTACATTTTCCATAAATTTCACCCGAAAGCCAAATATCCCTAACTTTTTGTGAGTAGTGTATATGCCATACATAGTATGGCCCACGACTGACATACATACTCCGTCTCAAACGGTTGCGCGCACGCAGATCTACCCCATTCCCGTCCATCAGTCGCATCAATTGACGCACAGTTTCTCTGTCTGTAATTTTTCCGGCCATCCAACATTAATGGTGCATCCATCTGTAGCTGTGCAGTTTGCCAGACGTTTGTAGCTGTTGGTCAATGAAGAATGTCACTTCAACTTCATCTGTCTTATTTCGTCTCCACCAAAGCTGGTTCTTTTGTAGCTTTCTCTCTAGGGTCCGGAGGCTTAGTTTGATATTATGCGATTCCTCCAAAACCACTAAAATTTCACAATTTGTGAATCGACGTCTAAAGTAGTCTTCAATGATGGTATCCATTTGGCTCTGCTAAGCTTTGTCTCACCCACTTGCTTCTGTTGCTTTGGCGCATATGAGGAAACAACACATATGCCTATGCAAATTTAGAGAACGTTTGTCATTATTTCAAGATACTAAGTCATTATTTCAAGATACTACGTCATTATTTCGAGATAGTAAGTCATTATTTCAAGATACTAAGTCATTATTTTGAGATAGTAAGTCATTATTTCAAGATACTAAGTCATTATTTCGAGATACTAAGTCATTATTTTGAGATACTAACTCATTATTTCGAGATACTAAGTAATTATTTTGAGATAATAACTCATTATTTCGAGATACTAAGTAATTATTTTGAGATACTAACTCATTATTTTGAGATACTAAGTAATTATTTTGAGATAGTAAGTCATTATTTTGAGATACTAAGTCATTATTTCGAGATACTAAGTCATTATTTTGAGATACTAAGTCATTATTTCGAGATACTAAGTCATTATTTCGAGATACTAAGTCATTATTTTGAGATACTAATTCATTATAATGAGATACTAACTCATTATTTTGAGATACTAACTCATTTTAATGAGATACTAACTCATTATTTTGAGATACTAAGTCATTATTTTGAGATACTAACTCATTATTACGAGATACTAACTCATTATTACGAGATACTAACTCATTATTACGAGATACTAACTCATTATTTTGAGATACTAACTCATTATTTTGAGATACTAAGTCATTTCGAGATACTAAGTCATTATTTTGAGATACTAACTCATTATTTTGAGATACTAACTCATTATTTTGAGATACTAACTCATTATTACGAGATACTAACTCATTATTTTGAGATACTAACTCATTATTACGAGATACTAACTCATTATAATGACTTACAGGATTTATTTTTTTTCATCACATTGGCGGAAATGGGCTTCCATATATTTAGACCCAATTTCAAACTAATTTCCAATCTTTGCATGTAGTGTCAAATTCTTCATCTCCTTACAATGTCCTACAATGCACAAATAAGTCATTACAGAGGCTAATCCCAACCCCTATTCAAGCTGCTTCAGAGAAAAGTAGTAGTTACTAATTATTTTCTAATGGCTATACACAGTCTGAAAACTAATAGTACTAACACACATTCTCTGGTAAGCTTTTAACCCATTTACAGGAAAACTGTTTTTATTACAATTCAAATAAACAAATATATATATAAACTTGTAAAAATATGAAGAATAAACTGACAACCTTGATCAAGTGAATATGTGCACAAATATTGAAAACAATTGCAGACATTTCAGAAGAATTAAAACATGGGACCCAAACTAGTGCTTCTCATAACCCCCTCCCCTCCACCAGACCTTGCTGGGGCCTGCCTCAGGTGGTCTGCTATGGCTGTGTTCATATCTTTCTCTGTGGCCTTGGTGTTGTACCTCATGACTGCCTCTGCGACAAGGCAAATTATAATAATGTCACAAGTTTCAAACTTCAGTAATGTTAGCCTGTCAACTTAATGGCTTATGGTGTAGACTACTTTACTGTAAAATGTCCATACTTGTCCAATAATTTGTTTGTAGTGTCCTTCATGTCCTTTCCTCCTATTTTGGACAGGAGGAGGATCTGTGAAAAGAAAGTTAAAACCATATCATCCCCTGAGCTAAAAATGGTACACATTCACAAAGGTTACCGTTCTCGTATGGATCTTCTTGGCTATCCTGGAGTGCAGCAGAGTGTGTTATTTTTTCTAGCTAACTAGCTAACATTACAGTAACAAGTTGAAAGCCTTTGGCTGTATGTTTACAGCTTCCTGTTGACAGGCCCAACTTGCTGCTAGCTCACTATCTTAGGAGAGCATAATCAAGATAGGACAGCTAACGTTAGCCAACGTTATTTGCCATTCTGCGAACTAGCTAGCTAAGCCTAAACAACATTAAGCCTAGAACGCTAGCTAGCATATCGTAACGTTAATATTTGCGGCTACTAAAGTTACCTATCGTCATTTAATTGATTTTCATTCAAATCTAGTAGTAATACTCGGCAATATGTCTTTAGTTTTGCAATGTTTGTTTTGTCATCTTCGCAAAGTGGAGCATGGTGGAGCACACTATAGTCATAGCACGATAGCTGTTTGAATTCCACGCGCATGTGCACTGCATCAAGGTCTGAATTCCAAGTAGAATCTCATACCTTCTTGTTGGCCTTCTTGTCCAGGCTTCTCGTGGCAACAAACAGTGGACATTTTATAACATTTTAAGTTTAAAATTATAAGTATCTAAATTGTGTCTACGTGTAGCCTAGACTGGATTTCGCTCGTCAAAGCAATGACTAGTAAACCATACCAACACATTGTTTCTCTTTGAACTTACAAATGAATCATGTACAGTTGAAGTCGGAAGTTTACATACACTTGGGTTGAAGTCATTAAAACTCATTTTTAACCACTCCACAGATTTCATGCTAGCAAACTATAGTGTTGGCAAGTCAGTTAGGACATCTACTTTGTGCATGACACAAGTAATTTTTCCAACAATTGTTTACAGACAGATTATTTCACTTTTAATTCACTATCACAATTCCAGTGGGTCAGAAGTTTACACACACTAAGTTGACTGCCTTTAAATTTTTCATATTTGGTCGCTTATCCTTTGCATGCCATGACTTCCTGATGTCTGTGACCCAACAACATCAAAAGACTCTTGATATCTTATTTTATGGTACTCTTACAAGCGATACTATAACGTCTCTGCATTTGAATGGATCTCTATGGGAATTGAGGGGTGGGACAAGATTTAGCTGTACATTATGCTGGAACAGTATGGAATACATCATTGTTAAACTGGCTGTAAGTCATCAAGGGTCTGAGGTATCAAACAAGCCTCAAACCATCACTCTGCTGCCAGATATGCAGTAGATATGGATGGATCACTTTAAGGGTTGTTTCTCCTGACAAATTTTCCTATTGAACTCTATGGAAAAATAAGTCGGGAGAAGAAACCCTTCAAGTTATCCATCCATATCTACTGTATTTCTGGCAGCAGTGATTTAAGGCTTGTCATCAGACCCATGATGAGCCATTTAGCCAACCATGTGTTTCCATACGGTTCCAGTGTAATTTACAGCTAAATCTAGTCCCACCCCCTAATTCCCATAGAGATCCATTCAAATGCAGAGACGTTATAGTATCGCTTGTAAGAGTACATAAAATAAGATATCAAGAGTCTTTTAATGTTGTTGGGTCACAGACATCAGGAAGTCATAGCATGCAAAGGATATGCGACCAAATATTAAAAATGTAAAGGCACAGTCAACTTAGTCTTAGTGTATGTAAACTTCTGACCCACTGGAATTGTAATATAGTGAATTAAAAGTGAAATAATGTCTTTAAACAATTGTTGGAAAAATTACTTGTCATGCACAAAGTAGATGTCCTAACTGACTTGCTAACACTATAGTTTGCTAACATGAAATCTGTGGAGTGGTTAAAAATGAGTTTTAATGACTTCAACCTAAGTGTATGTAAACTTCCGACTTCAACTGTAGCTATGAAAATGGTTAAATAAAATGTGTTATATGGCACGTCTAAGTTTTTCAGTATAGGCCTACGTGTCTAAATTGTGTCTAGGTACAGACCGGATTTCATTTGTCAAAGCCATGACTTGGTAGGCTAAAATAGACCCACATTAATCAACACATTGTTTCTCTTTGAACTTACAAATTAATCACATATGAAAATGGTTAAATAAACTTTGTCATATGGCACGTCTATGTTGTAGGCCAAGACGCCTTTTAGCCGGGCTATAAAAGAGATCTTAGATACTTAGATCTGATTTAGCTGATCTTTAGATGATATAATAGACGTCTAGTGCCCGGGTAGCTAGGTGATTAGTTGGTTCATAAAAATTCACAAGACTCACTTTAAAGTGACTGACAAATGTTAGCCCACTAGCCTATATAAATAGTGGACAATTTGAGACACAAGCAATGTCACTTCAAGTAGCACAGCCTCTCCTGAAAGGTAAGCCTGCTATGCTCGAGTCCTGCAGGATTTCCCCCCCTCGGGATTACTGTAACCTAAATGGCATTTGAGCCCTGTGGGCCTGCAGGGTTCAAATGCTATAACTGCAGATTTCAATAATTCCCACAGTAAAATAAATCCTACAGGACTCAAGAGTCATTCCCTGACGACAAATAAAATTGCTGCAGGAATCCCATAAAGATGTTTTGAAATCCTTCTAGAAGCTTCAGTAGTAGCAATGTCATACCCGCAGGACAATGCAAAGTCTTACAGGGATCCTTTGTAACTTGAATATCATATGGCCAGTTCCTGCAGGACTTTAACAATCCTACAGGTTTTCTGGCGGTCCACTACACAGATCCTTAACAAAACTATAGTGTAACTATAGGCTATGCGTGCTAGTCAGCCCTGCCGCCAGACTGGTCACGTCATTTTACTAAATTGAAACTGAAAGAACAGGGCGAACAGAGCAAGAAAGTATCGGAACAGCAGTCAGCTGCGACAATTGACTGTTTTCCTCTCTTCGTTTCTCCCAAGAGTAAGTATGCCTAGCCTAAATAAATGGTATTTTCTTTAGTTAAAACGCACTAGGCTACTTCGTTCTTCTGAATGACTGAACGAACAAGCTGATGGTCTTACAACCATCAGAATTAAAGAAAATCATTGCCTAAAATAAATACGTGCTACAGTGCTAAATACGTTCCAGATAGTAGCCTATATTCAGTTTGTATTCCGTTGTTAAGAATTATTTTGGGTTGGATTCATAAACTACAATTTTTTGCAGTGTCTGGCGCATCTACGTTCGGAAGTCGATGGGTGAGTTAGGTTATATCCAATAACGCCTGTGTAGATAAAGCATTTTCAAATAAGTACATATGTTGCGGGACAAGGCGAATAACATGGTGAACTTTATTGTTTTACATCTGCTGTTGATAACTAATGTTAACGTTCACACAGTCACAGGGTTTTTTGGACGGTATTGTTGCTGAGGATCCTTATAGCCAACCTGCCCAAGGTAAAGGAAGACACAGCTAATTAGCCTACACATATTAAATAACTATGCTTACATTTACACGAAGTAATAGCCTACATAGTTCGCCTATGTCATTTTTGTGTGGTCGTGTTTTCTTCTACTGATTTCGGTATAATAAGGCATTTTATATAAATGTATTGCATTCTATAGAAGTTCCATTGGTTTGATTTTTTTAAAACTACGTGTAAGCAGCTAGCAGACGTCAGTACCAGTGGCAACTTAATGACGGACAGCAGTGGATGAGCATTAATAACGACCACGTGATCGAGGCGCACTACTGCCAGCCAGGGGCCAAAGGGATAACAATCTTTACTTCAGATTATGGGTAAGTCGAGGGAACCAAAATAAATAATAAAAAATTGTCGAGGGAACCAGCTGGTGTTTATTTTTTAAAGTGTACATGTTTTTCTCACATCTCTATGTCTCAAAATTGAGGTTGAATGAGATTCTGGATATTTCTTGACAGTTTTCCCGATGTTCCGTGCAACATAAGTTAGTCTATAACACACTGCACGTTTGTTTCAGACGTATTTTTATTGATTTTGACAAAATGGAGGTGCAGGGGTGTCAATTGTATATCCGGCGACAAACCTTTCTGGCCCATGACGAGATGCAGGAGATGGGGTGGTACTACAATGACAACCGGCGCTGGTATGAGTACGGGTCACAGGTAAGTTGGTTTGAAATACGATTGAGTCACTCTCAGGTAAGGATCTAATATTCTTTTCCACTCTGTGGAGTCAGGCTAGAGCAGGAGTGTCCAATCTTAATTGAAAAGGGCCACTGGTTGCAGGTTTTTGTTTTAGCTCAGCACTACGACACCCGATTCAACGCATCAAGGGCTGTATCCGAATCAGAGCCCTATCTACTGTGTCCTTTGTCCTGTGTACAGTGTACTGGCAGATGTGCGCTGTTTAATGTGCACTGTTTAGGACGCAACGTGCAGTACGCCATACTGTGGAAGTGTCGTAAGACGTCCCACCCTTGTGCAGCCATATCACATGTTGTTTTTGTTGTTATTGAAGGAAACGTCAGCAAAGCTGTGCCTCATTTTTTAAAGCAAAGCTGCGTGTCATATTTATGCTACTAAAATGTTTGTGTACTTATTGAAAAGTGTGCTCCCGAATGTACTCAGCGAAACCCTGGAAGTAAGTGTATCACACAGGGGTTTTAAGTATACTACATTTAGAGAAAAGTTTGCCTACTTAACAACTTTCTCGTCCTGTCTACTCAACAAGCCTACTTAATAGTACGGAAGGGTGCTGACTCGGACACAGCCAAGGTCTTGATTGAAGACCATGGTTAGTTCATTAGTTGAATCAGGTGTGGTAGTGCTGGGTTAAAGCAAAAACCTGCACGAAACCGGCCCTTTTCGGATAAGATTTGACACCAGTGGGTTAGAGCATGAGGTGTAGCCAATGCTGCCCAACCTGTTACAGTTTGATTGCTTTAATTGCTCATAAAACAAGCATGTCATATCACACTGAACGCTGCATGCACCCAGATCAAGCTGGTTGCAGTGCCAAGTTGAATGTTTATCATCAGCAAAGTGAGCCGTTAACACTTTTCACTCAATGCCTTTGAAGCCTGCTGCAGACGGCTTATTCAAAGGCCAATGTTAAAGTCGACTGGTTGAAAGCTTAGCATTATTAAAAGATTTGCATATCATCCCAGTGTGCCAGAGGTATTTTTTGGTTGATTTCTATCGTCAGTGTGGTCGGCTTTTATTTTCTCTTTTGAATTTTTCTTAGTTTTAACACAAGTGATGACAGAAGCAACACAGTGATTCCTCACTTGAGCGAGTAATGCTAGCAGGCTGAGTTGACGTGGCCCGGGCCAAGCATTACAGTGATTCCTCACTTGAGCGACTACTGTAATGCTAGCAGGCTGAGTTGACGTGGCCCGGGCCAAGCATTACAGTGATTCCTCACTTGAGCGAGTAATGCTAGCAGGCTGAGTTGACGTGGCCCGGGCCAAGCATTACAGTGATTCCTCACTTGAGCGAGTAATGCTAGCCGGCTGAGTTGACGTGGCCCGGGCCAAGCATTACAGTGATTCCTCACTTGAGCGACTACTGTAATGCTAGCAGGCTGAGTTGACGTGGCCCGGGCCAAGCATTACAGTGATTCCTCACTTGAGCGAGTAATGCTAGCAGGCTGAGTTGACGTGGCCCGGGCCAAGCATTACAGTGATTCCTCACTTGAGCGAGTAATGCTAGCAGGCTGAGTTGACATGGCCCGGGCCAAGCATTACAGTGATTCCTCACTTGAGCGAGTAATGCTAGCCGGCTGAGTTGACATGGCCCAGGCCAAGCATTACAGTGATTCCTCACTTGAGCGAGTAATGCTAGCAGGCTGAGTTGACGTGGCCCGGGCCAAGCATTACAGTGATTCCTCACTTGAGCGAGTAATGCTAGCAGGCTGAGTTGACATGGCCCGGGCCAAGCATTACAGTGATTCCTCACTTGAGCGAGTAATGCTAGCCGGCTGAGTTGACGTGGCCCGGGCCAAGCATTACAGTGATTCCTCACTTGAGCGAGTAATGCTAGCCGGCTGAGTTGACATGGCCCGGGCCAAGCATTGCAGTGATTCCTCACTTGAGCGAGTAATGCTAGCAGGCTGAGTTGACGTGGCCCGGGCCAAGCATCACAAAAACACTTGTCTCTCTTGGGACTGTGCTTCCCCTCTAGAGAATTACTGCTGATTCCTACTGATTTTTGCATCTGTGTTTGCATTGTAAGTCAGTGGATAAGAGTGTCTGCTAAATGACAGTAAAGTAAATTACATAAAAGGATCTCTCTCTTGCTCACTCTGTGTTTCTCTCTCCCTCTCCCTCTCCCCACAGGGTTCCTCCAGCAGCAAGGCTTCAGTAAGCAGCAGTGATCTGGAGCGGCAGTACACCACTCCTCAGAGGAACATCCGTTTCACTGTGGGGAATTTATCTTACAGCTTAGATATCCAAGGTATGGCATTTGCACTCTGTCTCCTGTCTCATAGGTGTCACCATCTCCATGCTATAAACTATACAATGGTTTATAATATTAAGCAACTAGTAAAGTTTGCTACCATATTCCCCATATTAAACCAGGGAAGTGAAGGCTAACCCACAAGACAGGTATAGTGCACCATACAATGCTATCTGCTTTTCAGTGGTCTCTTGGGTCCTTTCTGGATTCAATGCATTAATCTCCAACATACCGCATTATGTAGACTACAGAGAGGTGAACCTATTAAATTATAAGATGTTTGAAGTCAGCGGTGGATAATGTGGTAGTCTGCAGTGAATTGTTCATTCAGAAACCTGGTATGTAAAGAATTCACTGTCCTATCGACAAGTGTGATTAGCAGGTAGCAAATTCATGTGTAGATGTAAAATTTGGGAAATGCCAGACTACTATGCAGGGAATTATTAATTTATTAATAAATTGTCTTCCCTTTCATATATAGAGTTACTACAATATGTTCTAAGTTTTCCAATTTTAAGGTGATTTGGCCCTTATATAAAGAAGCCAATGATTTTTAAAAAAATATTCCTGTGTTTGTTGCATTTCAATGTTTTTTTTTTTTTTTTCCAGCGATGGCTCAGACAAACCTGACTACAGGTGTGCCAAGAAGAGTGAGGCGACGCCCAAAACTGAATTCTATCATAAAAATAAACAGGTTAAAAATTATATTTGTGTTCATTTAAGCATGTTAACTTTGTGACTTGCTGCTTGTTTTGTTCATGAAAAAGAACCCAGTATCTTTCAGACTGCCAGATGTCAGTATGTGAGAGTAGATGTGACTGTTCCCAGTAAATTAGATTATAGATGTGACTGTTCACAGTATGTGAGACTCTAGATGTGACTGTTCCCAGTATGTGAGACTCTAGATGTGACTGTTCCCAGTATGTGAGACTCTAGATGTGACTGTTCCTAGTATGTGAGACTGTGTGACTGTTCCCAGTATGTGAGACTCTAGATGTGACTGTTCCCAGTATGTGAGACTCTAGATGTGACTGTTCCCAGTACGTGAGACTCTAGATGTGACTGTTCCCAGTATGTAAGACTCTAGATGTGACTGTTCCCAGTATGTTAGACTCTAGATGTGACTGTTCCCAGTATGTAAGACTCTAGATGTGAATGTTCCCAGTATGTGAGACTCTAGATGTGACTGTTCCCAGTATGTGAGACTCTAGATGTGACTGTTCCCAGTATGTAAGACTCTAGATGTGACTGTTCCCAGTATGTGAGACTCTAGATGTGAATGTTCCCAGTATGTAAGACTCTAGATGTGAATGTTCCCAGTATGTGAGACTCTAGATCTGACTGTTCCCAGTATGTGAGACTCTAGCTCTGACTGTTGCCAGTATGTGAGACTCTAGATGTGACTGTTCCCAGTATGTGAGACTCTAGGTGTGACTGTTCCCAGTATGTTAGACTCTAGATGTGACTGTTCCCAGTATGTGAGACTCTAGATGTGACTGTTCCCAGTATGTGAGACTCTAGATGTGACTGTTCCCAGTATGTTAGACTCTAGATGTGACTGTTCCCAGTATGTTAGACTCTAGATGTGACTGTTCCCAGTATGTGAGACTCTAGATCTGACTGTTCCCAGTATGTAAGACTCTAGATGTGACTGTTCCCAGTATGTGAGACTCTAGGTGTGACTGTTCCCAGTATGTAAGACTCTAGATGTGAATGTTCCCAGTATGTAAGACTCTAGATGTGAATGTTCCCAGTATGTAAGACTCTAGATGTGAATGTTCCCAGTATGTAAGACTCTAGATGTGAATGTTGCCAGTATGTGAGACTCTAGATGTGAATGTTCCCAGTATGTGAGACTCTAGATGTGACTGTTCCCAGTATGTAAGACTCTAGATGTGAATGTTCCCAGTATGTGAGACTCTAGATGTGACTGTTCCCAGTATGTGAGACTCTAGATGTGACTGTTCCCAGTACGTGAGACTCTAGATGTGACTTCCCAGTATGTGAGACTCTAGATGTGAATGTTCCCAGTATGTGAGACTCTAGATGTGACTGTTCCCAGTATGTGAGACTCTAGGTGTGACTGTTCCCAGTATGTTAGACTCTAGATGTGACTGTTCCCAGTATGTGAGACTCTAGATGTGACTGTTCCCAGTATGTGAGACTCTAGATGTGACTGTTCCCAGTATGTTAGACTCTAGATGTGACTGTTCCCAGTATGTAAGACTCTAGATGTGACTGTTCCCAGTATGTGAGACTCTATATGTGACTGTTCCCAGTATGTAAGACTCTAGATGTGACTGTTCCCAGTATGTAAGACTCTAGATGTGAATGTTCCCAGTATGTGAGACTCTAGATCTGACTGTTCCCAGTATGTGAGACTCTAGCTCTGACTGTTGCCAGTATGTGAGACTCTAGATGTGAATGTTCCCAGTATGTGAGACTCTAGATGTGACTGTTCCCAGTATGTGAGACTCTAGGTGTGACTGTTCCCAGTATGTGAGACTCTAGATGTGACTGTTCCCAGTATGTTAGACTCTAGATGTGACTGTTCCCAGTATGTTAGACTCTAGATGTGACTGTTCCCAGTATGTAAGACTCTAGATGTGACTGTTCCCAGTATGTGAGACTCTAGGTGTGACTGTTCCCAGTATGTAAGACTCTAGATGTGAATGTTCCCAGTATGTAAGACTCTAGATGTGAATGTTCCCAGTATGTGAGACTCTAGATGTGACTGTTCCCAGTATGTAAGACTCTAGATGTGAATGTTCCCAATATGTGAGACTCTAGATGTGACTGTTCCCAGTATGTGAGACTCTAGATGTGACTGTTCCCAGTACGTGAGACTCTAGATGTGACTTCCCAGTATGTGAGACTCTAGATGTGAATGTTACCAGTATGTGAGACTCTAGATGTGACTGTTCCCAGTATGTTAGACTCTAGATGTGACTGTTCCCAGTATGTTAGACTCTAGATGTGACTGTATTCTCTGCAGCCCAGCAAGCTCCTTTCAGCTCCCACTCAATCAGCAGAGTGCGTCCCACATCGAAGGAGGCTGGAAGTGGCAGTTCCAGGCAGATGAGGGTGTCTGGACTGACTATAACTCACCTGTGAGATAATGATTTTTCACATATATACACACTACTTCCTTGTCTTCTCCCCCTGCACATCTGTCTTGATAGAGTAGAACCTCAGGGGTGTAATTGATATGGTAGGACAGACAACAAAACCGGTATGAAAGGTCAACAAAACCGGTATGAAACCAAAAGTAGCATACCTACTACACCTTATCAAGATCCTTGTTATCACTGAGGTAAATAATGTGATCTCTAAACATATAAAAACTTGAATTACTATAACAATTAGACAAGGGGCATGTCTTAGTTCTATTAATAAAGAGCACATTGTGGGAAAGTCAGTAGGGTTTGATGTAAAGAAGAGTCGGTACATGACAAGCAGTTTGCCACTAAAAATGTTACATATTGCTCAGTGATGTAGAAAATTTAATGAGATTCTTCTAACACTGGTTTAGTTGCTGGTTATTGACTTTATGGCTTGTAGACACAAATATTATAGCATATTTTTAAAAATAAAGCTACAGTAATGTAAGTAATTAAAACTTAGATTTTTACGTAATTTTCAAAGTTAGGAACTCTGCACTGAACTACCTCAATTTCTGATACTTTCATATCTGAGCGGTTCATATGTTTCAAATCCCTTATTCACATGTCTTCCTGGATCAGTCTGGGTACCGAATGTGGGTTTGTTTCTACAGAGCTGCTCAGTGGACAGTGATGAGATTGAGAGATGTTATCAGAGGAACCCTCAAGGACAGGTGAAATTTAAGAGCAAGAGATTCAGCTATACTCTGAACTTCACAGGTGAGACACTCAAATGCATTGTGTGACTTGTGACATGTAAAACTTGTACAAATACACTCAAGTTGACAGATAAAATGTACACAGATATATTCTGGAAATTAATCATAAGTAAATAAGACATACCATTGCATTTAAAACTTTACATGTAAAACACTCACACTAAAGCATTGGAGTTCACAGGTAGAATATACATTTTAATACATTCTGCTTTTCTCAAGTGAAACAAATACTGACACTTTCTGGACAGTGTGGACAGTGTGTTTGTGCTTAAAACACAAACACGCTGATAGCTTTGGGTCTTTACTGATGAAGCACACACACATTGTACACTAATAAACCCTGGGTTTTACATGGCAAACACACTTCTCAGGAGAGCTACATTTATCCAATCCCTGCTCTGCATTTGTCTTTTGTGTTAATGAGAAGAGACCACTGACCAATCAAAATTGAGAGAGTGGTTTCTTTTTGAAGTGGGCCATGTCTCTGGGTCTTTCAGGAATGTTCCAGACCAACAGTAGCACAGGAACCCAGAGATCTGTGAGGCGGGAACAGGCTGAGGTACAGCCCACCGATCAGAGGTAACCTGAGAAATACACAGGGGGTGAGGGACAAACAGTGGAGATTATCCTTAATATTTCAGGGGTCACAGCAGTATCACCCAGGACCTCACTAAGACCTGCTATTGCAGGTTATTATTAGGAAAGAAATGGTACACTCTGTCACGACACAATTTCTACTCCGATATAGGTTTTACGATATTATATTCTCATGGTGCGATGTGATTAAAAATACATATGTTAAATGAAAAAAATAAACAACCTAAACTCAGGGTTGACTATTTATTTAATATTAGAGATAAAATATAAATTCTAATCACTTCCATATATCAGATTTATATGATTAAATATAAGAATATATATTTTTATATTTAAAATCTTTTAAATTTACTTTACAGTGACGATGCAAAGATTCTGGTAGTTATACAGTGGTGTTCAAAAAAATAGCAGTACAACATCAGTAACCTGATGAACCACTGTTATTAGTAGTAGTGATATTTCTGCATGGCAAATAATTTACTTGTAGATGTAGTAGTGTAATAGAAAAACAACAGACCCAACTGTCATGACATGCACGCTGCTTGTTCTGAGTAATTGACTCATTCATTGAAAGGGGCGTGTTCAAAATAATAAATAGTTTAATTAGAGAATTCATTCATTCTGTGAAAAAAAACAGGTCAAACAGGTATTCCACAGGTAAACAGGTGATGCCATCATGATTCTGTATAAAAGGATATCAAAAGACTCCTGATATCTTATTTCCAGGTACTCTTAGAAGCAATACTATAACCTCTCTGCATTTGAATGGATCTCTATGGGAATTGGGGGGTGGGACTAGATTAAGCTGTAAATTACACGGGAATAGTATGGAACCCATGGTTGGCTAAATGGCTGTAAGTCAACAAGGGTCTGAGGTATCAAACGAGCCTCAAACCATCACTCTGCTGCCAGATATGCAGTAGATATGGATGGATCACTTTAAGGGTTGTTTCTCCTGACAAATTTTCCTATTGAACTCTATGGAAAAATAAGTCAGGAGAAGAAACCCTTCAAGTTATCCATCCATATCTACTGTAATGTAAGACTCTAGATGTGAATGTCCCCAGTATGTGAGACTCTAGATCTGAATGTTCCCAGTATGTGAGACTCTAGATGTGACTGTTCCCAGTATGTGAGACTCTAGATGTGACTGTTCCCAGTATGTAAGACTCTAGATGTGAATGTTCCCAGTATGTGAGACTCTAGATGTGACTGTTCCCAGTATGTGAGACTCTAGATGTGACTGTTCCCAGTATGTGAGACTCTAGATGTGACTGTTCCCAGTATGTGAGACTCTAGATGTGACTGTTCCCAGTATGTAAGACTCTAGATGTGAATGTTCCCAGTATGTGAGACTCTAGATGTGACTGTTCCCAGTATGTGAGACTCTAGATGTGACTGTTCCCAGTATGTTAGACTCTAGATGTGACTGTTCCCAGTATGTTAGACTCTAGATGTGACTGTTCCCAGTATGTTAGACTCTAGATGTGACTGTTCCCAGTATGTGAGACTCTAGATGTGACTGTTCCCAGTATGTTAGACTCTAGATGTGACTGTATTCTCTGCAGCCCAGCAAGCTCCTTTCAGCTCCCACTCAATCAGCAGAGTGCGTCCCACATCGAAGGAGGCTGGAAGTGGCAGTTCCAGGCAGATGAGGGTGTCTGGACTGACTATAACTCACCTGTGAGATAATGATTTTTCACATATATACACACTACTTCCTTGTCTTCTCCCCCTGCACATCTGTCTTGATAGAGTAGAACCTCAGGGGTGTAATTGATATGGTAGGACAGACAACAAAACCGGTATGAAAGGTCAACAAAACCGGTATGAAACCAAAAGTAGCATACCTACTACACCTTATCAAGATCCTTGTTATCACTGAGGTAAATAATGTGATCTCTAAACATATAAAAACTTGAATTACTATAACAATTAGACAAGGGGCATGTCTTAGTTCTATTAATAAAGAGCACATTGTGGGAAAGTCAGTAGGGTTTGATGTAAAGAAGAGTCGGTACATGACAAGCAGTTTGCCACTAAAAATGTTACATATTGCTCAGTGATGTAGAAAATTTAATGAGATTCTTCTAACACTGGTTTAGTTGCTGGTTATTGACTTTATGGCTTGTAGACACAAATATTATAGCATATTTTTAAAAATAAAGCTACAGTAATGTAAGTAATTAAAACTTAGATTTTTACGTAATTTTCAAAGTTAGGAACTCTGCACTGAACTACCTCAATTTCTGATACTTTCATATCTGAGCGGTTCATATGTTTCAAATCCCTTATTCACATGTCTTCCTGGATCAGTCTGGGTACCGAATGTGGGTTTGTTTCTACAGAGCTGCTCAGTGGACAGTGATGAGATTGAGAGATGTTATCAGAGGAACCCTCAAGGACAGGTGAAATTTAAGAGCAAGAGATTCAGCTATACTCTGAACTTCACAGGTGAGACACTCAAATGCATTGTGTGACTTGTGACATGTAAAACTTGTACAAATACACTCAAGTTGACAGATAAAATGTACACAGATATATTCTGGAAATTAATCATAAGTAAATAAGACATACCATTGCATTTAAAACTTTACATGTAAAACACTCACACTAAAGCATTGGAGTTCACAGGTAGAATATACATTTTAATACATTCTGCTTTTCTCAAGTGAAACAAATACTGACACTTTCTGGACAGTGTGGACAGTGTGTTTGTGCTTAAAACACAAACACGCTGATAGCTTTGGGTCTTTACTGATGAAGCACACACACATTGTACACTAATAAACCCTGGGTTTTACATGGCAAACACACTTCTCAGGAGAGCTACATTTATCCAATCCCTGCTCTGCATTTGTCTTTTGTGTTAATGAGAAGAGACCACTGACCAATCAAAATTGAGAGAGTGGTTTCTTTTTGAAGTGGGCCATGTCTCTGGGTCTTTCAGGAATGTTCCAGACCAACAGTAGCACAGGAACCCAGAGATCTGTGAGGCGGGAACAGGCTGAGGTACAGCCCACCGATCAGAGGTAACCTGAGAAATACACAGGGGGTGAGGGACAAACAGTGGAGATTATCCTTAATATTTCAGGGGTCACAGCAGTATCACCCAGGACCTCACTAAGACCTGCTATTGCAGGTTATTATTAGGAAAGAAATGGTACACTCTGTCACGACACAATTTCTACTCCGATATAGGTTTTACGATATTATATTCTCATGGTGCGATGTGATTAAAAATACATATGTTAAATGAAAAAAATAAACAACCTAAACTCAGGGTTGACTATTTATTTAATATTAGAGATAAAATATAAATTCTAATCACTTCCATATATCAGATTTATATGATTAAATATAAGAATATATATTTTTATATTTAAAATCTTTTAAATTTACTTTACAGTGACGATGCAAAGATTCTGGTAGTTATACAGTGGTGTTCAAAAAAATAGCAGTACAACATCAGTAACCTGATGAACCACTGTTATTAGTAGTAGTGATATTTCTGCATGGCAAATAATTTACTTGTAGATGTAGTAGTGTAATAGAAAAACAACAGACCCAACTGTCATGACATGCACGCTGCTTGTTCTGAGTAATTGACTCATTCATTGAAAGGGGCGTGTTCAAAATAATAAATAGTTTAATTAGAGAATTCATTCATTCTGTGAAAAAAAACAGGTCAAACAGGTATTCCACAGGTAAACAGGTGATGCCATCATGATTCTGTATAAAAGGATATCAAAAGACTCCTGATATCTTATTTCCAGGTACTCTTAGAAGCAATACTATAACCTCTCTGCATTTGAATGGATCTCTATGGGAATTGGGGGGTGGGACTAGATTAAGCTGTAAATTACACGGGAATAGTATGGAACCCATGGTTGGCTAAATGGCTGTAAGTCAACAAGGGTCTGAGGTATCAAACGAGCCTCAAACCATCACTCTGCTGCCAGATATGCAGTAGATATGGATGGATCACTTTAAGGGTTGTTTCTCCTGACAAATTTTCCTATTGAACTCTATGGAAAAATAAGTCAGGAGAAGAAACCCTTCAAGTTATCCATCCATATCTACTGTAATGTAAGACTCTAGATGTGAATGTCCCCAGTATGTGAGACTCTAGATCTGAATGTTCCCAGTATGTGAGACTCTAGATGTGACTGTTCCCAGTATGTGAGACTCTAGATGTGACTGTTCCCAGTATGTAAGACTCTAGATGTGAATGTTCCCAGTATGTGAGACTCTAGATGTGACTGTTCCCAGTATGTGAGACTCTAGATGTGACTGTTCCCAGTATGTGAGACTCTAGATGTGACTGTTCCCAGTATGTGAGACTCTAGATGTGACTGTTCCCAGTATGTAAGACTCTAGATGTGAATGTTCCCAGTATGTGAGACTCTAGATGTGACTGTTCCCAGTATGTGAGACTCTAGATGTGACTGTTCCCAGTATGTTAGACTCTAGATGTGACTGTTCCCAGTATGTTAGACTCTAGATGTGACTGTTCCCAGTATGTTAGACTCTAGATGTGACTGTTCCCAGTATGTGAGACTCTAGATGTGACTGTTCCCAGTATGTTAGACTCTAGATGTGACTGTATTCTCTGCAGCCCAGCAAGCTCCTTTCAGCTCCCACTCAATCAGCAGAGTGCGTCCCACATCGAAGGAGGCTGGAAGTGGCAGTTCCAGGCAGATGAGGGTGTCTGGACTGACTATAACTCACCTGTGAGATAATGATTTTTCACATATATACACACTACTTCCTTGTCTTCTCCCCCTGCACATCTGTCTTGATAGAGTAGAACCTCAGGGGTGTAATTGATATGGTAGGACAGACAACAAAACCGGTATGAAAGGTCAACAAAACCGGTATGAAACCAAAAGTAGCATACCTACTACACCTTATCAAGATCCTTGTTATCACTGAGGTAAATAATGTGATCTCTAAACATATAAAAACTTGAATTACTATAACAATTAGACAAGGGGCATGTCTTAGTTCTATTAATAAAGAGCACATTGTGGGAAAGTCAGTAGGGTTTGATGTAAAGAAGAGTCGGTACATGACAAGCAGTTTGCCACTAAAAATGTTACATATTGCTCAGTGATGTAGAAAATTTAATGAGATTCTTCTAACACTGGTTTAGTTGCTGGTTATTGACTTTATGGCTTGTAGACACAAATATTATAGCATATTTTTAAAAATAAAGCTACAGTAATGTAAGTAATTAAAACTTAGATTTTTACGTAATTTTCAAAGTTAGGAACTCTGCACTGAACTACCTCAATTTCTGATACTTTCATATCTGAGCGGTTCATATGTTTCAAATCCCTTATTCACATGTCTTCCTGGATCAGTCTGGGTACCGAATGTGGGTTTGTTTCTACAGAGCTGCTCAGTGGACAGTGATGAGATTGAGAGATGTTATCAGAGGAACCCTCAAGGGCAGGTGAAATTTAAGAGCAAGAGATTCAGCTATACTCTGAACTTCACAGGTGAGACACTCAAATGCATTGTGTGACTTGTGACATGTAAAACTTGTACAAATACACTCAAGTTGACAGATAAAATGTACACAGATATATTCTGGAAATTAATCATAAGTAAATAAGACATACCATTGCATTTAAAACTTTACATGTAAAACACTCACACTAAAGCATTGGAGTTCACAGGTAGAATATACATTTTAATACATTCTGCTTTTCTCAAGTGAAACAAATACTGACACTTTCTGGACAGTGTGGACAGTGTGTTTGTGCTTAAAACACAAACACGCTGATAGCTTTGGGTCTTTACTGATGAAGCACACACACATTGTACACTAATAAACCCTGGGTTTTACATGGCAAACACACTTCTCAGGAGAGCTACATTTATCCAATCCCTGCTCTGCATTTGTCTTTTGTGTTAATGAGAAGAGACCACTGACCAATCAAAATTGAGAGAGTGGTTTCTTTTTGAAGTGGGCCATGTCTCTGGGTCTTTCAGGAATGTTCCAGACCAACAGTAGCACAGGAACCCAGAGATCTGTGAGGCGGGAACAGGCTGAGGTACAGCCCACCGATCAGAGGTAACCTGAGAAATACACAGGGGGTGAGGGACAAACAGTGGAGATTATCCTTAATATTTCAGGGGTCACAGCAGTATCACCCAGGACCTCACTAAGACCTGCTATTGCAGGTTATTATTAGGAAAGAAATGGTACACTCTGTCACGACACAATTTCTACTCCGATATAGGTTTTACGATATTATATTCTCATGGTGCGATGTGATTAAAAATACATATGTTAAATGAAAAAAATAAACAACCTAAACTCAGGGTTAACTATTTATTTAATATTAGAGATAAAATATAAATTCTAATCACTTCCATATATCAGATTTATATGATTAAATATAAGAATATATATTTTTATATTTAAAATCTTTTAAATTTACTTTACAGTGACGATGCAAAGATTCTGGTAGTTATACAGTGGTGTTCAAAAAAATAGCAGTACAACATCAGTAACCTGATGAACCACTGTTATTAGTAGTAGTGATATTTCTGCATGGCAAATAATTTACTTGTAGATGTAGTAGTGTAATAGAAAAACAACAGACCCAACTGTCATGACATGCACGCTGCTTGTTCTGAGTAATTGACTCATTCATTGAAAGGGGCGTGTTCAAAATAATAAATAGTTTAATTAGAGAATTCATTCATTCTGTGAAAAAAAAACAGGTCAAACAGGTATTCCACAGGTAAACAGGTGATGCCATCATGATTCTGTATAAAAGTATATCAAAAGACTCCTGATATCTTATTTCCAGGTACTCTTAGAAGCAATACTATAACCTCTCTGCATTTGAATGGATCGCTATGGGAATTGGGGGGTGGGACTAGATTAAGCTGTAAATTACACGGGAATAGTATGGAACTCATGGTTGGCTAAATGGCTGTAAGTCAACAAGGGTCTGAGGTATCAAACAAGCCTTAAACCATCACTCTGCTGCCAGAAATACAGTAGATATGGATGAATAACTTGAAGGGTTTCTTCTCCTGACTTATTTTTCCATAGAGTTCAATAGGAAAATTTGTCAGGAGAAACAACCCTTCAAGTGATCCATTCATATCTACTGCATATCTGGCAGCAGAGTGATGGTTTGATACCTCAGACCCTTGTTGACTTACAGCCATTTAGCCAACCATGGGTTCCATACTATTCCCGTGTAATTTACAGCTTAATCTAGTCCCACCCCCCAATTCCCATAGAGATCCATTCAAATGCAGAGAGGTTATAGTATTGCTTCTAAGAGTACCTGGAAATAAGATATCAGGAGTCTTTTGATATCCTTTTATACAGAATCGTGATGGTATCACCTGTTTACCTGTGGAATACCTGTTTGACCTGTTTTTTTTTTCACAGAATGAATTAATTCTCTAATTAAACTCCATACTGCTATTATTTTGAACACGCCCCTTTCAATGAATGAGTCAATTACTCAGAACAAGCAGCGTGCATGTCATGACAGTTGGGTCTGTTGTTTTTCTATTACACTACTACATCTACAAGTAAATTATTTTCCATGCAGAAATATCACTACTACTAATAACAGTGGGTCATCAGGTTACTGAGGAGTGTATGAGATTGCACTTGACTGACAGGACGAGTGTGTATGATTGCACAAAACTGAAAAGATGAGGGTTCGAAACTTTAGTAGCCCGAAGGAAGAATCTACAAGACTGTATTGAGCGAGGGGGAGTTTGGATCAGATTGTTTTGCACATAGAGTGAAGAACAGTTGAATAAAGCTGTCCAAAATCCCCATTCCCAAGGCATTGGCTGCAGTGTGCTTCAGTGCTTCTCCATTTGTTGATATTTTTTTCTAGAGTTGCATTTTCCCCCCTACATCATCCTGCAACCCCACAAGCCGTGACCCTCCCTCTACCTTCTTCTGCTGGCTACACCTGGGAGTTCATGGGTGACGAGGGCATGTGGACAGAATATCAAACTCCAGTAAGAGATAGCTGTTCTTCTTAGTCTATGCACTCCAGTATGAAAGATGTGTACAGTAGTCTGTTCTCGATGTCTGTATAACAAATATGCCTTTTCTGGATTTGGCACACAGCAATTTGATTGGATGCATGTCACACATCCAATCAGATGAAAATTTCTCTAATGGGCATTACAACAAAATCTAATCACATGGAAGCAGAGAGGGGGATGTTTTGCTTTTTTGAATAGAGAAATGTGTCATTGACCTGGCCAAACTGACCATGGTATCTACTTGTCTAGCTAGATTGTTAGTTAACTGACTAGACTATCCAGCTAGCAAGCTCGCAAGCTGACTGGGATACCCAGCTATTTAGCTTGCTAACTGGTCAGGCTAGCTTGCTTACCAGGCTATCTGGTTAGTTGGCTCATTAGGTAGCCAGACACTCAAGTAAGAGCGTAGATGGTGTAGTACAATGTTACCTCATTTTAAAATAACACAAAGACTTAAAGTCCCACACAGAGCAGAAGATTTGAGTGATACTTCAAACAGTGTTTGTGACTGTGCCACACTTAGGACTCCAGCACATTCCACACAGAGTGTTTCTGTCTCTGCAGAGCTGCTCAATAGATGGCATGGAGATTGAGAGGATCTTCCAGTTGAACTCACAGGGCCAGACCAAGTTCACAGCTGGGAGATACATCTATACCCTCGACTTTCCAGGTAGGCCACCTACCCCCTCCACTTCACATGGGAGACACCTTCCCTTTCCAGGGAACATTGTGGATACAAGTTAAGAGTACACTAAGACTGACTCTCTCTGTAGGGATGCATCAGACCAATGATATCTTGGGGACCCAAAGAGTGGTCAGGAGGCTCCTGAAGAATAGTCCACAGTTGAACAGGTATAACGCAGTGGCAGAGGGGGTCAGAGTCACTCCAGCTTATAGGTAGGTTTGTGCAGAGCTGTGACAGCAGGTTCTGTGAGGTCCCTAGATGTATTTGGTACAGGTCGCCTTTAGCATTGTTAATTTCCAGAGCATGTCAATCATTTTAAAATGACTGTTCAATAACCTCCCAAAGGCAGTATGAAAAAGCAAACATTTATTATTGAGCATTGTGGGTTGTGAGCAACTACTGAAGAGTTTCTCAGAGAAATGGCGTCACCCTCTCTCCCCGTTCCGACAGCTCTGACTCTGCTGGGACACAGTGCCGGTGGCAATATAAGGATGTTGACGGGGCCTGGAGAGATTTTGTCAAGGTAAAATGTCTTTGAGGTGTAAAGTTCAGATTATCTTTGTACAAATGGCTCTGAACTTTTTCCCTAGAAAGCCCTGGTTTCAGATAACATTTCCACACGTATCCTGAGAGATACACTACACGGTCACGCAACAGTGTATGTTTGTCATGTACATACATGCAGCACTGGGTAATACGTTTTACATAAGTTTCTGTGCTACAGGGCAGCTGCAATGTGTCCAGTCAGGACATAGAGAATAGTTACCAGCAGAACCCCAGTGGTACCATGAGCTTCGGTACAAACCACTTCCAGTATGAGTTAGACTTCTCAGGTAAGTGGGGCTTAAACACAATATTGCATCCAGTCAGTTACCACCAAATATGAATTATGAAAAACTTGTGAATCTATTTTTGGTTGGAAATAAAACGAGTGTTGTTTTGCAGCAATGACACAGACAAACCAGTCAACTCGGACTGTCAGGAAGGTCCGCCGTCACCAAGAGTAAAACAAGTTTTTGGAAAACTACATTCTTATGTTAGGGTGATGGGCGTCCATTAAACCTCTGCCTCAGTGCTGCGACTGTGAAGCATTTTCTGTGCCTGAGAGCAATTTTTACTGCAGCAAATTTTCTCTGTGGAGGTGTGTGGGGAAGAATGTACTATACTTCACAATACATTTGACGAATCAGAAGCGAAACCTTGTGAAAGACCTCCAGTTTGAATATGCTTGTAGCATCCTCTGTTCTGAGAACACTGTGTAATCATTTCTGAAATAAACTTGTGCCAATGAAGAATATATATGGGACAACTGGTGGTTCCATAAGAAGAATTGAGCAGTAATTAAGCAATTTCAGTCCTGGAGGGCTACTGATGTAATGCATTCACGACAGAAATTGGAGCCTGGAAAACCAAGAGACTGGCCTTCCTGACTAAATGACATCAGTTAAATTTGGCCAAACTGACCCTCAAGTGTCATGTTTTAACTAGCTTTCAATGGAGTGAGAAATTTAATCCCAAATATTTGTGTTGTGGGTCTAAACATACTGTAAACGTGCTCTATCAAGGGGCTGCTGGGTGGTCCACCTTGCTAAGGCGCAGTTCTAGTGCATGGATGGCCTCCATTAAGCTATACACAAAGGCCATGACCGAATAGGATCCCTGTTCCCTGCCCCCTGTATACTCAGACCCGTTTACTCTGTGCCCTCTCCCATCACTTTGCAAGCAGTATGCGGAAGAAATTCTGCAAAACTAGTGAGGAAATAGTTCGTAATATGACCCCCTCTTGTACCATAGGCATGCATATACACTCTGTCTTGTACTACAAGTTGTAATTTTTACTTCCTGAAATTGTCAGATGAGTGCACAGTTCTGTGGATGAGTGTGCTCCTGAATCCCCACAACAAAACCCTGGAAATAAGGGTTTCATCCGGGGGTTTTAAGTGCCCCCATTTGTGAGAAAAAGTCACCCACTGAAAAACTTTTCGATGAAGTTGACTCAAATATGCACCCTCAAAGGGGTGAAGGGATCATATTCCGTCATGGCCAAAGAGTCTTTCTTGACTGGTCTGTGCAAGTTGCTGTCATAAGACATGGTAGCTGATAGTGTGCTTGAGAGGAGAACACATTGCTTGTATGTGCTCTCCAGAATCTACAAGATTTTGAGATGAGCATTGTAGCTTGAGCATGATTGGGCATTCCGAATTGGGAAGGGGTAAAAAACATTCAAAGCCATTCCTGCAGTAACTATCTACCAATCAGGTACATTGCAGTGAAGACTACGATGAAATTAACTTAAATTTTTTCTCGTTAAAATCTTAGCTATTGTTTTATTGTACTTTCCTTGTTGTTTAGATATTTTAACATTGTTCCCATATTTGTAACTGCCTAATTAAACTATTAAACTGCCTAATTTAAAATGCAATCTAAAACTGATGTTTTATTTTTGTTTAAATTTATACAGTAGTGAAAAAAATGGGATGTTCTATAATATGAGGGCAAAGTGTAAATGGGAGGAAAAATCTAAAATTTTAACCATCTTAATACTAAGAGGAAGCTTCACACTATTTAGTTTTAGAAAGTAGGCCTACTACTTTCAACGGCATGTTTCAATACTGCCCCACAGAAAGCTTTTCCCTCGTGTGTTTGTGTAATTCCTTTGGGAGAAATAACGAGACAGCAGGCAAGGAAGTAATCACTGAATGTGTGTGTGTGTGTGTGTGTGTGGTCAAACCTAAACACAGCAATACAGGTGCCAGACAAAGAAAACAACAGCCATGTTAAAGAATACTAGAATGTATATATTTTTTTATATATATTTACAGAATTTCATTGAAGACTAGGAAAGATCCAATCCTCAGTCTGAACTGAGACGACACAAACACCCCATCCACAATACAAATTTCACAGACTCCACAGTGTACACTTATTCCTCTCATATACAAAGGATCACAAGTTTTGTAAAAGAATAGACTTTTGCTCTTCTGGGTTTAAACCAATGTGTTGCGACAGCGGGCAACCTTGTCGTGTCATGGGAAATGTAGCAGTCATGCTGAAAGGGTCCTCAAATTTGTCACACTTAAAAATCACATAAACGCCATCACACACCGAGCAAGTGATGGAGAGGAAGCGGAGGGCTTTTTCTTTTGGGAACTGAGGAGATCACAACTCCTGAGCAGCATTCACAGGTCCCCCAATACTCCAGCCCAGAAGTCCACTTTGAATTGTACAGTCGCAACCCTACTGCCCCCTGGGGGCGACTTTCACCAAACGGTGCCCCCAAAACCCGAATTGTGTGGTTTGTGGCCAGTAAAAAAAAATCATCCTTTATCATCGAAATCTACAAGAGGCAAATGGAAAAACAAAGCAGCGGGTAAAGTCCTGCAGGCTGACCCTCCACCGAATGAGATTATTGCAAATACCTCTTAAGGCCTTTCATTCATCACCGCAACAGCAGGAAAAGAGCAGGGTCCCATTTGATGAGCGCTCCGTTCAGAACGCGTCAAGTATCTCCAATCAAACACTTCATTCACAATATGTTACCGCCGTATACGGCGTTCAATATATAAAACCGTTATAAATACTCTTAAAAACCTGTGTGGTCACTGTGGTATGAGACATTGTTAATATAAGGTGGAGGAGAGACATTGGGTGTGGTGAGCGGGTGTGTCAGGCACCCGCCCTCGTGGAGGAGGAGCCTGCAGTGTGACGTTGAAGCGGCACAGGACTGCAGTTAAGGCTGATACATCTACAGGCGCACCCGGCCTTGTGCTCCAGACAGGAGGATGCGCAGCAGGGTGGGGTGGAAAGAGAGGCTCTACCATGAGGCCAATGCACCCAAACAGCAAACACAATATATCCACCTCCGGAATATGGACAGTAAATACAGCATTTATTTGATCTGCCGTGGCCCAATGCTCCCTATGTACAGATCATTCACTTCATTTCCCACAGAAGAAAAACAGCATTCGCCCTTTCACTCGCACAGCGAACGCCACTCACCCTTTCACTCACACAGCGAACGCCACTCACCCTTTCACTCGCACAGCGAACGCCACTCGCCCTTTCACTCACACAGCCAACGCCACTCACCCATTCACTCGCACAGCGAACGCCACTCACCCTTTCACTCGCACAGCGAACGCCACTCACCCTTTCACTCGCACAGCGAACGCCACTCACCCTTTCACTCGCACAGCGAACGCCACTCACCCTTTCACTCGCACAGCCAACACCACTCACCCTTTCACTCGCACAGCCAACGCCACTCACCCTTTCACTCGCACAACCAACGCCACTCACCCTTTCACTCACACAACCAACGCCATTCACCCTTTCACTCACACAGCCAACGCCACTCACCCTTTCACTCACACAGCCAACACCACTCACCCTTTCACTCACACAGCGAACGCCACTCACCCTTTCACTCGCACAGCCAACGCCACTCACCCTTTCACTCACACAGCCAACGCCACTCACCCTTTCACTCACACAACCAACACCACTCACCCTTTCACTCACACAGCCAACACCACTCACCCTTTCACTCACACAACCAACGCCACTCACCCTTTCACTCACACAGCCAACGCCACTCACCCTTTCACTCACACAACCAACACCACTCACCCTTTCACTCACACAACCAACACCACTCACCCTTTCACTCACAGAGCCACCACTCACCCTTTCACTCGCACAGCCAACACCACTCACCCTTTCACTCACACAGCGAACGCCACTCACCCTTTCACTCGCACAGCCAACGCCACTCACCCTTTCACTCACACAGCCAACACCACTCACCCTTTCACTCACACAGCCAACGCCACTCACCCTTTCACTCAGAGCCAACACCACTCACCCTTTCACTCACACAGCGAACGCCACTCACCCTTTCACTCGCACAGCGAACGCCACTCACCCTTTCACTCCCACAGCGAACGCCACTCACCCTTTCACTCACACAGCGAACGCCACTCACCCTTTCACTCGCACAGCGAACGCCACTCACCCTTTCACTCACACAGCGAACGCCACTCACCCTTTCACTCACACAGCGAACGCCACTCACTCTTTCACTCGCACAGCCAACGCTACTCACCCTTTCACTCACACAGCGAACGCCACTCACCCTTTCACTCACACAGCGAACGCCACTCACTCTTTCACTCACACAGCCAACACCACTCACACAGCCAACACCACTCGTCCTTTCACTCACACAGCCAACGCCACTCACCATTTCACTCACACAGCCAACACCACTCACACAGCCAACACCACTCGTCCTTTCACTCACACAGCCAACGCCACTCACCATTTCACTCACACAGCAACACCACTCACACAGCCAACACCACTCGTCCTTTCACTCACACAGCCAACGCCACTCACCATTTCACTCACACAGCCAACACCACTCACCCTTTCACTCGCACAACCAACACCACTCACCCTTTCACTCACACAGCCAACGCCACTCACCCTTTCACTCACACAGCCAACGCCACTCACCCTTTCACTCGCACAGCCAACGCCACTCACCCTTTCACTCGCACAGCCAACGCCACTCACCCTTTCACTCACACAGCCAACGCCACTCACCCTTTCACACTGCGAAGGAAACCCAGCAGCATTCACCTTTTCACTAGCACATTTTAAAGTGGCCGACAGCATTCACCATTTTGCCTCCTCACATCTGTTCTCCCGCTGACATGGCAAGACCAACAGCATGCACCCTCTCACTCATGACAGCAAGGAGGCCTCAGAACACCCTCCCTCTCCCCCAGAAAGGAGCAGGCCGTTATCTCCCGGGGGAGGGAGGGGGAGGGAGAGGGAGAGGGGGGGAGGAGAGAGAGAGAGAGAGAGAGAGAGACTCACGCCAGACAGCTAGGGTCACACCACCTGGTCCCAAACCCAGCAAACTGACACCAAAAAAAAACAAACAAAAAAACACTCAACTCAAACTCCAAAAGCAAAGCTGCCTGAAAAACAGCATGTGATTAGCGGGTCTCAATCAAGGCAAGCCTAACGCATAGTGACAGAAATTATGCGAGTCCTTCGTGCTGTGATGGACAGACAGCTTTGCTTAAGTAAGAGGCAGAGACAGTAACAGAAGACCAACGTGGCGGTCTGGAGTAGGTGAAGGAGAGCGAGGGACGGAGGGAAACTGCATCGCCATGGGGACTGGCAGGTCTATTGGTCCTTTATGGTTCTTCACTGTTACACACCAGTGTGTACCCATGTGAACCTTTCAATGCCGATATTAGAGTCTGGGGAACCATCACAGAACGCCTTATTGATTTTATCTCAACCCAGTCCCCAGGGTTACTGATGACATACAGAACCTAAAACTCAGTTACTGATGGGACACCATCTATACCCCAGTGTGGTTGATTAGACTCTGTAAGCGAGCTAAGTCTCAGATATGTGGGCTGGACATGGTATATAAACCCTAAGGTTAGTAATGGGATACAGTAGAAAGGTCCTCCTCTGCCCCAGGCAAGGTAAAGCAGGAGGTGCTGAAAGCCAGGGCTCTACTCAATGTACTGAGGCCTGCAGTCTGAAGGGACTTTTGAACCACAATCAGATCACATTAAATGTAATTAACAATAAACTGGGATCTTCACTTGATTCAATAAACAAGATCACACCATCAGTCACCCAAAGTTTTTTCTGTGCGTTTTCTTCCCAGTGGTCTGTGTGTTAAAAGATGTGGCTATGCAAACAAGGCTCTATCCGAAGAGATCTTTCAGGTCATTGTTGACAGAGGTGCTGTGTCTGAGGGCCCCAGTATTCATGGCCGGTGTGGGCGTGGGAGTGGCCTGGGAGAAGTTCTGTGGGCTGAAGAAGGGGTTGGCCTGCATACCGAACCCCCCGTGGGCCCCGCCCATAGGCAGGGGCGCCGCCTGGGGAGGCTGTTGTGACCCGAACTGGTTGAGCCACGGGCCGGGGGCGGGTGTGGGGACAGGGGTCATTTGGTTGAGTGTGACTTTGGGCTTCTGAGGAGTGAAGAGGGAGTCGAGGGCGGACATGTCTGGCGGCTTGCCGGGCTGGTTCTGGGTCAGTGCCGAGAAGTTGGGGGTGCTGGTGGTGGTGGCCATGCCGCTGTACATAGGAGCCGGGGGGCCCGCGGGGCGTATGCCCATGTTCATCCCCGCCGACGGGAAGCCCATTCCCGAGCCAAACCCGTTGCTCATGGTTCCCATGGCGCCCACCCCGCCCATGGGGGTGGCTGAGGGAAAGCCGGCGGAAATGGCCCCTGCCTGCACAGGACCCTGCCTGGGGCCACCACCGAGGGACAGACTGCTCAGTGATGTCATGCTGTTCATCAGACTTCCGGTCAGATCTTTCGCCTGGCAGAGATAGAAGAACACAGTGCATTTCCATTAGGATAATGGAAATGCCTAGTTGCCTAGTGGACACAGCGTTACCTCTGTGAAGGCTCTGGTGTACTAATCAAGTGTTGCAAATATCTTACTGGTGTTTGTTGGCTTCTGTGGCAGGGGATGTAGTTTTACCAGTGCGGGCCCTCTTCCCATACAGAAATGAAATATACTGCAACATATTGTAAGTATTTTCATATTCTTAAAAAAAAAAAAAAGATTTAAAATAATCGTAATTAGTGTTTGTACATTGTACATACAACATGTTGAAATACAAGTGAAAATAAGAAATTCTTTGTACATTGGCCCATATATTGTGAAGTGTTCCAATACCTGTATTGCCTAATTTGCCTGTGTTTGAGCGTGCAGGGTGGGTATGCGGAGTTACCTGAGAGGTGGACGTGGCTGGTTTTAGGACTTGTGGGGCGAGAGGCTGCTGAGTCCTCAGTTTAGCTGCTTGCTCCTGCTCCTTTGCCAAACGCTGCTTTTCCTCCAAGGTGAGAGACACCTGGACATAAGAGGGGAGCAAGGAACACATTACAGAGGAACACGCCACGGAGTAAGCACTCCTTACCTGAGCAGTTACACAGACAATGAACTGCTCAAACTTAAGCCAAATAAGCAAGGAGCAGTGCGGTGTTATTAACCCATTGAGTTGTTCTGTCGTTCACACTCCAGGCTGAGTCACAGCAGGCCTGTTCTTTAAATAACACATCTAATCACACAATGGATGCACTCAAGTCTTATTCCACACAAAAAAAAAAAACACTGCTCACTTATAATTACAGAGACATGACGGTCGGTCATGTTCGCCATTCCGGTGCAGTTAAATTGAGAGCTTGTTCAGAACAGAACTGGAAACTGAGAACAACTTTATATATGCTCATTGCTCACATTGACAAAGAGAGGCATCGACAGTGTATTTACTGAGGCAGAAATACTGACATTACTTACTCTGGATGGCTGTGGTGGAGGCACAGAAGATCCATTCTCTTTCCCATTTAACCCGGCACTCGTAGAGTTCCCTCCGAAGATGCTATCAATCTGCAGACACAGGAAGGGTCTAAACAGTTGCCCGCAACCATACCACCCTGTACTGATCATATGTAAAACTGCTGAAGCCAAACAGGGCTGGGTTACTACTTGGATCGGAAAACTAGGTTGGTGTTGGCCAGTAAGGGGCAATGTTCCCTCTGGAGCAACCCAGTGATGGGGGCACTGTGCTGTATGAGGTGCCGTCCTGTGTGTGAGACGCCAGTGAGAGATGCCATTACTGCAATGGGCGCCGGCTCCCCTGCAGTACTGTGTGGCTTGTGTGACTTGCAGGCAGGTTCACTGGTGCAGTTCACATGCTTCAGTTACGGTGCAGGTAGCTTGGATTCAAAATTTGGGATTAAAATGGGAGAGGGGGCTGGGAGATGTAGGTGCTAAACACACAACAGATGATATAGCATGGGAGATTTAGCCAGTAAAGCAGGTTTCCCCCACAACTACACTAAATTCAGGCTTGCCCACTTTTGGAGAGAGGAGGTGAAGGAAATACATATTATTTTGTAATGACCAGTCCCTTGTTTCCAGTCAAACATCTCACCTGGTTGCCAGGGCTGGGTGTGGACTTGGGTTCTTCGGATTGGTTTAGCTGGTTTGAGATGTTCAGTGATCTTGGGTGGAAGATGACACACGCACAGAATATTATTACTCAACTCTCACCTGAGACTGCAGCATTAATGACAACTAAGAGACATGTGACAGGTGTTTCCATGGTTACAAACAAGAGGAGTGACAGATACCTCTGCTGCTCCTGCATGGCATGCAGCTGTTCCAGTTTGGTCTTGTGCTCCAGCTCCATTCGGCTCAGCATGTCTCTGATCACGGCCATGAAAGAGTTGAACTGAAACATATCACCAATTCAGCATGCCTCTGATAAGGACATGAAAGAGGTCAACTGAAACAAAATGTATTTGTGTGCGTGTGTCTGTGTGTGTTGGTCTGTGCGTGTGTGTGCCTCGGTCTGTGTTGGTCTATGCGTGTGTGTGTGTGTGGCGGACTGTGTGCGTCGGTGTTTCTGTCTGTCTGTGCCTGAGTGTGCGTGCATCTGACCTGGTTGAGGTTCAGGTTGTTGTCAATGCTGAGGGAGACCAGATGAGGAATGCTCTTCCCAGCCAGGTGCTCTTTGGGAATCCCCAGTTTCTTATGGGAGAATGTGCACTTGTAGATGCCTGTGGATAAATACACATTACTTCTGCTGTTCCACCTCTGAATGGTGAAATACCCATCACTTGTGCCATTCACCTGCTGTATGTACAAATACCAAACACTGTTCCCATTCAACACACTGTAATGTGGAGTACTGCACATCACTGCAGTTACTCTACTGTTGTAACATATATAAATATCCACCAGTGCTGCTAGTCTGGAGAGGAAATTAAGCATACAGTTTGTACACATAAAATACCTAATTTAAGAGTTAGTTAAAGTTCCTCCCCTTACCCAGAATCCCCATAAGCACAGCAGGCTCCCTGGACGGGATCTGCTGCAGGAAAGGCATGATCTCATCGATGACAAACCATTTATCCAGGTATTCCAGGATCTTCCCTAGACACACCAGGGAGTTCACCCGCACCTGGGTAACACACACATGCATTTTAACTAGGAGGAGCCGTTGAGCTTGGTTCTCTCTGTCTAGGCTGTGTGCCAAAACAGCTGTGGAAGACAGGGCAGCAAAAGGGAAGTGACATATTGAGGGGAGGGGCCAGCTTGGCGCTGCATAGCTCGGCTATAGAGCGACTCACCGCCAGAGAGGAGGTCTGAAGACAGGCAGATTTGATTTTCGGGATCAGCGAGTTCTTCATGGAAGGGTAGTCAATCAGATTAGCAAAGGTGGGGATGATATTCAGGCACAGTTCCTATGGGGGAACCATCGATTCAGAACAGTGCACAAGTAATGCCAAGCACACTGTTGGAATGGCCCTCACCACAGAGCCAATCCATTCAAGTTACAACTGAGGACATCTGTCCATCAATGTGTGTTCACTGGATTTCTGCTTATCTCAGAGTGAGTCCTGCATTTTGCTGCCTCTTTTCACTGAAACAGTCTGAATCCTGTTCAGGTATATTGCTGTAATAACACTGCAAACTATTCTTCTCAACAGTTTCTCCTTTTATGATAAAACCAATGTCAGACACACATGATGTCAGAGTTCCGGCTGGATATGTGGGGGAGGTGGTCTCCATGGTGATCTCAGTGTCTCGCACGGGCCGGTGTGGAAGCGGTCTCTATGGCGACGGCAGAAACTCACCTGGATCTGTGTGGAGGGTGCCTCCAGCGCACGGTACACCATGGGCAGAACGCTGTTCCTGATGTCCTCTGCGGGGGTCTTAGTGAGCAGCAGGTCCATCTTTTGCAGGAAGATCAGCAGGATCTAATGAGACGGCACAGGAAGAGTGCGTTAACGGCACGCCACGGAGATACGCACACGCTAGGTGTGCGCTCTCATCACACGTGCCACTTCACAAAGCAAGGCGACTCACCATGTTACCAGCCTGGGAGCATGGAAAAGGAACACACAGAGAAACAGCACCATGACTCAGCTGAACAGCATTTCAACCAGCTATGCCCTCCTGCCCATTACAGCAGGGGGACAGAAAGAGCCACTCTCTCACCAATTGCTGCACATTCCTCCACAATCTCACTGTTCACTAATTGTAAAAAATGTGTAGATTGCATTTCTACCAAAGAGACAAGCGTGCACACAACACACACAGACACAGATACACCATATTTGTATTCAAATCCAAAGTTAGAAATTAATGAAATTCAGCCCTGAACCCTCTTAGGTTTTATCTTTTCTTCTGAACTGGGCTGTAGCAAACTGGTGGATCTGTATTTAGACAGAAGCAGGGACAGTGTGAAAGACCACGGTGAGAGAGAGGACTGGGGGCGGTTCCAGAGTTGGGTTATTCTGAGGAGATAGGCACAGTCGGGAGAGGTACCTGCACAGGCTCCTGCTGTTTGAAGACCGGGCTGAGATCAGGCAGGATCAGGCGCACATACTCCTCCTTAGTGCACTCCTCAGCTATCAGCAGCACATTGGGCAGGACAAACGGAACCATGTCCGGATTCACAAACTCAGAGGTGAGTGCCGGCAGGATGCGGTGCACCACCACGCGCTGAGAGAGAGGTCAAGAGTTCAGGAGTCAGACTGACCACAACATCAGAGTCAACTGTTATCATCTCAACAGTTCCTGCCAGCTTGACAATTATTCTCAAAGAAATACATTTTCAGGTCCACATGTTGAGATGTGAATGCCAGAGTTAGCAATGCAGATGCAGTCCTCGACTTTCAGCAAATCACACCGCAGAGCTTGTTTTGGGCAGCCAATTACTGAACGGAGCTTACCTTGGGCAACTTGGGCAGGACCTTGGGCAAGCCTTTGTAGAACTGAGACTTCTGCAGGTTGTCCCTTTGGAAGAGGGAATCAAAGTACTGCAACGTCACTGCTCCCACATCATCGAAGAACGGAACCTGTAAACAAAATACACCTGACATTCACAAATGTAGACGCCAACCACTTTTTACAGAACCCCTCTAAATAGACAATACATCCTGAACACCTCAGTTATTACTTGCCTTGGTTATCTGGTCAGCATCAGGCCGGACGTTAGGCGTGACGCTCAAGAGCATCTTCACATGCTCCCGTACCTCTTCAGGGATCTTGGTCAAGGCCCCCGGGTTCAGTCGGCTCAGCTGGGGAGACGTTTAAATAGGTCAGAACAGCCATATACAGAGCGGAAACACAGTGGCCTGCTGGAGTAAGAGGAGCTGGAGCCCTGCTTGCCAGCAGAGAGCAACAGGTCTCTCACCTGGTCCAGCTGTCTGCTGAAGCTCTTGAAGATGTCCTGCTTGTTGACCTTGAAGACAGGCTTCCCGTCGCTAAAGACGGCGTGCATGACCACGCCCAGAGAGTACATGTCCGAGGCGGTGTCGCAGCTGACCGACAGGATGTACTCCGGGGCGAGGTACTCCGGGTTTGGCAGGCAGAGAGACGACAGATTGGGATCCCACTCCTTGCAAGAGTATGTGGGCTGGTCCACGCAAACACACAAACACAAACTGATGAGACAAAAAGGCGGCAACCTCTTCTAGCGGCCTGCTGCCTTCAATTCTTCTCCACCCCCACCCGGCTCCCTGGTGAAAAACTACAATACTACGTCTCACCTCCTGGTCGGAGGGGTTGGTGGATGAAATGCTGAAGTCAAAGCCCATGATCTTCCAGGACCCACTCTTATTCACGATGATGTTCTCTGGGCACAGGTTCCCATGAACCATCTTCACCCCACCGTGGAGGAAGGCTAAGCCCTCTGAGGCCTGTCATGGGGAAGGGGGGGACAAGAGAGAAACAGAATAGCCACCTTCAACCTGCTGTGACATCTGAACATCCAAAATATGACAACATGTTAAAAAAAAGTAAAGTAGAATTCCTAATGATGTAGGGGAGCTGGGATTGACTGAATCCTGCAGATGTGTTTGAGGTCTCACCTGTAGGAGGCCGTACTTGGTCTCTATGTCGTACAGCTTGTACTCTTTGATCTCTGTTGGAACTGGACTGGGCAGGTTCTCATATTGACCCAGAACATTGGCCAAGCTGGCAAAGACAGGCTCTGTACAGAAGGCCAGGCAGTCTCTGAAAGAGAGCAAGAGTCAAGGTTACTGAAAGTGACAATATAAAATAAAGCAACAGTACAATAATAAAAATTCTGTGACATCAATCACATAATGCACCAGTAAACAGAACTGACTGAAGGTGAATAAATCCTACATGGCAGTAGGTAAGGGCAGAGTCTGAGTTGAGGGCACCAAGACGCAGTTGGAAGAAGTTTTCAGTCTGCGCAGTAAGAAGGCCATACTTATGCGGTTCTGACACATGTAGGCAGCTAATTCTCCTACTGGGGGCAGGAACCAAGAAGAACCACTACCAGGGCCTGTATCACAAAGCAGGATTACAGAGTTAGGTTGATAACTGCACCGAGTAAAGATTCAGTCCATGTTCCAGATTTGGGGGGTTTCCGGGATTTCCTCAGTGCAGTTATCCAGATAACTCAACAATCCTGCTTTGCGATAGAGGCCCCAGGAGGCGATTGCTGATGTGCCCTTCATAAGATGCGTGTCAGTCAGTGCTCTCCGGAATTAACAGTGGATGTTTCAGCAAAGGGATGGGTCTAAAATATGACTGGGCATTCAAAAAGATATCATGTGACAAGGTAGCAAAACCTTTTAATAAGATTTTGCCTTTTTGCTTTTAAAGATTTTTTATTTATTTTAATTGTAAATCTCTCCTAGAAATTACCCCTTTCCTAGAATAGCAGGTTAAAGTTAGGACAGCAGTTGGATAATATAATGAAATCCATATATATGTAAAGCAGGTAGACCAAAATTCTAATTTAAAACTAAATAATGTATGAAAATACATAATGACAGTTTTATCAGTGTAAAGTAAATAGCATGTTTATCCAAAATCAAATTATTATAAATTTTCCTAGCATACAAAGCGTGTTTTTGCATTGTCGTAGGGAGAGAAAAATGCATTATGGATTGTAATTTTAAGCAGCTGCAGTAAAAAAATAAAAAATTATTTGCTTTAATAATAGTCTTAGTCTCAATAATTCTTACATCTATAAAAATGTGCATGCCAATACCTTTGAATTCATACTGTAATTAGGATAAAACAAAATATAGTACCAAAAATTAATATAGGTAAAATAATTCTTAAAAGACTGATTTTTTTTATTTTTTTTACTACATGATTTTATGATGTGTAAGAAGTTTCATTTTACTGTTTGTGGCTAGTTGCGTTTTAAAATATTACAATTGCTTACAGTCATAATAATATGCAAACTAATTCAAATGAATTCAGAAATCTATAACATGGTCTACAGCACTTGCTGTTGAAATGACATTCAAATGTTATTGCCAGTCCGACTCCTCCCAGTTAGAGTACTCTTGAAGATTCCAACAAATAACAGGATATTACAGTGTGTAAAAACACTCTGGGGTGGAGGAAAGGGTTAATGAATGTGTGTCACTCACCGTGACTCTTCCAGGGGGTGCTGAACGGTAAGAAGGCGAGGGTGTCGTAAGCGGGTCAGTTGTTGGACTCCTTTCTTCAGAGAGTCAACAATCTGGTCCTTTTCAAACTTCTGATACTTGTCGATTAGTTTCTTGTCAAAAACAAACACGGCTACTTCCTGGAAATCAAGGACAAGACAAAGTATTTTTCAACATCCCACAGGGAGAGAACACTGGTGCCCTGAAAATTCACTTTGTGACGAGTAGGCAAGACTTGCAGTATCACAGTAAATATATCAGTTACCAACATGGCTTCTTCATCACAGGCGGGTCACCTACCTGCTTAGTGGACTTCTTGGATCCACTATAGATCCTCCAGGAGAGCCCTGGTCCACCGCTGGCAATGTGCCGGCCTACTTCAAACTCACGGGTCACCGGGTTACCCATGACTGCACTGGTGACATCTGCAGTCACCTTAGTGACAGTGCTTTTCAGCTTGTTGAGCATGGACTCCATGTTTTGGCCAACGGTCAACCAGCACCTACCTGAACATAAAAACCAAACCATTTATAAAGATGATCATCCTCTGAAAAATAAAGTCACCTCCATCAACCTGAGAACGTATAAAGTTTGACAAGAAGTATCCAGGTGAGTCTTGCGGAAAATGAGCCCTAAAGTCCCTCTTACCTTGAGAACCCCACATATAGCCTACTGGGTGCACCTATGAATTTCCTTTCTCTTTAATACTGTATACAAATATTTTCTTTCTCCTTGAAAGCACACAAAATTCTTCCGTGCACACACGTTCCATTTCTGTTTCACAGATTGCCTCTATATTCTTACAACTCACATACACTTTTCCCCTTCTGCAATGTGTGCATCCCTACAAACATTAACACCATTTCCATTTCTCCTTGACATTAGAACACGTACGCACGCGCACACGCACACACACACACACACGCGCGTGCGCGCGCACACACACACACACACACACACACACACACACACACACACACACACACACACACACACACACACACACACACACACACACACACACACACACACACACACACACACACACACACACACACCAACAAACAAGAAGCCAGCTCTATTTGAGTTGTGCTGAACTGTGATAAATTAAGAGTTGGGACATAATAGGGAAGAAGGAATAGAAGAGAGATTAGACCAGAATGAGAAGAGATAAGGTTTAATAAATCAAACACTCTGCTCTGTCCCCATTGCCTGACAATTACAACCCACTGCTTAAACTCAGCCATGCATTTGTCTGACACAGCTCCATCGTTAGAAGGATATAGTAATGATGTTCTGGCAGGCTGGATTAGCATTTCAAACACGCAAACCAGAGCTCATTCCAAGAGGCCTTCCAAAGCTGTAAAGGTTACTGATCACACTTTAATTACTAGTTACAAATCTCTTCTGCTGCAGATGCAGAAGGCCATTGTTGTTTTTGTATGTGTTTGTTTCTGTGACCAGCAGACATAATTAAATATAACTAAGGCATAAGTAGGTCAAAAGGCTTAAACCTGGAGGGAGAGAAGAAACTGTTCAAAAGAGCAAGATTCATTAGCTTCCATTTTCCTTCACGACAGAGCTTAAATGTCCCTCTATTCTGAGAATGTGCAGTCAATGCTGAAAGTTCTTTTTGGGAAACATTTTCTCACCCAGAGAGAAATGCAGTGCAAACAGAAAATCTGCAACGGCTACTTCTTACATCTACTGAATAAGAATAGGCTTTCTTCGATCAAAACTAATAAAAATCATTCTCACTACCATTGTCTCCCATGAAGGAGGCACAGCACTCCACTTTAATTAGGCCTACATCTTCTGTCATGCACCAAAATAAATTCTTCCGATTGCCATTTCATGCAGGAGAACTTTCACTTACAGAAGTGCTGCTCCCAGCAGGCCTAGCTGTAATAAGTGTGACAGTCACCGAGGGGCAAAATGAGCATGACTGAGAACTAATCACACAAGCCTTAAAAACAGAGTCTGGGCTTTGATTCGGAGCCCCAGCTCACAGTGGAGGATGGGCTCCCTCTCTAAGCTGGGTTCTTCTCATTATTTGAGTGTTTTTTCTTTCCTCTGCGGAACATTTGGAAACCTCACCAGTTTTTTAAATTTTTTTGGGAAGGGGGGACGGTGTCTCTAGAATGTGCTATACTATAGAATTTAATTCTCTAGACGGGACAGACCTGCTGACCCACCTTCTTTACATTGCTCAGCCAGTCTGACATTTCCACATAGAATCGACTTCCACATAGAAGCCACTGTTAATGGTCAAATCTGGACACAGACTGAAGAGATTGACACTGCTCTGAACAGCTTCCTGTTTTGGACAAGCCCCTGTACTTGTTGCACACAGATTTTCAACCTTCAAATCCATTTTAGCTAAAACCTTAAAAATCCAACCCAACACGCATGCACAATTTAACCATGTAACCATGTTACAGTCAAGCAGAAATACACGGTGCTGTTAATAACGGTATCTTGCATGCGGCGGTACAGAAACGTAAAGGTGCATTCCAAAACTAACGTTACCATCTAGCCAAATTGGATGGGAGGTCATAAAACTATAAGGAAATAGCTTAGTAAGACTTGGTATGAATTATTGCCGTAAAATCGGTCCACTTACTCAACGTGACGTTTGACGTAAATACATTAACAATACGTTATCTATACATCTACCGACTGTTCTTTCTGACCATGCAAGCACACGAGTGGACAAAGATTTGGCTAACTAACTACTTTTGCTTCAGCTTACTAGTAACGTACTTCTTCTAACGGTAGCAAAAGCCTATGTTAGAATCCGTGTACAATACACTGGCTAACGTAAGTTTTAGTTGCCGATTGCAAAACTGATGCAGCTTGCTAGACAGCTCGCTAATGACACAATGTTTTAGCAATTCTCTGAACAACAAGTGAAGCAACATTGGCTTTTCAGCTAGCTAACCGATAGGTAATCAATACCAACTGAATGAATGAATGACTGACTGAATGTCCCCATCAATGCTACAGCTAAGTTACATGGCTAGCTACTTGTCAACATGTACAGCTCGCTAACTGGCTAGATGTCAAGCTAAAAAAAACACTTTGCCAAATTCAGTTAACTGGCTAGTTAGCTTCTAAGCAATTTGTACACATCCGGATATGAAAGTGACAAATTAGATGGCTCGCTGAGCTAGTTACATTAGAAAACCTTCTACAGTTCCGACAGTAACGTCACAAAATGCAGCCAACATTCTCCAGTATTTCCGTAGATTTCTGGTGGAATGTTTATTTATTGGTACCTAGCTGGTACTAGCTAACGTTAGCCCATGAGCTCGTCTACGCAGGGGAAGTGTTCGTTACTTTAGGCCCCTCCAATGTCAGCACCTGCTTGTTTGCCTCGCTAGCTGGTTAGCTACATAGCCAGACGTCACTCTCAAACATAACAACTGTTTTATTAACTCGGGTTTGTCGCGTTTTTTTTCTGGGTGAAATATCTCGTACTCGCCTGTGTCCTGAAGAAGGTGTCAGCGCCTTACTGATGCCAGTCCGTGCTGAGTGTAAACTGTAAATGTAACTATCAGCGGCGGCTGTGTTTCCCAGCCTCCATGTCGTCCAGCGCAGCGAATCTGTCTCTTACCTGCCCAAATGACGTCACATCCTACTTTTTTTATTATTTATTTAGAATTTTTCATTGGGAACTTTCAGCGTATTCGTTTGTAATTGGCCTGAGTGCTCCATGAGCCAATGACGTCTGAACGAGTTGTGGCCTGGAATACAAATACTGTACACAGTACGTGTCATTTCCACCCTTATGCATCATGTGACCAATACGAAATCCGAAGTCACTCCATTTGATTGCGTTCAAATAATAAGTATCTTTCAAGGCTGTTTTTGGGAGCTAACCAGTCAGTAGTTAAATGGCATACACAAATGACCACGATACCAAAATATATTTGCAGTCAGAGAAATATTCTCTCATTAAAACCGCGTTGCCATTTCCTCCTGATCATTTTACATTCACTGAAAACATCTTATTTACCATTTTGAAGGCCTGCCTGTATGCCTATTGTCTAATATGCAATTGTGATTCAGAAAGATTTTACTCCTATAACACATTTGTTTACACAGCAGACGTAGATAGCTGAAATTCTACCATAGTTTATATGCTCACGTTAATATGATAATCAAAGCAGTCCATTTCTGCCATCAAAAAACACTGGATTGTCATTGAGGGATAGTCAGGTTTTCACTGATGAAGCAATGACCTGAATTGCATTAATGTAAGGCCATGTAAAAAAAATAAGTTGTTGATCGTCGTAGGGAGGGCGGTTTTTTTATTTATTTTTATTTAAGCACCAGGTACAGCGGACCGTAGAGAGAAATAAAGAGGACAGAATATATAGAACATTGCGTCTCTCGACCAAATTGCTTCTGTTTAATTGTAGCCTGTCAACATCAGTTTTGCTCATATTGATTGTAATGTTTCATGTATTTTTGGTCAATAAATGTTCCTTGATTGATTGTATGTTATTGGTTTTATGCTTGTACTACACCATAGACCAGATCTGGCTACAAAACATTTTTTACAACAATAAAATACTGTATAGACCAAAGTTCAAGCAATCATAAAACATTTAATAGCCTAGGTCAATATAATTATAAGCATGACCAGTCATGGATAGGCTTTGTTTTGAAATTCATGCTGCACATGCGCTCTAACAACTTTGCGTGGTGGTCGATAGAGGGCTAGGCCTAGTGGATCGGATAGGATCTCCTAGTGCGGTGTGAGTACGATTTTCTATCCAAATGGCTTAGAAATAGGATTTCCCCGTGTTTTCGAGAAGGGTCCATCTGCAGACTGCAGGCGCTTCGGGAACGCCTCTTCTCCGGGAACGCCTCTTCTTTGGGAACGCCCCTTATATGAGAAGGCCTAACTCGTCACGAGGACGTCACTCAGAAAAATAAAAAATGGTGCAGCGTGAAACGGTAAGCGACTTGGTGTACAAAAGTTTTACAAAACCGTCAGTTTGATGTTATTGATTTTTGCTAACTGACCGTGTACATTGGTCTTGTTAACTAGCTGTTAGCCTAGATAATGGCGAACAACTCGTTAGCCTAACGTTAACGTTAGTTAATGGCGGAGAATCCGTTTGATACTTCGTGTTTGATGTAACAACTTATTGACATGGGACAGAGTTTTGCTCATTTTATAGTAGGATTATGTTATATGTATAACTAGCTAATGTAACATGTCATTGATTTGATAACGTTATTATGCTATTGCTACTTTTGCTCCGTAGCCCCATGTCACTGCATGTCAACTGCTGAAGACGGATCATGGCTACAAATGCCCTTTTTGTCCAAGGGTGGGGGAATACCCCAATATGGTGGCCCACCTACAGACCCACAAGTCTTCAGTCAAACATGGAGGTAACCTTAATATTTTGTGTATTAACAGTATTAAATAAATAAGAGTGTTGAATATCTAATTAGATTTCTAATATTATAATAAAGTCAACAAATCACTGCATTTGATGGGCTACTTGTTGAAGTGTTGAGGAGGAAATGGCTTATTGTCAGTTTAACCATAGCATTCATTTATAGAAGTGATATTTTACACTCTAGGACACACGTTCTCTGAGTAGTTCATGGGAGGAACAGATATCCCCCCCTCACCCCTGCCCCCCCTCCTTCATAGACTGGGTTAAGGATGTGCTTTTATTATTGCCATTAGAAGAGCTTAAACATAACAATATCAGGTCTCGGAAAAAGTTTATAATTAGTTGGTCCCCTTTTATAGATTGTGTAGAAACCTTGTCGTTACCATAGGAATGTGTAATTGTTTTTGCTACAACTATTACTATGATATCACACAATCACTTAACAGCTCATAGACATTATTTGTGTGCAACAATGTCCCTATATCTAGGTGAATGTGCTATGCAAACCAATGCCAATATGCATATTTTATTTTCTTCAATACTGCTGAATTGGCACTTCTTGTGCCTATTTGATTTAGTTTTGTTTATTTTATTTATCTTCTAATATTTATGCATTCTTCATGTATATGTGATATGTATATGTATTCTGTTCATGTATATGTGATATTTTGTTTTTGTTTTTGTTTTTAAGGCTATTCCATATAGAAGTGCAGTCTAAGCTGTGTGGGCAGCAGCCACTACCACTGCTGTTATTGCCCCAAAATAATTATCACCAAGAAAGGTTTCATTGCACATCTTGATAAATGCCTCTCCAGCCCTCCTATAGTCACCAGCCCTTCTACAACCCCCAGCCTCTCTTCAACCATCAACCTGCCTGCAACCCTAAGCCCCTCTACAGTAACCTTGCCTCCAACCTCCTGCCGTCCGGCAACCCCAAGCCCCTCTACAGTAACCTTGCCTCCAACCATCAACCTGCCTGCAACCCCAAGCCCCTCAACAGTAACCTTGTCTCCAACTTCCAGCTGTCCTGCAAACCCAAGCTTCTCTACAACCACCAACCTCCCTGCAGCCCCCAGCCATTCTTCTACTTTAAAGGTGCTCCGATCAAGGCAAACCCAAGCCACCTGCTGTTTTTGCAATTTGTGTTTGAATAAAAAAAACCTTAAAACGCACATAAAGCGAAAACATTCATCTTCAAATCCGGTGCAAAAAAAAAAAGCATGGTTTTGTCTTAGGGATCTTAGTATTTCTAATAGCAACAACAGCACCGTGGTCACTTTAATCATTACAGAAGACACCAGTAGCAGAGTATGTATAAGGAACATTAGTCAAAATCAAATCAATTAGTGTAGATCTCTCTGTATGTTTAAGATTAGGGCGAGTAGGCAAATTTATCAACTGAATTAGATTAATAGAGTTACAGTATGTTTTAAAATCATCAGATATGGGCTGTAACCAGTCCCAGTTGAGTTTAAAGCCTTTAATTAAGAATTGACACTAGTATTTTTGTGCATCCCTTTGTTTTATGTCCGACTTGTAGGATATTTCGGTGACGGAAGAAGAGGGATTTGCCAGGGGTTCTACTCTGAGCCAAAATATGCAGGGCTGTGCTCACAGTCCTGCATGGAGGAGTGGGCTACATAAAGCTCCAAGAAGGCAAGGTTTTCTACTATTTGCTTACTTGATATTGTCTTCACTCACACATTTCTCTATTTCCTAGTTCACTGTGCTATCAATAGCAGCGCTGTCCACTACTTTACTGTGCATTTGTTGGACCCAAACTGTTTGCTCACCCATTATTAACTGTTTTTATTCTCTTCTGTTCCTTTTGCCCCCCCCCCCCCCCCCCCCCCCCGCCCCAGACTGTGGCAAGTGGCAAGTGACGTCGTGCCTCTCCACCAACACCAGGACAACCTGCTTTGTTGTCAAAACAATTTTAATTTTTTTTTTTAACAATTTTTAATAAAATATAAACATCCTGTTTATATTTTTTCTGTTATTACAATCTTTATAATAATAATAACTTACTATGTTCTGATTCTTTTTATGTTGTATATTGTTATCCATTCACTAAATAAATCTTATATATATAGTATCACGTTGTGCTATAGTACTTGAAAAGAGATCCACTCTCTATTTTTTAAATTTTGTTTTGTAATCTGTTATTACAATTTTTATATTATAGTAATAATAACTTGCTATGTTTTGATGTTTTGTATATTGTTATCCATTCACTGTAAATAATTCTGTTTTGTTTGTTTGCTGAAGCACTTTGTTTTCTTGTTATGATACAAGAAAACATTTTATTATCGAACATGTCATACAACTTGAAAAGAGATTTGCTCTGTGTGTGTGTGTGTGTGTGTATATATATATATAAAATCTATTTGTTACGACCCCTGGTCCAGCTAATCGCTTCCACATGAGAGTGGCTGATTAAAAGATGAAAAATCTGCCTTGCGAGTGAAAGATCACTTCGCCACCCTAACCAGCCGTGCCTCGCCATGGTGGTTCCTCCCTGCCTCTAGCCTCAGCTTCCTGTTTTTTTTCTCTCTCCCATTTTGGTGCCCAGTTATACCCTACTCAAGGTTGAGTCAATTCTCTACCCTTATTGAAATGATGAACCATTAAAGTACTGTATTGTTCAGTTTAGCTCATGCTGTAATATTTAGAAATCATTAATTAATGGTAACTTGAATCTACAAGCAATTAATAACAGCTGCATTATTTAATGCCAATATAAGAACACAAAAAAATACTTAACTAAGTTTAATCCCTGTTTTGATAATTTTATTAGCCTGCTATTTGTAAGGTCGTGTATTTGGTTTTAGCCTGTTTGGATAAAATACATTAAGAATAGATTTGTTACTACTACTGGTAACTAATGAAAGGTTAATTGGATACTTTGTTAACGTTGACAACTAACATTAACCATACATCCTTAAACCTTAGTTGAAGTACGTCTATTTAATACACTTACACTTTAAATTATATTTAAAAAGAGTCGCGTGTGTGACGTAACTCGGCTGCACCCGAGTTGTCAATCGTTTGTAACGTTAACACACGGAGCCATGGAAATAATATTTTAACGGTCTGTAACAGTATTACAAAGGAGTTCCGAAATAGCTTTGCAACAAACAAAATGACTTGCTCCGTTTTTGTTTCCCTGCACTCCTACAAGGTTTACTTGAACATTAAAACAACACTTTTATACTGATTTGCTCTAACGCAATCATGAACAGCACATCTAGACAATAAAGTTGTCTGAGGACGACCTCTGAGTGACGTGACGTATGAAAAGGCGTTCCCATAGAAGAGGCGTTCCGTGAGAAGGGGCGTTCCGTGAGCGCCTGCAGTCTGCAGATGGATATACTTGGGTGTTTTCTGCAACTTCTGGCCATCGTCACGATGGGCGGGGACGATCAACAACTTTTTTTTTTACATGGCCTACTTGCATCCTGTTAATATACTGACACAACCAAAATTGTTCCAACGATCATTGTAATGTTTAAATTAACCAATTAGTACCGTTGGGTTGTGAGTCTTATATGAAACACGTTAGCTTTGTTGCCAACAAACATTTTTCAAAGGAGTTGCTATCCACAATCCTTCCTCCTTTTTTAGAAATAATTCTACAAGCTTTAGTTGCATTGGAGCATGCTAAAACGTGGATTTTAAAATGATATAAAAGAAATGAGATGACAATGATTAGGTTGCCTTTTGAGCATTACATTTTCACTTAATTTACAGCATTAGCAGCACATGAAATAACATTTCTGGCACATGTATGAAGTCATATCTGGCCAACATATCAGTCATAACATTGGGTGGATAAGCTCATTTTAAGCCATTATCAGCTGATACTGGTACATCCCCAATATTATTGTGCATCACTAATTATTCATACATCTCTGAATACATTATACAGTTGACTCGCAGAACAAAAGGATAAAAAAGTAACAACAAAGGTGCACTCAATTAAGTTTATTGACACAGTTACCAGTGAAATTACACTTGTTAGTTTCAAATATTTTAGTGCATCTCAATATTCACCATATAGTAAGTAACCTTTATACCAAAAATCAACATAGAAAACAGCAACTTGACTTGTACATTGCCTGAATTTAGGCATTGTACAATGTAAGTCAAGAAATGTTTGCAATTCAAAGATCTTTCCTGATTATAGCTTTTCAGCACCTTTCATTTTTTCCATATGCGATTTCAAGTAATTTTAAGAACAAAAAATTTCTAAATTGAATTAATTTGCAAACAGATTTAAGTTAATTTGGCTTGTCCAGTTGTTGCTACATATGCACATAGCTTCACATTGCTCAAAAGTGCTGAGTTTATTTGTCCTTCACCTGAGGTTTTCTGGAAAAAGTACTAGAGAATAATACAGAATAGGCCTACGCAGCCTAGTCCATGTGCTCTTGCTTGTGTTTGTGTCATTGCTGCCATAACTGACCATCTGTATTTGAAAATGACCATGCACAGTGCTGAGTCTATCTGCTGAAGACACTGTCCTTTAGGAATCCATTCACAAATATCTGTAAAGGAGAACTCACTATCCCTCTGTAGTTGTCTTGGTTCCAGCTGTTTTGATTGACACCCTGGCACATGTACATCACCGTCAGGGATTTCACATACAACCCCAAACAAACTGAACTGTACTTGTATGTGAATGAAACAGGAACACAAAACTGGTCTGCAAGAGACCCCAGTGTACGTTTAACCAGCACAAGACTTCACCTGCCATCAGTATCCTATCAAAACGTTTTGGTGACAGCATTCATTTTACTGTGCTGTAATAAACATGCATTTTATGTAGGCAACACTGAAGGCGGTTACATGTTTAATAAAAACCAAAATACTTTCACCAAATTCCCTTTCTTCCTTAGAATAGAGTTACTCCCTCACGCAAGCACCATGCACACATCCACAATTTGTTTATTCACTTCTATTCATTTGGAGCATTAATAATATCAATGTCATTAACTTGGTGCAAACAATGCCAAAAGTTGTCAGGTACCATCTTGTGCCTTCAACTGACTAGTTCTAGCTGAAGAAATATTATGAAATATGTGAAGTATCCAGACTCGGCTTAATGGGTACCCAGTAGGTGTGTAGCGGTACACACAAAACTTGGTTTGTTACGTTCGTTTTGACTTAACGTTCTGTACCTTTTCGGCACAGCAGAACATTTTTTAAAATGAGTAATATAAAATTGCTTTTCATTTATTAAAATGTAACAGTGGCTAACTGGCCATGATTTCTTTCTGAATAAAACAAGGCACGTTAAAGCTAAATCATCAAGGAGGTTCCACACAAGTTCTGCACCCGCATTAAAGCAAGATTAATCCGCAAGTGGATATGGATTTACTTATGTCTACGCAACCCCGATTTACAAACTGTAGTGTGATAAGAAGCAGCAGCTGACATAGCACGTCAGATGCTTGTCTGCACTCTTCCGAATGGGCAACAGAGGTTGCAATGGGCGATGAAGCACGAGTATGATTGGGCATTCCAAATTGGGGAGAAAAAATGGGGGGGGAAAGCATAAATAAAAATAAATACTGTTTATAAAGTACAATTAAGGTTTGTTGTATTTATGCGTTCAAAATGATGCCGTGTTCCAACATATTTTTTAAATTCCAACATTAATTACTTAAATAGTTTTTAGTTATTAAACTTCACTTATGAGCCCTTTATTTGTTTATGACAGTGCTGAATATGTAAGGGTTTACTGTGCCTCCTATATTGCATTACAATAAGACCTACATTTCAAGGTTTGCAAAATATATGTTGCACTTGAAAAATATCTTGTATTTTACTACATCTGTCCAACTTTTTATTGTGATCTTTCCCTCAACATTCTTTTTTTCCAAAATCCCTTAAAAACCTAATCCTTACGTACCTATGTTAAGGGCTAGTGGTTACCCGTACGCTGACAAAGAACTCAAGCATTCATAGAAATGGCAGCGCTCATTTGGTCACCAGACGCTTAAAAACTCTGAGCCAATCACACTCCTTTACGAGACCGGTCATCAAGCAAGAGCTTCACGGATAAAGTAACGAGTGAGCAAATCATGTCACCTTCATCCAGGAAGACCACACAGTTGCAGTTGGACCCTCTGTGTGGCTTCCATAATTTACAGTGCAGCCTCCTGGATAAGAACATTAAAACATTAACAGTGCACATAAACAAAACAAGCAACAGGGAGAAAGGCCGCCACCAAATAATTAAAAATTAAGTTAATTTAAAGGAATTAGAATGCTATTGCACTCAGTAATTGCAGCAAGCAGCCTAGCTACAGTGTGTGGACTTAGTGCTAATCATTTACATTTAATGCTTATAAATTACAGTACCAAGAAATGTTAGTGTTCAATAAGAATTGATTTCTACTTTAAGTTAGCCATTTTCTCACCAAACACTTTGACACCATTGACTCTCCAAAACACCCAGTGGCCTAGGTCAACCGGTGGTGCATTCTTTGGCTGTGTCCGAATCAGCGTCCATCCATGCTATTCAGTATGCTTGTTGAGTACAATGGAAGAGAAATGTTCTGTAAATGTAGTGTACTTAAAATCCCAGGATGATATACTCATTTTGGGGGTTTCGCTGAGTATATTTGGGAGCATACTTTTCAGGAAGTAAACTGCATTTTGCATAGTGCATGTCGCGTACTGAACAGTATACAGTAAACAGTACACAGGACGCAGTACATAGGGCTCTGATTCGGACGCGGACATGGTGTCTGCTGTGTGTGAGAGGAAAAGCTAGAACGGATCACTTATGATTGTGGAGCAGTCCTGGGCCTGGCACAGGACCAATAGAAGGCACTTCTCACACTAGAAGGTGCTGGAGAAATGCTGGAGGAAGACCACAGGATGGTGCTTCTGGAAGTCCTTGATGAGCCTTCTCTTCTCCTTCAGAGGCATGGAGGCGCTCAGACTGATGTGACGGATGAGCTGCTTCAGGCTTTCCAGAGTGGCTCTCTCTCTCTGGTCCTCATACTGTTTCTCTGTCACACGCTGGCAGAACGAGAACGCTGCCAAAAAAGTAACAACGTTAATATTAAAGATTAATTGTTCAGTATTGACCCAACTTCGTCCTTGTTCTGCTGCCCAGATATAATCCTCAGTACAGACACTACTCACCTGCTGTTATATCTGCATCCCCTCCTTGCTGCAAGGCTTGCAGTGTCCTTCTCACAGCCTCAGTCAATGATGCTGGGGTCTATTTCATCACAGTAAAAACGAAAGATTATAAATATGCATAAATTCTCAAGGATGGAATGCATTTTTATCAATAATAAACTGGAAACAGGAGCCTAAGTAGATAATATTGAACACTCATATGTTAATTAGCATCCACAACTGTCAATCAAATTCCACCCATTTTGTAGGTTAGCCACATTCTGTGGTAATTACCCTTTCTAAAGAACTTGTGCTCACAGAGTTGTGCTTTATGCACAATGTACACAATGTGTCTATCTTGACTGTGCCGTTTTCTGGAGGCATCACTGCTGTGGGAGAAACTGCCACAGTAACTGCCTTCGAGGGTCAGGCATGGCTGTACCTGTGTATTGGTAACCCTACTTTTAAAGAGCCACCAGACTGGCAGCCGTATCTGGGTAATGAGGGTGAGGCAGTGTGTATGAATGAATGACTCAACCTTGTAGACGGGTACAGGACAGTGGACAATACCTTGAAGAGTAGTGAGCGGTTGTCCATCAGAAACAGAACAAGCTCCTCGCTCTGTGTTCGGGTCAGGGCGTTATTCTGAACGATAGCCTTCAGGAAGGTCCGAATGATTGTTGCTCGGTTGTCTGCCTGTGTCCAGAAATACAAGAGGAACCAAAGCCTCAGTTGCAGTTCCAGTTCAGTGAGAATAATACACAAACATCCAATGCACATTTCAGTACAGATTGACTGACCCGTAATGTCAATCATTCTGTTAGAATTTCAATTATTATTCAAAATAAATCATCTTCATTTTGACATTATGGAGTAATGGCATGGACATGGCTATGATGGGGCCTGGAATATAGCAATATGGCAATATGAAATGTTGCTAAAACAGCAGTAAGGAATCTATAATAAGTATTATCTATAATAATATTTAAGCAATATTAATTTAATGACTTCAAACACAAAAGCTATTGTTTTCAAAATTACATTAAGAATAATGAACACCAGTCAGTAACAAAGAATGTAAATTACCAAGTAGCTATTGAGCTAGATATTGATATACAAAAGCAAAATTTAATATTTTGACAGCAAGTCAGATTTTTACATGCGGTAAATATATTTTAAGGAAGTGTAGGATATCTAATATTCCCCCCCCCCCCCCCCTCTATTTCTGTCGCTCTCTGTCTCTCTCACTCTCACCCCCAGAAACATCAAAGATAAGCCAGTCTTTGTCATAAATGACCCCCCCCCCCCTCCCCCCTCCCCCCTCCCCCCCCCTCCCCCATACCTTAACCCAATCAGGACAGGGATGGTCTTCCTGTGGAGGTATTTTATGAGTGCCGCAGAAAAGGAAGTTAGTCAGTTTTGGAGTTTGTTTGGGGAAGAAGTCATCCTTTTTGGTTCCTTGTGCGTTTCCTTTTGTTCCTGTTCAACTGGAGGGTAAATAATATTGGCAATTTTTGGCTTATCTCTCTCTTTACTGGTATCTTCTAATTAATGTCTGGTTTAATGTCTTCCCTTTTGTAAATTATAAGCAGTTAGCCTACATTCCTTAGTGAATGTATGATTTCAAGTCATTATTCTAATTGACTGTTTTTCATTTAATAAAATTAATTAATCTCAAGATTTAGACTTTGTTTTGGCTTGTTGTTGATCCACCAGGTTACTGTTCGACTTACCTATTAACGAATTCGGCGATTTAATTGATGATTGTCATTTTTAATAATAAAATCATGTAAAATTTATTTTGAATGTAGCTTAAGTGAGGGGTTCTAGCACGCAATATCGCTTGTGTTCAGTATTCAGAGTGCCGAACGTTTTAACAAGGGCATTGACTGTTGGAAACCGCTGGATTCAGATAATACACATTTTACCTAATCCTCACTTACCCGACAGAAGTATTTCCAAAACTCAGACCTCGGGACCCATTGTAGATGCTAGTTTTTGTCTCATGTCATGATCAATTAAGGTTGTTAAACATGTGTTTAAAAGCACAACTGAACTTTGGTAGAACTTTGGGTTGTGTAGATACCTGGCCATGATATGAGTCCAAATGGTGGGGAAATATGTTCGTTAGTTGCTCATTTTGAGACCGTTTTTGCTGCCGTATAGAAGTGAATGGAGAGCGACAAATTCCCTATTCTGGATTATCACCCCAGGGGAGCACAGAGCAAGTAACGAACATATTTCGCCACTATTTGGACTCAAATTTTTGCAATTTTTTCCCATAAACTTATTTTATTTTAACACAGTGCAGGTTTGTCTTGTCATTTGCTTCGTCTTTGAATGCTTCATTTTCCACAAATAGTTCCATTTCAGTTACCAGGTGTCACTCACAAATTAGAACTCAACTGATTTCAACTGTAACTGAATCAGTTCAAAACGTACCTCTTTCTAAAGGAATCAGTTCTCATATAGCACATTACACAGTATGAAAGCATTTGATCATCTGACTAATTAAATGTCCTGGGATCGGAGTGTATACTTCAGGGTGCATTTCTCAGATAATACAGATTTAAGAGGGTAAATCATCCCTCAACGGACATGAAAAGTGTCTAATTGAGAGAAGTTACAAGATTGTTACAATTCAGAGGTTGCATTAATGGTTGGAATGAAAGCTAGCATACGCAGTGGATCCCCAGGACACAGTTTGGGACCCACTGGTTTAAAGCTGTTGCGAGGCACCAGCTTGCTGGTGAGGTACAGTACCTGCCTATGCAGACGGACAGACTCTGGGTGTGCAGCAACTGCCATGAAGCCCCAACACACTGTGCAGCTCGGCCCGCGTGTCAGGCTGCAGCAGCCGCAGGCAGAGCTGGGAGGCCATGAGGGCATCCTCTTGTTTCCCACAGTCTGAAACACAAGCAAGGGCAAGATATGGGAACGGGAGAGGTAGAAGGATGAGACCCACAATGCAGGCCATGTGCTTCCACATGGGAGTTTGGGGATGAACACCAAAGTCCTTGTGTTCAAATACAACATTAACAACTACATTTCAGGCGCATTATGTTTTAGTTGAATGGCAAGCGTGGGGAGGTGCTATAAAACTATGGAAACATTGTGGGTTCGGTGTGCTTTTGCAGTAATGGAAAACGGCCTCACCGAGTAGTTCTAGTATGGCAACATGGATGTCGAGATAGCGGCCGGTAAGCAGCGGCGCCCTCTCCTGGCTGCTGTAGTACTTGACAATGGTGTCGAACAGCAGCCTCTTCTGAGCAGCCAGGCTCTGGTCCCCGTCAGCACGGCCCTGCTGGAGGTGTTCCCCCGCGACTACAATCAGCTGGTCCGGGAAGTGCTCTAGGCAGTCAGCGGCCGCAGCCAACCAAAAATCCAGTCTATTATGGGGGGCACAGACATAGATTTAATTTTACATCCAGTTGCCTCAGCTGTATATTACAACATCCCATAAGAAAGAAAATTCTTATTTAACGTTAAATATAATAATATCCCATGTGGAAATAAAACATGTGGCTTCACTATAAAGTTCTAAAGCATTAAGATACACAATGGGTCAGGTTTAGTTCATGCAGCTCTTACTCATTCCAGTAAGTTCCAGTGTCAGTTTGTGGTCCTGACTGGGGAAGGGTCAGTATACATTTTTGGTTCTGTTTGGAGAAAGGACAATGTAGACTTTCGATACTGACTAGAGAAGGGTAATTATGGAGTTCTGGTACTAACTCTGGAAGGTTCAGGCTCTGGGTTACTTCTCGGTCCACATAGGTATTGGAGATTACAAGGCCAGCATGGTTACTCAATGGGGCACCTCTCTGCACCTCAGTCTTGCCTGGAGATGTCAAGATGCTGTCCAGGATGGGCAGGTCCACAATTTGTAGCAGCTGTACAAGGGTCTGCTGCTTCCACACCTCTTCTACCACTAGGGATGGATAGAGAGCAGAGTATTTGACATGTTAAAAATTCACCAAAATGGATAAACCAATCATTTTTAACAGTTTAAAATTATGATTATACAGTTAGGTCCATAAGTATTTGGACAGTGACACAATTTTTGTTGTTTTGACTCTGTACTCCAGCACACAGGATTTGAAATGGAACAGTGACTATGAGGTTAAAGTGCAGACTTTCAGCATTAATTTGAGGGTTTTTACGTCCACTTGGGGTGAATGGTGTAGCAATTGAAGCCATTTTTTATGCATAGCCCCCCCCCCATTTTAGGGGACCGAAAGTAATTGGACAAATTAACATAAACTTTAATAAAGTTATATTTAATATTTGGTTGCATATCCTTTGCATGTCATGACTTCCTGATGTATGTGACCCAACAACATCAAAAGACTCTTGTAGCGATACTACAATCTCTCTGCTATTTGAATGGATCTCTATGGGAATTTGGGGGTGGGACTAGATTAAGATGTAAATAACACAGGAATAGTATGGAACACATGGTTGGGTAAATGTCTGCAAGTCATCAACGGTCATCAACTAGCCTAAAACCATCCCTATGCTACCAGATATGCAGTAGATATGGATGAATCACTTTAAGGGTCATTCCTTCTGACCTATTTTCCTATTGAACTCTATGGAAAAATGAATCAGGAGAAACAATCCTTAAATCCATCCATATCTACTGCATATCTGGCAGCAGAGTGATGGCTTGAGGCTCGTTTGATACCTCAGGCCCTTGGTGACTCACAGCCATTTAGCCAACCATGTGTTCCATACTATTCGCATGTAATTTATTTAATCTAGTCCCACCCCCCAATTCCCATAGAGATCCATTCAAATGCAGAGAGATTATAGTATTGTGTGTAAGAGTACCTGAAAATAAGATATCAAGAGTCTTTTGTTGGGTCACAGATATCAGGAAGTCATGACATGCAAAGGATATGCAACCAAATATTAAATTTGCTAACTTTATTAAAGTTTATATTAATTTGTCCAATTACTTTTGGTCCCCAAAAATGGGGGGGGGGGGGGTTGGGCTATGTATAAAAAATGGCTACAATTGCTAGACTGTTCACCCGTAAAAAACCCTAATAATAATAAAAGTATATCAGCAAAGGTCAGGTTAGTTATAAATCTTATCCTATAGAGGCAAAGGTCACTAGTAATTAAGAGAATTAAACACCATGTAAAGATGTTAACCAAACACACTCTTCTAGATTTGATGCTTCTTGTAAGTTGTCAGCAATGCTGTGCAATGTAAATCTTACCACTTCCATGTCTTACCACTAGTGTATGTCCACAGAAGTTAGACCTTGTCTTAGGTCTTAGCTACATCACGCAGACAGAAGGCTTGTGGCTGGGTCAGGTATTACCTGTTTTGGACAGGAAGCAGGTGGGTGGGGCTGTTCTCGGGACTGAAGGGGTACAGGGGTGCAGGTTGATAGTCTGCAGCAGCTTCTCAAGCCTCCTGTCTGAGGACTCCATGGCAAGAGGGTTGGAGATTGTCCTCATTTGATCCAATCTAGGGGTGGGAAGAGGTGACGCTAAAATAATTAATCTGGTTTTGGTAGATACATTAAGCTGAACTGAGTAGGAGATTAATGTGCCTTCGCTTTCTGTGTTCAGTCTTACCGAGTAGCAGCAATTCTTATTTATTTATTTTTTTAAACCAAGCCAGCATTAAAAAAAACAAACTAAAGGTTTGCCAGCCACCTTATGAACTGAGAAACATTCTTAGTGAATGAATGAAATTGGATTTACATATAAAAAAGCCAAACGAAAATCAGCACTAACACCTAAACAGAAGAAAACAAGGTTACAGTGGGCTAAAGAGAAGCAATCATGGAGCGTGGATGATTGCACGAAAGTGATATTCAGTGATGAATCACGAATCTGCATTGGCCAAGGAGATGATGCTGGAACTTTTGTCTGGTGCCGTTCTAATGAAACATATAAAAATGACTGCCTGAAGAAAACAATCAAATTTCCCCCAGTCATTTATGATATGGGGTTGCATGTCAGGTAAAGGACCAAGGGAGATGGCAATCATTACCTCAACAGCCAATGCACAGGTGTACATTGAAATTTTGGACACTTAGTTTTTCTCATTCCATCAATAGAAAATAGGTTTGGTGATGATGAAGTCATTTTTCAGGATGATAATGCATCTTGCCACAGAACAAAGAGTGTTAAAGTTTTTTTTCAGGAAAGGCATATCAACTCAATGACATGGCCAGCAAACAGTCCCAATCTCAATTCCGATTGAAAATTTAAAAAATTTGTCCATGACAAGGCTCTTCAAACTGCTATTCGAGGAAAGTTGCAACCAGCTTGATGTAGAATATTGTTTTTCATTAGTAAAGTCCATGCCTCAAAGAATTCAGGCCGTCATAAAAGCCAGAGGAGGAGCAACACAGTACTAATTGTGATTTTTTTTGTTGATGATTCCATAATTTTTTCCTCTACTTGATCTGGAAAAAAATATGCCATTAATTTAAATCATTTTATTTAATTTGTTTGAGGTATGTTTCACGAAGCCAGAATGTTCAGCTATTAAACAAAAATAGTTTTTTGTCATATGTGTGATTTGTTTATTTGCTACGTAGTAAAAAAGCTGGGTGAACATCCTCTAAGTGTGGCGATTCCATAATTTGCCAGGGGTTGTATATTTCATGCTGATCATGTTCATTGATAAAACATGGCTTAAGTCTTACAACTGAGTAGACATTCAATTTTCTGTTTGCACAATTCTGTATGTCCTAACCAATTTTACTTGAGTAGTGTACCCTTAAAAGACCGCACAAGCACCACAGAGATTATACCTGGGAATTTTCCTTCTCCTCCAGCTGGTCTCATCTGGTCTCACATTCTCTTCCCCATTGTCCTTCTCGTTGGAGCCAGGTAGAGCATCGCTGTCCAGGAAGCGGTACAAGCTACAACTCGAGTCTTCGAATGCCGTGTCCTTCTGGCGGCGGAAGAGCTTGATCCCGACAGGTTCAAACACCCTGGCCTCCATAAGGGCCTGGCAGAGGCGGGTAGCTTTGAGACGGGGACACCTCGCTGGAGCAGAAATAGATGTTCTGCATGAGGTGGCTGAGCAACAACGTCCACCGCATCCGAGCCCGTAAAGCAGTCGCTGTGCGTGCGGAGGTGCTTCCGCCGCGGCCTCACCTCCAGCTGCGCGTGCAGCGCCAGAATCAGACTCCTCCAAAGCTGAGTAGCCCGAAACGGTCCAGAGAAACCTGCAGGGAGGAACAGGTAAGTGTACGTGCTCGTTCAGCAGCAGTTATTGGTGAGAGTACTGCAGCTGAATATCTGTATTACAATTCGTTTGTGATCAGAAAGCTAATACCTTTTATTTTTATTTTCAACTGTAACAGTTATGTGGCTAACGCCAGTACATTAGCTAACTAGCCCCCACACATCTAGGACTTAGTCCTAAAAAGTAACATATGCGCTGGAGTAAACATTGCCCTTTCTGTATCCTGTTTGTGCTGACAGGTTTAAAATCAACATTATCAAACATTTCTCACCTATTTGAGCATTTTCCCGTATACTTCGCGTTTGACTGTTTAATCTTCTAAACCTAGGAGTCAAATCGACCGCCATCACGAACCAGGAAACAACGTCATATCGATTGAACCAAGAGATCTTATTGAAGCGTTTATTCTTTTGGACGCTTAGTTAACATAATTGACAGATATAATAACATATTTGATAATTTTTTTATCGACAATTTTAATTATTAAATTTAGAATTTACGTTAGCATCCTTTATGCTTTATCGAACACTTGACCAACAGCTATTCGTTGAATGGTTTGTTCCACTGTTGATGTCTATGCTACTCATATAACGTACAGGCTACGTTATGTTACTAGCGAGAAGTTAGTGTAGTGTTTTTTTGGAGCCTTTTTGAGTCGTAACATACAACCGTGCTTATAGCAAAAATGTGAAATGAGGGAAGGGAATTTATTTTTGTACCCACAAAGCTACGGCTCGCTAACATCAATGGCAATTTTATTTCGTTGCTATAACGAATACGACTTAATCTCGTTAAGCATATTCTGACGTTATTAACGTTGGATACAACACTTGCGTGATGTGGGCTATATTTAGTTGCGGTATGCAATTTGAAAGTGTGGCAACCTGTTGTGCAACAGAAAGTTAAAGCTGTAGCCTATCATTGTACTTAGATCATGCCCTGCTTCGGTTACTCAATAAAATAGGTATGTGGTTTATCTCAAACATTTAAAAACTTTTTTGAGTCGTAAGTGACTTTTGTATTGGATATAATTGTTCAATTAGGTTTCTTAAAAATAAATCTTTTTAAATTTTTTAATTTTTATTATTTAAATAAATATATACATGTATATAAAAAATAAATAAATAAATAATAATTTAAAAAAAATATATCCAGTATGCACGTCATGTCATTGACCCAGAGGATATATGTTTAAAATAATGGTTCGGCACAAAAAAAAAAATGTACGTCATGCCATTGAAGTATATACATATACAGTGCCCTCCACTATTATTGGCACCCCTGGTAAAGATAAGTAAAACGGGTTATAAAAAATTACCGTTTGGTGAATTAGTTTAATCTCACACTAAAAAATTTGAAAAATTCACCCTTTAATTGAAGTAAATTTATTATGCGAAAAAATAATCCTTCATCAAGAAAAAATGATCTTTAACAAAACTATGTGTGCCACAATTATTGGCACCCCTGCATTTATATATAGAATAATCATTTTTAATATTAGGTCACATATCCTTTGCATGCCATGACTTCCTGATGTCTGTGACCCAACAACATCAAAAGACTCTTGATATCTTATTTTCTGGTTCTCTTACAAGCGATACTATAACGTCTCTGCATTTGAATGGATCTCTATGGGAATTCCACATTATGTTAAACTGTCCAATATTTTTGATGCCAAAAATTGGGGGGGGGGGGGGGGGGGGGGGGACTATGTACAAAAGGTTTTATAATTTCTAAACGGTTCATCCGATGATGAATAAAATACCCTCAAATTAAAGCTGACAGTCTGCACTTCAACCTCATTGTCATTGTATCCTTTCAAACTCAAAAGTGCTAGAGTACAGAACCAAAATAACAATGAGATAATCAATGTTATTCACTTCACCTGTCCAGTGGTTTTAATGTTGTGGGCTGATCGGTGTATATACTGTATCAGATCAAAAACGTTACTCACCCGCATAGCCTTACATAGCGCTGTCTATAAGTCCTTAATTCCAACTTGCAAAAACTAGGCCTGCCTTTAAAAGTCTTGATATCAAAATGTGGCCAAGTTACAACTAACAATATTGCCTATCGTAGCTCACACTAAATAAACCAGCTCTATTCCAAAGCAATGCTATCCAAACTTTCCTAAATTATTTAATGCAACTTGGCCCTGTGTTTCTTCATCTTTGCATGTGAGGAGATTGTGCCTCATGGAACAACATATGATTTCAATGAATGTTTTTTAACAGTTGATGAATAATTACACAATAATTACACTATGGTTGTACTTGGTTGAAAATGTACAGGTTTTAAAATGTTAACTGCTGCTACATAATTCTTTACAATTCACAAACAGACATTTATATCAAGAAACATCATGTACAATAGAGAAAGGGGTGATGAATAAATAAATGCAAATAAAAATTAGTAATATTTTTTACCTAGAAAATAGCGTACATATATCATTATTACAAACGTATCCAGACATGTTTGTGGGTCAGATGGTGGCAAATAAGTAATAGTACCAATTTTCTTAACATAATATTATTTATGATATTTGCAAACAGAATTTTGTGAACACAAGGATATCTATGCTCTGTAGGACCACACAGGTTTTGAATAGAAATCCAAATATAAATAAATCAATAAATACATAATAATAATAATAATAATAATAATAATACATTTTATTCATTCTGTGCTTTTCATAGACCCAAAGCAGTGGATGCAGACAATTGTTAAAACATGCCCTATAGTGTAGTAATTTTTCTGTTTAATTTCTAAGTGCAACACATCTGAATCAGAGTATGTCCACTATAATATTATTTTCATTTTGCAGTTTGATGTGGCACATACAGTTTCATTGACCACATTCTCTTGAGATGGTAAGATGAAGAAACACAGGGCCAAGTTGCATTAAATAATTTAGGAAAGTTTGGATAGCATTGCTTTGGAATAGAGCTAGTTTATTTAGTGTGAGCTACGATAGGCAATATTGTTAGTTGTAACTTGGCCACATTTTGATATCAAGACTTTTAAAGGCAGGCCTAGTTTTTGCAAGTTGGAATTAAGGATTTATAGACAGCGCTATGTAGGCTATGCGGTAACTTGGCTTTTTTTACATCGTAGACATTTTTGACGTGATATCACTTATTTTTTATTGCTAACTAATGATGAATAATGCATGAAGATAAACACGGAGAGACATGCATTCCAAAGAAATGCATGCAGACATTCGCGTACCCATAACGCCCTCTATTGACAAGAATGAGAACAGTTATCCTATTACAGACAGCACACAATTACATTACAAAAAGTTTGTAGATGAGCAGTATTTAATGTGTAATGAAATACAATGAACAGCACCACCTGAGCTATGGATCATGAAGAAGCATGTAAATGAATGAACCAAGTCTATATGGAGACATGCATGCACAATGGGCTAGACGCAAACACATTCTAGCTGAAAGACATACAGCCTAAATAGCTATTACAGCCTAAATAGTTTGCATCAGTAAAATATGGAAATACAGTTTTAAAATAGGGCTAGTATTCTATAGAAAATGAAATATATTTAACGTTAGGCTATTCAACACTGGATTGCCGGATGCGTAACTCCAACCTTCCATGTGTGGGCTACGAGCTAGCGAGCGAGTGAGTGAGTTCATAAGCACAGCAGAATTCCTTCGCAATTTTTTTTCCAGTAGTGTAGAACGTTACCTGCGGGAAATGTTTAGGTACCGGACAGCTAGGTTTAGTTTAGTTTACTGTAGTGCAATGAATGTAGGCTATAAGGCATGTTGATTCGCTTCGTAGTAGCCTAGCTTGTATCTGCTTCCTGACTAGAAGCAGACTGACGTTTCTCTGGCAACAGTAACATTGGCTAACAATCTTAATTGGACAACGCATATTTCCCAGGAATCTTAGCCAGAAAGAAAACAATAGATACTACTAAGAAAGTACATACCAGAGATTCTTCTTCTTATTATTATTATTATTATTATTAAACGTGTTTGCAGTAAGCTCCATTATCTGCAGAGTAGCGTAGACTAGAGCCACATTCGCAGGCTATTATTTATTTATTTTTTAAAGTGACTAACCATGAATGAGATATGTTTGGGGAATTGGCGGTTTATAAATCAGATCTTTTAAAGCATTGCAGCTTATAGTAGGCTATTGTCAATTCTTAATGTAGGCTATTATCTTAAATTCTTAATTTTCCTAGTAGTTAATTTTATGGTGACATTGTGTTATGTGTGAAAAGGATAAAGTGAACAGAGCTGAAGTGAAGAAATTAATGAATAAAGACATGTTGGCTGAGGCAAGGGTACGTTGAGGTTCGGTTTCCACAGTCAGTCAGTCATGACCGCAAGAGCAGAGCGTAACACCCTCCCCAAACCAGACAATTGCGAGCGTCCGGTTTGGGGAGGGTGTGATTATAGTACAAGTGAAATACAAGTGAAACATTGAACAGTTAATATTGGAAACCTCTTTTGCCTTTGCAATAAAAATATGTTAATGTGTTAATGTGAAAATAATAAAAGTCCTTAACAGTTGCACATTGTTTTTGTGGAAAATAAGCATGTGCCCTGCTAGGCTTGAACCCACTATCCTCCGTGTGAACAACAACAGCTCTAACTATTAGGCCCCCTAGCTTCTTGGAAAGCATGAAGCCATTAGCTATATTAACATTATAAAAGCTTGATGAGCAGGTATACGGACCATACCCTCAAAGAATAATTCTCCCCATTGGATAACATCGTGACGGAGGCAGGCAGTTTGGCAGGAAAAATTGGAAGAAGAAGAAGAAGAAGCAGTGGAAGAGGAAGGAGAGAAACGGCAAAATAACCCAAGTTTGGGGCTTTATTGTGTGGATGTGTGAAGTTGTATCTGAATGCTGCGTGGTTACATGAGTTCAGAACATACAGAAGTTATTATTTTTAAGGGCTGAGAGTCATTGTGGTTAGTTGTGGAGTTGTGGAGAGTCAGCTATGGTTATTGTGGTTACTTCTGTAGGAAACCCTGAAAAGTGCCAAACTCTCGGTGCTGTAGGCTATAGGTATGGGGCATGCCCCACCACCGTAACTTGGCGGATGGCAGGTAAATATATAGTTGTCCTTAAAGCACAACTGAACTTTGGTAGAACTTTGGGTTGTGTAGTTACCTGGCCATGATACGAGTCCAAATGGTGGCGAAATATGTTCGTTAGTTGCTCTGTGCTCCCCTGGGGTGATAATCCAGAATAGGGTATTTGTCGCTCTCTATTCAATTCTATAGGACAGTCTCAAAATGACACTTCTAGCACGTATACGAACACAAAGGGGATTATGTCAATACAAAAAAAAAATTTGTAATTAAAATGAATTATAAAAGTACTATTTTCTTCAATGTTGTTAGCAAGCTACCAGAAAAAACTAGAAAAATGTCATCAGGTCGGTTTGTTTACCATCGATGTATACTACCAGGTTGCTTGTGTGGAAATTTGGCCATAGTTTCTGACGAATCGGTGCATTTACGCTGTTTCTGGCGCAAGAATTACCTACGGGATCTAAATATGAAAAAGCCAGGAAAGGGCCATTTAATTGACCCTTTGCTAAGCCCCGCCCCCTTAGTTACTGTTGCATACTCAGACAAGCTTTACGTTTTGAACGTTCCATACCATAGGGAACCATTCAATCTAAGCTGAAACTCAAACTCCTCTAGCTTTTATACCTATTGATCAACTAAAAAACAAAATGGCCAAGACTAATCAGGAGACCCTCGGTTATGCCACCCTGGGTGCTTTCTTTGCTCATTACATGAGAACTACGTAGAAACGACCTTGTAGTGTAACAAGCATCTGGCTCTGAAAAGTGTCCTTCCTTGCTGCATCCTCACCAGAGCAAGCCCTAACGTTCATATGACACTATTAAATGTCTGATTCTCCGGTAGTTTCTATTTTCTAAACCAACTGATATAACATCAAAATTAATGGAAAGATTTCACTGCGAAAACTTGCTGTAGTAGCCGTAGCTGTTACTATAGTAGGCTAGCTATATTGTATAGGCTACAGTAGGTTAGGTTGATTAACGTTAGTTCATTTATTTATTTGTTTATTTTTAATTTATTTATATTATTTGGCTAGCGAACGTTAGCCATGACAGTTCTGTCTGCTATTCTTGACTAATTGTGGTCAAATGGGGTAGGGCAAGTCTCTGCTCGATGCAAACAGCAAGGTCTGCAATATGCCATGGAGGGCTAATTACATACACGACATGCGAGTTATCGGCAACAACATTGAAGCGAAGTGTTACCGATCTCAGAGGAAGAGAGAGAAGCTACACCTCCTGACAGTTTAGATCCATACCTGCTGGTGTATGTTAACGTTACATCTCGGTAGTAGGTTAGCTAACGTCAGGTCTTAACAACTAACGTTAGCTAGCTACTAAGTAATAATTAGTTAGCTAGCTAACTCATGTAACGTTAAGTATACCTTTGTTAATGAAAACATGCCTTAATTAGGCTACCTTGGAGCAAACGTGTCTGCTGATATTGACCATAGCATAGATAGCTATGCTGACATTCAGCTGCCTGTATGGTCGTCCAAATAACCGAATCCACTCTGTTTACATTTCTCCAACTGACTTTTAGGTTTAGGGAACGTAAAAACGCGATTGAGCTGTAGCGAGAATCACTGTTGCATGTGCCCCAGGCACACCTTTAACCACCACGAAAGTGAGCTGACAGAATACACTGCATTTATGTCAACAAGCAAGAAGAGTTAGTTGTCTGAGGAAGTAGAGGCTAGCAACAGTTGCTATGCATTAGAGCACTTCAATTGGTTGTTTTCCCATCAATTATTTCCCAGACATTCGGCTACAAAGGTTCAATGAAAAATAAAATACGTACGAGGACTGGTTATTGTTTGTATTGACAGAATAGAAAGTGAATGGAGAGACACAAATACCCTATTCTGGATTATCACCCAAGGGTGATCACCCACATATTTCGCCACCATTGTGACCCATATCATGGCCAGGTAACTACACAACCCAAGGTTCTACCATTGTGCTTTAATAATGACAATAATCATTTTTGCAAGTGTAGGGAAAATACATTTCCTGCTTCAATGTTCTTGGATGGTCACCTTACACAATCAGCCTTACTCAATGATCAAGGGGGGTTAGAAACAAAGCCTGGTGACGACGGCACCGCTAGGGTGTGAGACGGGAATTAGCCAGTTTACCTAGGTGACAATAACCATTTGGTTCCCTCCCACACCACATGCAATGTCCATTTGTTTGCCTGTCACCCAATCAGGGACAGGAACCTGCATTCTATGTCAGCATTTTATTTCAGGTTTGGGGTATAAAGCTTGTACCACACACAACACTATTTTGTGATTGAACGGCCTTACGATTACCTGGTATCTTGTATACTGTAATGAAGACTATTTTGCATTATAATTAAATTGCTATTGACCTAAACTTTGGAACTCCGAGTTTTACTTTACAAAGGACAGAATTCCTACACAAGTTTCTTTGACAGTATGTTGCTCCCCACAGTAACTTTACTTGACAAACATAAATAGCCATTACTTGGTAAATGTCTTTAGAAAAATACCATATATAAAAATAATAAAATGCATTTATTAAGTGATATGCATTTTACTGACTACAAGGATTGATATTTACATTGATATTTTCTTTAATTTGTGGAAAATAGAGAAAAAATATTTTAATATATTCATGGTTACAACACACCATTTTTTGGGGGGTAAAAACATGTTTCTTGCTTTTAAAATAATTTATTACATTTTGCACATGCTGAAACCATAATACACAGGATATTCATGTGGAATATATTTGAAATGAATTTAGTTTAACTTTTTATTTTTTTACTTTTTAAAACTCATTCACCCATAATAATAATTAAAAAAAAAAATATATATATATATATATATATATATAAAACTTGCCATTTTTAAGTGAGGTTTAAATGGCACTTATAGCTTTGACTAAGAAAAAAAAAAAACATTTCATTAAATAAAATTTTAAAAATATCCTTTATTTTTTTCCCAACAAAATCCAATGTGGCCTCCTGACAAACAAAGGCCCTCTAGTTTGTATAGCCTACTAGTTACTTTCTCATACAACTGAAACGATACAAAGCACAATATGTCAGAAAGCATTAATTAATTACCATGTGTCATTACCAGCCAGTAAAACCTCAGAACATGTTACTTCATTAAACAAATACTCAGATCAATGCAAGAAGTGGCTCCCTCCTGCACAGGAGTCTGGTTGTAAAATATGTCCAAGGACATGCTTCTCAATAGTTTATATGACACTGCTATGTTATTGCGCTCAGACTTGCAAGTATCATCTTGTTTCTCTTTTCAGTCTTTTGAATGGAATGTATGTCTGACTGCAGTCAAGCAAGTTCACTGTGTTAAATATCAAACTTCTCTTCACATATGAAATGTCCATTCTCCTCATAGTCCTCCCGCGTGACCACCATCTCATCAAAGTCAGGGTTTTCTGAAAGGAGTTTTCCTCCCTCCCAGGAGTAGGAGATGGGACTAAGGAAAGAAAGAAGAGAGATTTCCATCCAGAAAGAGTAGCATACAGCTCTGGATAATAGGGAGTGCTGTGAATTTGCCCTCAGGTGAAAAACGGGCAGTAGAATCACTTGGTCCTGAAAAAAGACTGAGCCACAAGAATTACACACAATGTATAAATAAGAATACAGCACCTGACTTACAGAAAATATAAGTACAATAAAAGAGGTTACACCATGGATTTCCTTTATGATACTGTTCCCAATTTGGATTCCTCAGAAATAGGACTTTAAAGATTTTCATCTTGCTGCGGCTGACCTTGACAGTTCACTTACTTTTGTGGCTGCACCACAGATACATCAAAGTCTGTGGGAGTGAGAGAGCGGACTTCCTTGTACACTCGATCCCTGAATCCCGGAAACAGGGTGTTGCCCCCCGTGAGGACAATGTTCTTGAAAAAGTGGGGCTGCATCTCTGAACAAAAACACCACAACCAGTCATATTACAAACAGGAACTGAACTGACCAATTACAAGCCATACCTAAAAGCCTGTTCTGGGTACAAGAAATGACTCTGCACAATGATGTACAGTGCAGTCCAAATGTCCAGTGCAGTATTTGGACAGTGACACTTTTTTGTTGTTTTGGCTCTGTACTCCTGCACATTGGATTTGAAATGGAACAGTGACTGAGGTTAAAGTGCAGACTTTGAGCTTTAATTTGAGGGTGTTTACAGCCAATTCAGGTGAACCGTGTAACAATTGTAGCCCATTGTCCCCCCCCCCATTTTAGGGGACCAAAAGTAATTAGACAAATTAACATAAACTTAAATAAAGTCAACATATTTAATATGATTGCATGCCATGACTTCCTGACCTCAACAACATCAAAAGACTCAAACCATCATTCTGCTGCCAATATACGCTAATTCCGAATTTGATGCCTGAAACACGTTCCAAAAAAGTTTGGACAGGGGCCAAAAAAAAAAAGAAAAGACTGGGAAGTTCAAAAAACATCTGTTTGGAACATTCCACATGTAAACACGTGATGCAACCATGACTGGGTATAAAAGGATACCAAAAGACTCTGATATCTTATATATATATTTTTTGATATCTTATTTTCAGGTACTCTTACAAGCGATACTATAACCTCTCTGCATTTGAATGGATCTCTATGGGAATTGGGGGATGGGACTAGATTAAGCTATATGTTACATGGGAATAGAGTACTCAAGTGACTACGTCACACTGGTTTTGGAAGTAACTTCCCCATTCATTTAGACCATAGACATTAACTAAATCTTACTTTTAAATTATTTCTAGTGGTTATGTCTTACCATCAATTTCCTGGATTGTTCAATATAACAAAATATGTAGTTTTTCTGGACCAGCTTTGAGTATATTTTACGCTTTTGTATTTTTTTGTGAATATACCAGGCACTGTTTAAAAACTCGACGTCCGATAATTTCCTCTGGACGCAGTGTAGCGTTGTCTCCAAACGTTGTCATATAACGTTAGCAAGCAGTAGCACACTGCTGTTTTTAAACACTTTTTTCTAACGTTAGCTAGCTAGCTTGAAGGACTAAAAGCTAGAATTGCTTTATGTGGTTAACTGTAGTGTAGTTTCTGACCTTGCCAGGCGGGCTTCTCAACTTCAACGTCTTCAGCGGCAGCACTGGCAAAAAATGTCCAGACGAGATTATATCTGATTGGTCGAGAACCACCTATGAGTTGCACTAATGGATATGTAGTCCGTTAAAGTGGACTACAAGCCAAACTACAATCATTAATCCATTACTTTAAAAAAAATAAAAATTGGAACATGCGATGTATTGTCTATATCCTTATACCTTATAACGTTTCGGCTCATTTGATAAATCACATTTCAAGAAATAGTTGATAGTCTCCGAAGCCCGTTATATCTGTCATAGGGAATTTACTTCCTCACTTGAGTACTCCATAGTATGGAACCCATGGTTGGCTAAATGGCTGTAAGTCATAAAGGGTCTGAGGTACCAAACGAGCCTCAATCCATCACTCTGCTGCCAGATATGCAGTAGATATGCATGGATCACTTTAAAGGGTAAGTACACCCTAGATAACTTTTTTAGCTGTAAACGTGTTTGTATGCCCACCTTATAATTAAACTGATTCATCCATTCCGTTATTTCAACAATTCTGAAATAATATTGTATAGCATAAGAAACTGGTAGAAAAGCATCTTTGTGCTGCCCTCTAACGGTTGAAATTCCCTTTCTGCTCCCCACACTGCCGCCCAATCGTGATGTCAGAGTACCTCTTCGGAGGTACCTCTACGATATGGATAAATTGTTGTCGCCCACAACGGAAACAGCCGGCACCTGACTGGTTAGGCCCACTATGTTCCTTTCGTTTAGACCCACTACGTTCCTTTCTTTTCGGCTCCACGTTTTAAAACCTGAACAACTAAAATACGTTTCTGAAAATATTTGAGGTGAGAAATAGGCCATGCAGTTGCTGAATCTTTAGTTTAACAGTTTGATCAGTTATAATAATTTGTACATTGTACGTTCATATATGCAAATGACGATTGGACACAGCTCCTCCGCCCCCACCCCTTTCCCTCACTCACCTCACAAAGTATTTTTCAAAATTGTGTAGTAGGCGGAGACGGGCTGAGACGGTGGGTGCACTTACTCTTTAAGGGTTGTTTCTCCGGACTCATTTTCCTATTGAACTCTATGGAAAAATAAGTCAGGAGAAACGACCCTTCAAGTGATCCATCCATATCTACTGCATATCTGGCAGCAGAGTGATGACTTGAGACTCGTTTGATACCACATTCCCTTGATGACTTGGAGCCATTTAGCCAACCATGGGTTCCATACTATTCCCGTGTAATTTACAGTTTAATGTAGTCCCACCCCCAAATTCCCATAGAGATCCATTCAAATGCAGAGAGGTTATAGTATCGCTTGTAAGAGTACCTGAAAATAAGATATCGAGTCTTTTGATATCCTTTTATACCCAGTCATGATAGCATCACCTGTTTACCTGTGAAATTTTCCAAACAGGTGTTTTTTGAACTTCCCAGTCTTTCTTGTTTGCCCCTGCCCCAACTTTTTTGGAACGTGTTGCAAGCATCAAATTCGGAATTAGTGTATATTTACAAAAGTCAAAAAAGTTGATAAGGTAAAACATTAAATATCTTTTCTTTGTATTGTTTTCAATTAAATATATGTAAAAGAGAATTTACAAATCACTGCTTTCTGTCTTTATGTTAATTTTACATACTGTCCCAACTTTTTTGGAATTGGGGTTTGTATTATTAAAGATTGTAAAATCGTTTTGGAATTGGAATTTAACATCATCGCAGAACTGGCACTGAAGGGCTGAGGTTTGTCCTGGCCATATCAGACAGGCCAGTGTGTAGTGACAGGTTTAGGAGTGTGGCCGTGTGCTACCCTCAGGCAGGTTGTGGACGGAGTTGACCAGCGCCTCTGGAATGCCCATCTCCTGAATGCCGATGTCCGAGGGATGGAAAAGCATCTCAGGGACAGCGAACCTCTCATTGGACAGCCGTAACATCTGCTCCCCAGTCTTATACTTTCCTGTGAAGTTCATCTCTTCACGAGGCTAGAGCCAAACATACACACAACGCAAACCAGTAAGTCCCCAGGAGGTTCATCTCTTTCTACGATAATGACGGTTCTCCCTACCTGGGGGTAGTAGATATAAATCAGTTCAACAGTTAACTTGTGCAACTATATTGTAAGCCATACACGTCCCTATTAAATACACAATAAAATATTATAAAATGATTCAGATCAAACAGAAATGTTTAACAAGCCATTTTTTTCGGTTGGCAGCAGATACGAGAATACTGCTGTATTGAATTTCACAAAAATAATGCAAAACAATGGCCATGTCAAACATATCCTGTATTGTGGAATTAAATTACAGTAAACTCCATTATAACGATACTAGTTTGTTGAATGAATTAAATTTTGCATATTGCAAATTGCATCAGGTGTCATGCTCATTTAAATTTTTACCAGTTTATTCAACCACTTAGATAGGTTTACAAAATGGCGTATACTTTGTATGACTACAAAAATTTTCACAGTAAAATAATTATTTCCAATGTTCAATAGGAAAACTAGAGGTAAGGGTTATTTCTTTCCTTCAGTGAACATGTATATAGTTGTTAAACCTGAATTGAATTGTTAATATTGCATTGTTAACCCTATATTGCGATACAGTCAGCCTGCAGTACTATTTGTATCATCTCATGTCTATTTGGCAGTCAAGTGATCCATTACATTCTCATCAAATATTGTAAATCTCAGCAATTTAAAACACATTTTTGTTTCCCTGCCACAATACAAGATGAACAGTAACAATAGCGTTATTCGAATCACATAACTGAATGACCTGATGTTAGTCAATAGTTAGAAGCCTGAAGAAACACAGAGAAGATGCGTCCTTACTTTGCAGAAACCCTTTTTGATAGCACTGAAGTCTGGTAGGATATAGTCCCTCATCACTGTGTTCTCCTCTGCTTTTAACCTATGGGATAAACAGGTACACTATTGCATTACTGCTGCATGATTCGGGCATCCCAGCTACTTTGACCTGGAAGGAATAACTACATTCTCTTCAACGAGCCAATTCTCTTTCGGATACTCACTGCGCAATTTCCATGTCCTTGTAGAAGTCCTGGGATACATAGCACACATCTTCTTTCACCTGATTGAGCACGTGTGTTTCATCCATAACATGGAGTTGTCTGGCAGAGATAATAATAAATTATGAGTCAATGAGAATACAGTTCAGTGTATTTGAAGGCCGTTGGCACTATAAATTACAAAGATGTGACTAGAACTAATCTCAGCTCTCATAAGAAACTATAAGCCAAAATATAAAAGGAATCTTGATTATACCATTTATGAATGACAGAACCAATTACTTTCTTATAAGACAGAAAAATATGAATACTGTATTATTCACATAAAACCCTTACATTATGTCTAGTGTCTGTTCAGACATATAGCAACACACTGGAATTCCACTACTGGCAAAACTAAAAACTGTAAGCTCAGACAGTTGCATCATTACCTGTATGAAATTATCTCCTTTAAATGATTGGTCAGCAACTTCCCACCTACATTCAACCTACAAGGCAAAAATGTGCACAAGATGACAGAAGTCAATAAAAGACAATCCAGTCCAAGTGTAATGTCTATTCACTTCATATTGTAGAAAATTATCGGTAAACCTGCATATTCCATCTTTCATTTTCTTTCCCCTGCAGTAAGGGACAATGTGAGTGAAAGAGAATCCACTGTCCACCACGATGCAACACAGCTCTGAGCTGTTCTCCTGGAAGTACCTGTGTGCACTCAGGGAGCCAGCTGAAACACAGAGCAAATCCAGACTAGACTAAAACAAGATTGACAGTATCTACCTCTGTTTGTTGCCTAGACCTTTATGCATACACTTATGAATGTCAATCCAGATAAGAGCATCTGTTAAATGTAAATCTTGAGGCAGAAGCATGGTTGCAATATATTCAATCCGTAATAAAATGCAATCCACATCTACAACCAAAGTGACTCATATTTCCAGTCCAAGGAAAAGTATCAACTCATCTTGACCCAAAATACAGAGCACCTACCGGCGCAAACAGAAACTTCACCAAAACGAGCCAAGCACATACAGAACACATCCTTTTTATATGGAACCCACCATTGATTCTGAGAGCTGCTTGAAATTGGTACTCTTCAAACAAGATCTCATTCATGGACTCTTGAATTGAGGTGAAGTTAAAGTAGGGTTCTGTAATCACTATACTGGTGTCAGCAAAATCCACCTGAAACCAGTAAGAATTTGATAAATTATCAACATGTACAGTGTATACAAGTGACAATAATAATATGTTTTATATATATATACTTTTTGCACACTTTGTGTTGTTTATTGTGTTGTAGATTTAATTTTAAATGGATAAAATTGCCATTTTTGCCCATAAATCTACACTCAATAACCCATAATGACAAAGTGAAAACATGTTTTTAGAAATCTCTAAAAATGTCTCATGTGCATAAGTATTCATACCCTTTGCTTTAATGTATTTTTAAAGTATCATATTACATATCTGGTTGCATATCCTTTGCATGCTGTTACTTCCTGAAGTCTGTGACCCATCAACATCAAAAGACGCTCGATATCTTATTTTCAGGTATTGTTACAAGCGATACTATAACCTCTCTGCATTTGAATTGATTTCTATGGGAATTGGGGAGTGAGACTAGATTCAGTTGTAAATTACACTGGTACAGTATGGAACACATGACTGGCGAAATGGCTGTAAGTTATCAAGGGTCTGAGCTATCGAACGAGCCCCATCACTCTGTTGCCAGATATGGAGTAGATGTGGATGGATCACTGCAAGGGTTATTTCTCCTGACTCATTTTCCTATAGAACTCTGTGGATAACGTTATATCTTTTTCTGGTCATAGGACCAGCCAGGGATAGGAGGGGGCGGGACTACGGAGCTCTATGACAGATAGAACGAGCTTCGGAGACTATCGACTATTTCTTGAAATCTGATTTATAGAATGAGCTGAAACGTTCCTGGATTAGCCTGTGTAGTATAAGGATATAGACCATATATCGCATGTTCCAATTTTTATTTTTGAAAGTAATGGATTAATGATTGTAGTTCGTCTTGTAGTCCACTTTAACGGACTACAGATCCAGTACTGCAATGTATGGGTGGTTCTCGACCAATCAAGATATCATCTCGTCTGGACATTTTTGGCAGAATGGTCGTAGCCTGCCGCTGAAGACGAGCTAACGTTAGCTTGCTAAATTGAGAAGCCCGCCCGACAAGGTCAGAAAATACGCTACAGTTAACCACATGAAGCAATTCTAGCTTTTAGTCCTTCAAGCTAGCTAGCTAACGTTAGAAAAAGGTGTTTAAAAACGGAGCTGTGTGCTACTGCTGGCTAATGTTAAATGACAACGTTTGGAGACAAACGCTACACTACGGTTGCTCGTCTGGAGGGAATTATGGGACGTTGAGTTTCTAAACAGTGCCAGCGCTGGTATATTCACAAAAAAATACTAAAATGTAAAATATACCCGAAGCTGGTCCAGAAAAACGACATATTTTGCGAACAGGCGTTATATTGAACAATACAGGAAATTGATGGTAAGACATGATCACTAGAAATTGATTAAAAGTAAGTTTTAGTTAATGTCTACGCTCTAAATGAATGGGGAATTTACTTCCGAAACCAGTGTGACATAGTCACTTGAGTACTCTATTGTCATCCTGGAACAGACCACTCCCATCAGGATAGAAATGTTTCATCATAGGATAAAGGTGATCACTCAGAATAATTTTGTATTGACTTGCAGTGACACTTTCCTCTAAAGCGACAAGTGGACCCAAACCATGCCAGGAAAATGCCCCCCACAACATAACAGACCCAGCAAACAAGCCTCTGCAGGCCCCATGTGGGCTTTCTGTGGGCGGTATGGGCTAGGACAAGCCCACAGAAAAACCCACAGTAGCCCACTATGGGTTAGCCCATAGTGGCCTGCCGGACCCCCTCACTGTAGGGGTTTTCCCATTAATTTGTCACCCGTCTGTATGTATGTATAGGGATAGGCACTCTTTTCACCTTGAACATTTCCTTTCCAAATAGATGGTCCCACACCTTCCGCTGCACATCCCAATTCACCAGGTAGCCCTGAAACATCACACATGTACATTAAAACACTGCACAATACACACGAGCACTAAAATGACTGATAATGTACGCTTTTTATTATTAGTAAATGTTCTTGGACAGAACAGGTGGTGAAAATACTTTAAATGTTATATGACACAAATAAAACGGTTGATCACGACGCTGAAGTAGGCTCCCGATTCGCAGCTCCCGATTCGGAATTTCCGGTCCACCTTAAATCGGTCGCGAAAAGCGATTGTATGCTTTCACGGTCATCCTTCCGCTTTTTTTCTCCGCTAAATCCAATTGGCTCAACATTCTGACAGCCTAGTTGTGTATATATATATATATATTATTTTATTTTTTTTGGATACTGCACCGTTTTGAAATAATCGCACTCCAAACTTCCTATGTCCACCAATGTAAATTACTGAAAAAGGTGAAATTTTGAATGGGATTTTCTTGGCAATTTTAGAACGTCTTTATTTAACGATTATTTCAAAATGCTACAGTAATATTTCACCCAACTCGGGTCAGATATAGTGGAGGACCTCTTCTCTCATACCCAAGTGTCAAAAGTTTGAGACATTCTAAAATTGGCAAGAAAATCCTATTCAAAATATCACCTTTTTCAGTCGATTTACATTGGATTACATAGAAAGTTTGAAGTGGGATTATTTCAAAATGCTACAGTAATATTTCACCCAACTCGGGTCACATATAGTGGAGGACCTCTTCTCTCATACCGCAGTGTCAAAAGTTTGAGACGTTCTAAAATTGGCAAGAAAATCCCATTCAAAATTTCACCTTTTTCAGTAATTTACATTGGTGGACATAGTCATAGGAAGTTTGGAGTGCGATTATTTCAAAACGGTGCAGTATCCAAAAATAATAATATATATATATATATATATATACACAACTAGGCTGTCAGAATGTTGAGCCAATTAGATTTAGCGGAGAAAAAAGCGGAAGGATGACCGTGAAAGCATACAATCGCTTTTCGCGACTGATGTAAGGTGGACCGGAAATTCCGAATCGGGAGCTGCGAATTGGGAGCCAACTTCAGCGTCGTTGATCGCTGTGGGTAAGAGCGTCTAAGTGTTTGTAATATAATGAGATGCGCTCTTCAACGCCTCACCTTCTGAAAAGGCAGGATGTAGAACAGCCCAGATGGATCCTTTATTTCATCTAACTGATTGGCAGTGAACGTCTTCAGTCTTGAGGTTTTTGAACGAAATTGACAATTCGGGATAACGCTGCAAAAGAGGGATTTTAGTTATCAATTTAGCAACCCAGCTAGCTGCTCGCCAGCAAATGAGGCCATCAATTTACCGACATTAAACAAAAATGGCTTGGGACTTATTGCGATATTTTGCTAGCAAACGAATTTTCAGAAGATGCACTAGCAACATTGAAAATATTAACTCAGTAGCTAGACCGTTTGCGTTTGAACTAAACTATCCAGCAATCTTTTAACCAACTCAACATTTAGCCTTTAGCAATGTAACGTTTAAGTAAAATGTTATGTTATGCCAGTCATACTAGAGACATACCTGACTTTTTCATGACTGTATCCAATTTTAGCCGTATAGGCTCCATTATCAAGGACCAACGTGGTCATTACTAGTGATATAACAGTTTCTTATTGAAATCGAGGCGCTACAGACACATTCCCCTCACGCATTTTGTGTTTAATTCTACTTCACAGCTTCGCGTTGTTCGCGTTTTGTGGTATTGTGCTTCCGTTTTGTTGTCCGTTCTGCAACCGGTATTGTGATATTGGTTCCAGCATCAGGACAGGTCAAGCTCGCTACAGTTGCAGTTATATTACACTACGTCACAATCTCCGGGACATTTCATTACAAGAACGGGGCAAAACACAAACAGTTAAAGCTACATTTATCAAATACCATCATACCATGGATTGATCTAGCCTACATTCCACGTATGAATACATTTATCTCATTAATCCCGCCAGGAAACAGTGTAAGCCATTTATTTTTTATTATAGCCTTTTTTTTTTCATTAACCCCACTTTCTGATCAGTTAATCGATTTTGGTCAAGCTTGTTCGAACCATGTTGTTTTTACATAGTTGGTTTTTTGTTGAGTAAGAAACTAATATTATAACTTGTTTAAGTTCGATGAACGAAAAAGGCAAATAGGCTACGCTGTGGTTAGAAAGATAATAGTCTACAGAGGTTGAAGTGGATGTCTGAGCACATTCATATAAAAAGCCCAGAAGGCATCCGCCTGTAAATGAATGTAATGTAATGTAAAGCACACGTTAGTGCTGTGTGAGGCTCCAGTCATATTAGCTATCAAACGAGTAAGCAAACTTTGTTTGCATTGTTCACAAAATTCTTGTCAGAATAAAATGCAGCACGCTAATTAGCTTTCTAGATAACAAACAATAAAAATGGCTGAAAATTAAACTATAGTAGCCTTCTTGCATTTTCTCCAATATTTTATTTCGTCATATCCGTAAACAAAGCAACCCCCATGTGAATTGGAATGTACCATCGTTAGTAGCCTACTGGAGCAGGGACAAGAATGCGTAAATCTACATTGTAAATAAAATCCTTAATTTACACTTAAATATCTCAACCTAGATGTAAATTGGTTTATAAATGGTGACAGTTGTTGTATATACCCAGTTAAGCCCTTTGTGTGTATTAGACTATCCTTTTCATGTATAGCCTATATAACCCGTAAATATCTAAAACAAGGTAAATGGTTTATCCCAGTTGTAAGAAATACTGCTAGCCAGCTGGTAGCTTGAGACCTTTAAAAAGGCTTAAGGTAGGAAAAAGCTAGAGAGCAATTGGACCACAATTCTAATTATACAGGACAAAAACCACCAAATTGATTGCCATAGTATCCTTCCGGGAGACTTGATAAAGGTAATGCATATCGTTTTAGGGCATTTTACAGTCTACACTAATATTTAGCTACTTTCTAGTGACTGAACAGATAACGCTACTGTTTTTCTAGATTGACTTTCTCGCTACAGTAGCGAGCACACATTTATTTCACCTTGCTAGCTATCGTCCTTGTCTTTGGTAATCGATATGCTTTAGCCTATGACTGTAACTTTATTGTTACGATATTGAATATGTTGTTTAACTAAGTCAGTATGTTACAGTTGAGGTGTAGCTGTATGGGATTAGCTAATGTTTTATAAACAAGTTTTTTTCAGCTTTTTGTTGACTACCTAGTAGGCTGTTGGGGTTTTGTGGTTTCCACGGGAATGTGAAAAACGAACAAGCTTAAAACGAATAGACATGATAATGGTATGGCGTACAGTAATAAATATATACATAGCCTATAGAGCACCAGATAACGTGCATTTGTTTGTTTCTGACTTTAGTGACTGTTTACATCGGTATGTAGCTACGTTTACGTTACATATGGCCTAGTTATCTAGAAAATACTTGTCAGACTTGTTATTTTAATGGACTCCTTTTTTGTAAGTCTTTTGCAGATCGGTAAGTCGTCGCCCGAGACTGCATCTATTGTTTCTACTGCTGTTTTTTTTCGTTGGCGTGCTTCGAGCTCGCTCTTGTTTTGTAGCTAGAGCTTGGATCACGTGTACTAAACGGTGACTCGTGTGTGTGTGTGTGTGTGTGTGTGTGTGTGTGTGTGTGTGTGTGTGTGTGTGTGTGTGTGTGTGTGTGTGTGTGTGTGTCCGTGCTGCAGCTGAGACACTCTATACTATCTGTACTGGTGTGTAACTAGCCTTGTACGGCCGAACGACAGCGATCCCTCAGCCAATGCGAAGAGAGTTGCTATGCTATGCTTAGCGCACTTGCTGACAGCTTCTGTTTGTGCTCCAGTTTGTGCTCCAGTGCTCAGTGGTTATCGGTCGATGCCCTTCTTAACAGGGGGAAGGAGCCCTTGTCCTTTTATCTGCAAAGGACTGCGTTCCTACGTTCGCGTTGTGAACATGGATGGCGCTCGCGAGTAGGCTAATCTGTCCTTGAAGTTTTTTTTGTATTTTTCCCCTTTTGATTCGTTTAGGCTGTGTGGCAATACATGTAGGCTAGTTAAATTTACTGTACGTTTTTAACAATAGATGTATTGCTTATTATTTAAGCTATTAGAAAAAATTGAAATGTTAGCCACTGCTTCGTTTAATAACACTTCGTTTAATAATGTCATGCTTGTAATGAGACTAAATCGTTCTTCTTGGCACCAATAGCCTATGTTTTTTGTTTTTTTTGGTTTATTGCATTATGTGGCATGTAATCGTAAACGCACCCCTTTGGGATATTTTATAAAACTGTCCATTTCATACCAGCAGTAGGCTCTCTTAAGCAGAAACGTGAGGATCCGGGAGAGCTTATCCTCGTATAAAGCCCAACACCCAACAGTGATCTTAAAGGTGCAATAGACAAATACGGGAGATAAGGTGACTTGAACTAGAATTTAGAATAACTATTCGGGCACTGCCTAAGGTACATGAAGTACTCTACAACTCTAGTTAATTAAGCCTTTAATTTTTAATGAATCCCAGTGGAACCTTTTTGATTAGATTGTAGTAAGCTCTATATTGACATTATTTTTGAAAACTACAGTAGCAAGTTTGATGTAAGGAAAATGTTCCTTGTTTCAAGGCTTCAATCACAGGCTGTTTGCTCTGTATGTGTAACTGGATATATTGACCTTTGAGAGGCCTGGAGTAACTGAATATATACCAGAGATGGACTCTTTCCAAATGAACAGGAATGCTGTGTCCTCTGAATCTGTCACTCATGTTAAATGTCAGAATCAAATTTTTATCAGCTTTTGCCTCTAGGTGTTTAAGGTGTTATAGGTGCCTCTAGGGCTTTAAAAGGACTTCTTGGCAAAATAAAAAATAAAACTTGGTACAAGATTTCCCTCTAATTTTATTCTGATTAATTGTTTACATAAAAGAGTATGGGTATGGTCCCACACTTAACATCAGATTTTATTGCCTTGGCTGGACTGCAATGGTATAAACATCCAGCTGTTGCCATGGTCACTGCCTTAACAGCAGTTGTCAGTTCTTTGTGATGGCTTCTTAGCAATGGAAAACTAAACAACATGCACAAACACCAGTGTTTACCAGTGTGTGAGCAGCCAAACAGGTTTTTTATATTCTCTTTTCAATTATGTTTCCCTCAACCCATGTAAAATGATCATGTTATCATAGTGCATTTGAAAAGTTAATTGAATTGTGCCTCTTTACCTTTTATTTCTTACTGTAGCTTCTTGTTAAATGTACAATGTATGTTTAAATCCGATGCTCGATATTTGTGTTTTTCTTATCTTGCTAATGAAAAGTCATGACTGCTGGTTGGTCCAAAATAATCGTTATTTGTGTATGAGGCTATAAAATCCAGTTTTATGGGGAAGGATGGGCTGTGATGAACTATGAAGAACAATGCATACCTTTAGGGAACATGGTTTGGCTGAAAGTTTAGGTATGGTTGCTACGTTTGTTAATTATAAAGCCACTTCAAACCAATAAGCCATGAAGTATCAAGAGGCCTGAAACTTGCTGTCTGTCCGTCCTTTGCCATAACATTTTTATTTATTTTTGGCCTCCATACTGAATTTTCATAAAACTAATATTATGTCATTCATAAAAATAACCGTATTTGTACAAACAACATATTCTTGTATACAGCTAAGCCAAAAACTTGTATATAGCTAAGAAAAAAACTTGGCACACAATGTCTGTATGCTTAATGTTCGGAATAGTTCAAGTCTGATTTTTTTTTGGGCATACAACAAGGGTTCCACAAGCCAGTTCGTTTTTGCATTTCCGTATGATATGCAAAGTACAGAATTTTGTTGATCATTGTGTCAAGTGAAATCATAAATTTAAAGGAAATTCAGTAGTAAATTGACTTGTAAAAAACGCATTAGTAAATTTTTTAGCCGTTTACATGTGTGACTGTATACTTTCACTGCATAGCTTATGCTTTACTGTTACACATTGTGTTATTTTCTATTCTGGAAGCATATCTAAATTTGTCACAGGTCTATAATAATGAATAATTAGAAAAGAAACTAAATAAACGATAATGTCATGTGCATCACGGTGATTCATCTTCTGAATAAATCTGTCTCTCTAGCTGGTTAACCACAATGCCGCTGAACAATGAACGCCCAACCTCCACATCTACGACAAAAAGTGAGGACCAGAGCAGTGACACAGAGTCGTCTGATCGGTGCGACAGCATGACATCAAGTGACTTTGAGTGCTCCCGTCAGAGCTTCACCAGTGACTCCTCCAGCAAGCAGAGCTCCCCCTCCTGTGAGTATTTATCCATATCTCCTCTCTCGGTCTCTCACTCACTCTCTCTCACACGCACACAGACACACATTCTCTTAGATCACGCACAGGGCCCTTTTTAAATGGATGCATAGAAACCTTAATTCAGCTTACATGTGCTTTTTGTGTGTGCCTCTGCCCTTTTTCAGCAAGCCCTCCAAAAACCATAACACTCGATGAGGTCATGACCTCTGCCCGGGACCTGTCAAACTTGAGTTTGGCTCATGAGATCGTCATGAACCCCAATTTCAAGGTAGAGCAACTGGACCTACCACAGAACAGGTACTGCTGTGAAGATTTCTGCCCTGGTGGGGTTTCAACCTAACCAGCTGTGTGTTTACAGATGTGATTTTGTTTTAGGTGTTATAACGGTGGTTTCACTTTAGATGCTTATTTGTGATTTATTTGCAAAGATTGTACTTGTTAGTGTTGCAAAAGTTTGATTTTCTTTCAGTGATGACAAAATATTAACAATAAACATCCCTGTTTTTCCTCCTAGTTTAGAGAAAAGGGTGAAAGACATTGTGCACAAGGCATTCTGGGATCGTTTGGAGTCAGAATTGAATGATGACCCTCCCGTATATGAACACGCCCTCAAACTTCTGGAGGAGATCAGAGAGGTGACTGCCCACCTACATGTCATTCAATTAAGAATGAATCCCTCTGTTCTTCACTGGCATCCTGTGTGCACATACTGTGTACAGTTTTGGGACATTTGTAATTTGTTTATGCATTAACCTGTGTCCTTCTAAGCACTGAAGCATCCAGCATTCCACAGCAGGATGGACAGGAAATTGGAGTGAATAAATTGTAATCAAACTCCGTCTGTTAAAGATCCTGTTCTCGTTCCTGAACCCCGGCGCCAACCGCCTACGGACCCAGATTTCTGAGGTTTTGGACTTGGACCTGATCCGTCAGCAGGCTGACAACGACTCTGTGGACATCCAGGGGATTGCCGAATACATCATAACTGTCATGGGCAAGCTGTGTGCCCCCGTCAGGGATCAAGAGGTCAAAAGGCTGAAGGAGGCTTCTTCCAACATTGTATCAATGTTTAAGTAAGTCAGGATGTGAGATGAGATATATTCCAGTGTTCCACATTCTGTTTTACAGACTGAAATTAGCTTCTCGATAAAAAGATAGTGCCAATAAATCTAAAATAGACCTGAAATCCAATGGGAGCTTCAGTTCTTTGTTCCCATTGCTACTCTCCATTAGGTTTTTGGGTCAGTTGTAAAACCATGAATGTTTTCAATGAATATGTTATTCCGTACAAGGGTACAGTACATAAATCTGCCTGCCACATCACTGTTTGGGTGTACGTATGGCTTTGTGTTTCTGGCCCTGTGTGTCCAACGCCATCATTCTGTTGGGCAGGGAGATTTTCCGAGTCTTGGACCTGATGAAGATGGACATGGTGAATTTCACTCTTCAAACCTTCAGGCCAGAGTTACAGAGACAGTCTGTTGAGTACGAGAGAGCCAAGTTCCAAAGCATAGTGGAGAAGGTTCCCAGTAAGTAGCTTCCATACTGCTTCTCGCCACTAATGAAAACCCACCTGTTCAGTACCACTAACGCAAGACCTTTCTGCTGTAAATTGGTGGAAAGGCAAAAGAATCCGACAAATCGGATTCAGTGCTGTGGAAATACTTTGATGGAGCCTCATACAGCATAATTGAATGGCTCCTTGTTGCTTTACTTGTGTACCTGTTTGTTTCAGCAAACTCACGTGCCGCCCGGTTTGGACAAGAGGGAAAAGAAATAATTTTAATGAAAAAAAATATTTTTTTATATTATTCTTTATTTTTTTATATAATATTTTTTTTATTTTTTTTATGTAGCTGCAATATTTCCCTTACCACAGAATGCGGGAATGATCAAAATAGCATCTGGAAAAACCCTTGCCAAAACAGCTTCGGTTTCCCCTTAGGCCTAATTCAAATTTTCAATGGCAGCGCTGATATTATGAGGGTGTAATTATAGTTTCCGCCTCTACGCAAAATGACGCACTTTCACCGCCCGGCCTGAAAAAAAATCTAGGGGAAACACTGCATATTGATAAGCAACATTATCAGATGTGCTGTGTAAATGGGTATTTGGGCGTATGACATGGCTCCTATAGCGGTCTGCTTTTTCTTTTACTTCAGATGCACTGGACCACACCAAAAATTGGATCAAGGTGTGTCTAGAGGAGCTCCTCTTCTCCGTTCCTGCCAGCACTGACAAGAACATCCGAGCCCTGCCCAGCCCCATGCTGGTGCTGAACACGGCCTACATTAAGCTCCTCACCTGGGACTACCAGAAGCACCCGCTCCCTGAGGTGAGCCCCTGGCAGCCTCCTGATTGCAAAGGACCTGAATGTTACCTGGCCTACTGAGGGTCTGATTAACTAAGACCTTGAGCACACGCAAAACCTTTTAGCACACGCAAAACCAATCTCTGGTCATGGTATTTGTTTTGCACAAATGATTGGTTGTGTTATTAATTTTGCGTTTGCTAATAGGTTTTGCATAAAGGTCTTCGTAAATCAGGCCCTGAATGTACCTGAGTCTGACGGCCCTGACTGCACCCGTGTCCCTCCCACAATAACGTGTGTGTCTACACTGATGATGCAGACACTGATGACCGATGAGGTGCGCCTTCGGGAGCTGCAGAGGGGTCTTCAGCTGCTCCAGACCGTGGCGGCCATCTTGCTGATAGTGCACAGCGCAGTCGGCGGCCCCATCTCCGGCCTTCCCGCGCTGACCGAGCGACTGAAGAAGATGACCAGCGTGCTGCTGGAGGGCATGCACTGCCAGTGGGTTTAACTGCCGCCTAAGATTCTCACCATGATATGACCGCTATTCCTGCTGTGATCAGGGCCGGTTGCTTAAAATGTCTGAAGACCAGTCTTAAACTTTAAACCGCTCTTATTATGCTTGTAAGACTAACACAAGTTAGACAGTTGCATAAAATTAGGACTGTTGACTAAAAATGGAAAATTTTGAAAATATCTGTTTACCTTAGTTACTCACCTGCTCTCTCGCTCTCTCTTCCCAGGAGCTTTAACCTGACTGAAGTTCTTGAGGGTGTCAGCGCTCAGATCTGCTCCGAGCTTAACAAGTCCCTTACAGAGCGGAACTACCCCGCCCTTCCGCCTGACCTGCAGGCCACCCTGAGGGGGCAGATCTGCAGTGTCACTCAGGAGGACAACCCTGTGGGCAGCCTCATCGGTGAGGACACCACCAGTCTGCTCTCCCCATCCCTCTGTACTCCTCCCCATCCCACTCTCACAAATTTACAGCAAGGTCATCCTTATCCATCTCCTCTCTTACACTCTCCTTCCTTATGCTTCAATCCTTCTTTATTATTCCTCCGCTTCACTGCCTGTTTCCCCTCAGTCTTCATTCTTAGTCATTTGACACACACTCAGGTATGACTCCCACTACTATTTTCTATTATGCAGCTCTGTTTCAATACTTGCCATTCATAGCTAAATAGGACAAGGCCATAGAATGGATTATATTGTATGCAAGAGCTGTTTAAAATATTCTGTATCTATTGGTATGGGACAGAATACTATTAATTGGTGATGCATGGACAGAGCTGCCAGTTTAGCAAGTCAGTCAAGCAAGTCAGTCATCTTTTCCATGAATAAATACCTTATTACTAGATAAGACCTTAGGCCTGTTGTTGGGACAGAATTTGTTTAGCTTCAGTTGGAGCAGTTGGCAATGTAGTGAGGAAACTGTACTCATTGCAAATGTATCTCTCTCTCTCTCTCTCCCTCTCCTTTCTTTCTCCCTCATGCCCATCCCCATTTGTGTCCTCTGCATGTCCTGTCTGCCATTTCAGAGGAGAGAGTTCAGCTCTATTTCAAGAGCTTTCTGGTCACGCCCAGTTCCCATTTGACTACGCTCCCTACACCTGGCGGCCTCGCCCTGATCCAGCCAGAGCTGGCCTCATTGGCAGGCAGCTTCGTCAGCACGGTCAACTTCAACAAGCAGGTGTACACACCCTTCTACATGGGCATCCTGAAGAGTCTGCTCTTCAGCGACACACCCGAGAGCCCACCCAGGGAGACGCCTGCTGCCCCTGTCAACTCACAGTAAACTTTGTCTGAAATAACAGGCTCACTTCCTGTGTGCGCCTGCCCGTACTGTCAACTGCATTATGAGGACCGCCATTATTGTGTTTTACAGAACCTAAAGCTGAAAGTCAGCGCACTATAGTGCATTCTGAATGTTGCATAAAAACAGGTCTGACTTGGTGCTTTAAAAAAGAAACGGGGAGTCAAAAAGAACCTTGTAGCTCATTCCAAAATGTGCTATGTTTGCCTATAACAATGACCGTTATGTAGATTTCTTAACATGTTTATTAAATAAAATCATTTGAAGACTGCACCCATGACTTTGGATTATCATACATAATGAATTATCTATTTTTGTGCTATCGGCAGTTTGATTATGTAATGTCAAAATGGTTTTAATGCCAAATTCTCCTGTTGTTTTGGAGAATATTAACTGAAGACGTAAATGCATATTCACAAATTACTATGATTGCTTGGCTATATATTAATATTTCCTAAAGGGAAAAGTTATATTTATAAGCATGTACCCCATTTTATAATACAAGATTTTTAGATTGATTATATGTTTGTGATAGTTTAAAGAGTCATGATTGTTACTGGAGTGAGCAAATTTAAAATATATATATATATATATATATATTGTCATTGGCTTATGTGTTTGTGTGCTACTGTTTAATACCAACATAACCATTTGTTTGTATAGTCCTGAAATTTGCATATATTCTTAAAAAATCTCAACCTCTGTGCAAAAAGATCACTTTGTGACTGAGCTACAAACTTTCTGATGGACATGTCTGTAAAATTAATTTGGGAATTGATAAATTAACCAGGTTTGGTTGTTTGCATTGGGAATTTTTACAAAAGATATATTTTTGGTTCAAAGTGGTTATGATATAATCAGCCAACATGTATACCGGCCAGAGAGAAGTTTGACTATTGAGGGAAATGATAAGGATGGAATTATTTCAGTGAGTGTGTTTTCCTTTATGAAAGCATTTCTTACAATATTTAAGTGTCATGTGACAAATGTTTAATGTGCAGTGGAACTGTTCTATTCATTTACCGTCTGTTTCCTGTTAATTGTGTTGCAAAATGTGTAGTGTTGAGGGTTTTGTAGGTGCGATACAGTTTATCATGCGCAACATATAGCTTATACTTCAAAAAACGTTTTCTAAAGCCGTATTGTACTGATCAATATTGAAAAGAAACGTTTACATTTGGTTTGCAAGCGGACTTTATGACAGATGATAGCTTATATTTAAAATGTCTACAGTCTCCTTATGTAATGTCGCAATGTTGCCATTGTTGAAATAAACTTGAAGCATCCCATTTTTTGCCCTTTGAAAACTTTTTTAACCATTGGATTTGATCATGCCATGGTGAGCCTTTGTATGTGTTTGGGGGAAGTCTCAAAGTTTGCATTCCATTAAAAATGTAATGAAATCTGCTTTACAGGTTCCCTTCCAAAAAAAGTTTTCTTTTTAAGTATACAAAATGTTTTAAAACTGTTAGTATACTTATAAGTGTACTATTTTCATATTTATTGGGACTAAATTGGCCCACTTTTTAATTCATAAAGTATACTTCGAAGTATACTTTTAGGAATTAAAACTATAATATACATGAATGTTTTTAATCAATAAAAGTACACTTTTAGCTATAGCCTACTTTATATTTTTATGAATTAAAAAAGTGGGCCAATTTAGAACCAAAATGGTAGCCTACACTTACAAGTAGGCCTGCTGCTATTTATATTTTTCATAACTAGTATACTTAAAAGTAAAATTTAGTTTACTAGTTTTTTGTAAGGGTTGTGTGGGGAGTGTTTACGGGAGGAAAACAAACTATCACCGCCTCTTATTTTAAATCACATTTAAACACAAAACTTGCATGGCAGAAATGACAAACATGCCAACCAAATGACAGGGTAATATGACATTCTCACCCTCATTGGGAAAACTACAGAACATCTTGGCTAGAGAAAATAGGATATTTCCTGAGAGGGTCCTGTGACACATTTCATAGAATATAGCAACTAATGTGTGAATGGTGTGGAACTGGTTGCCTTTTGTTTTAGGAGCCTCTGTGACTGAGCACATATGCTATGTTATATATTTATTCTCGATTAATCTAATTTACATGACATTCATTTAGCAGACGCTACAGTCAAGCCGGAAAGTCTGCACACTCCTTTCACCTTCTCCACGTTTTATTACGTTACAGACTTATACTACAATAGATTGAGTTCATTTTTTGCCTCAAACATCTACACACAATAGCCAATAATGACGAAGTGAAAACAGGTTTTTAGAAAATATGCAATTTTATTTTACTGACAAAAATAGGTTATTTAGGAGTTACATATCTGTACACACCTTTAGCCTAATACTTTGTTGCTGCACCTTTGGCAGCGATTACAGCTTCAACAGATTCAGGTCTGGGCTCTGGCTGGGCCACTCAAGGACATGCATAGACTTTCTCCGAAGCCACTCCTTTGTTCTCTTGGCTGTGTGCTTCGGGTTGTTGTCATGTTGGAAGGTAAACCTTCGCCCCAGTCTGAGGTCCAGAGCGCTCTGGAGCAGGTTTTCTTCAAGGATCTCGGTGTACTTAGCTGCATTCATCTTTCCCTCTATCAGGACTAGTCGCCCCATTCCCGCTGCTGAAAAACATCCCCACATCATGATGCTGCCACCGCCATGCTTCACTGTAGGGGTGGTATTAGCCCGGTGATGAGCGGTGCCTGGTTTCCTCCAGATGTGTCGCTTGGTATTCAGGCCAAAAAGTTCAATTTTGGTTTCACCAGACCAGAGAATCTTGATTCTCATGGTTTGAGAGTCCTCTAGGTGCCTTTTGGCAAACTCCAAGCAGGCTGTGATGTGCCTTTCACTAAGGAGGGGCTTCCATCTGGCCATTCTACCATAAAGGCCTGATTGGTGGAGTGCTGCCTGGATGGTTGATCTTCTGAAAGGTTCTCCCATCTCCACAAGGATACGCTGGAGCTCTGTCAGAGTGACCCTCGGGTTCCTGCTCACCTCCCTGGCCGAGGCCAGTCTTCCCCGATTGCTCAGTTTGGCCGGGCGGCCAGGTCTAGGAAGATTCTTGATGGTTCCAAACTTCTTCCATTTACGAATGATGGTGGCCACTGTGCTCTTTGGGACCTGTAAAGCTGCAGAGATTTTTCCGTACCCTTCTCCAGATCTATGCCTTGACACAATCCTGTTTCTGAGGTCTGCAGATAATTCCTTTGACCCCATGGCTTGGAGTTTGCTCTGACATGCACTGTCAACTGTGGGACCTTATATAGGCAGGTGTTGGCAATCCCCAATCATGTCCAATCAATTGAATTGATCACAGGTGGATTTTTTAAGTTGTAGAAACATCTCAAGCAGTATCAGTGGAAACAAAATGCACCTCAGCTCACTTTTGGGTGTCATATCAAAGCGTGTGCACACTTGTGTACATATGATATTTTACATTCAGATTTTTAATAAATTAGCACAAATGTCTAAAAACCTGTTTTCACTCATTATGGGCTATTTTGTGTAGAATTTCGAGACAAAAAATTAACTCAATCTATTGTAGAATATGTCTGTAACGTAATAAAACGTGGAGAAGGTGAAAGGAGTGTGCAGACTTTCCGGCTTGACTGTATACTTAGCTACAATTTAAGAGAACATAACTATATCAATGACAGATATTTGAACAGCACAACAGACAATGATATTATTCACCAGTAGGCTAGCTATGCAATAGTAGCTATGACTGGTCTTTGGAGTAGGCTATTTATCACAGCGAGGTCCTCTTCCAAATGTATTATAATGTATCATTATTATAAACGCATGCCCGACAGAAAGTTACGTTTTTACTTATATAAATATACTTTAAAAAAAAAATTTAGTCCCGCAGTTTCCAGAAGCCCCCACTCGCATCGCGATTGAAGATCTTAACTCCCGTACCGTGCATGGGGAAAGTGAGGAATTGTTTATGTCATGCCGCCGGGCTCTGTGATACTTCTCTAACTGGCCTCGACTGGACTGGACAGGGGAGTGATTGTACGCGTGTCCTAGCAACGAGTGTTTCAGCCGGAAGATTTACCAAAGAACGGTCAGTTTTGTTTGGTTTGCTGGTATTTTTATTAAGCCTGTTGTCGCGAAGTGTTCGCCTATTGCCTAAAGATATTTTATATTACATCATGTTGTTACACAATTAATTTCGCAACTAGTAGCCTAATATATAACTTGCGATACTCCTTGCTAAGTTAGACCACTTGTTTGAAATGTCAAAACTAAACGGATGCAAGTCCATTGACAATGCAAATTAGTGTCCCAAACAATGGACGTGTATACCAACAGCATTAACAGTAGCCTATCTCCGTGGGCGGGGCAGCAAATAGGCCTACATTATGTGAATAATCGTGTTTAAGAGATTTAACTTGTTCTTCGGACGAAACGTAGCCTACAACAGTGCTTGCCGTTTCACTTTTGCCTCTGGGACTGGGCAATACGATGTTGCTAACTGTGATTGTTCTGCTTTGTGTGTCCATGATTCTGGCAGGTGTAGGATGAAGAGAGATGCTGGGGTTTGGCGATGGGGAGCTGGACGAGAGGATAAACTAGTCTCAGGGATGCATATGGAGGCACCAATGCAAAACGTCCCTCAGCGATACCGCAGCGTCTTGGGACCTCTCTCCCTGTTCACTCAATGCAAGCAAAACGAAGGTTAATATGAATACAAGTGTAGAGAATGGCAAAGTGAATGTGTGGCTGTGAGTGTCCAGACAGGAAAGCATGTGTGAATGAACATGGTTAATTGTAGATGGGTGTGCACAGAGCATACTGCACGGGAAAATATGAGGAGCCTGTCTGATGGACACACATGAATGTTATCATCTTGGTGATAACAAAGCAGTACCTTTTCGGTGACTTACAGCTGAGTGCCAAATAAGACCAGATATGCAACCTGATCTTCAGCTGATATGTGATGTTATTTGTGATCCCTGCACTCCACAAAACTTGAAGCATCTTTAAAAGTGAAGCATTTCAAACAGTAATCATCTCAGAGCCTTTTTCTGAGGCACCCTGGACTGTGCAAGAGTGACGGGAGGGTGAGGCTTCATGAAGGATGGGTGGAGGTGCCAGGTGGTGCCAATGTTTAGTTCTTGGGCTTTGACAGAAAACCTGGCTGGGTGTCACTTCCTCCTCTCCAAAACAACCACCCCCTCCCATCTGCTCAACAAATATAGTTTTGGCCACCAGCCTTGTTTGATAACTCAGGCTTATGTAGTTTTCAGACATTGAGGTCTACTCTATGCTGCTGTGGGTTATCACCACTATGCTCAACCGACTGGACTGTATCTGCCATATAGCTGTGGTGGTGAATGGATTTGTCTCAGGCAGGGTTGAGGAGCAGTGCCTTATTACTCCTGACCTGGAGGGACAGAGGATGGCCCCCACCTCCCTGCCGGAGCTCTGTCACCTGGTGCAGTGCAGGATACAGGTGCAATCTGTCCTGTGCTCTGCATCCCATGAGGATCAGCAGGCTCTGGTGAGAAAAACGTACGTGTACGCGCACGCACGCACGCCGCACACACGCAAACATGCCACATGCATGCACCGACGCACTGTGTACCTGAATCACATTCTTGTTTTTTACAGGCAGAGGTGCTGATGTCAGAGCTGGGTCTGATTTGGCATGATTTGAATGCACTGAGCAGTGACCCCTCCCTGTCCCAGGAAGAGAACAAGCAACTTCACAGCCAGATGTTTATCGAGGTCATCCGGGTCTGCGAGGAGATATACCTTCACTCCCATAAAATGCTGGACACTCTGAGGAAACGTGATATTTTCAGCAACCAGGCCAACCTCATCCGTGTGAGGGCACAGATGGCCATGGCCTGCAGCAGTCGGTGAGTGTGTGTGTGTGTGTGTGTGTGTGTGTGTGTGTGTGAAGGGAGGGAGGGATGTATGGGATGAAACACTGTCACCAATACCGTGCAGTTGGATGAGCACACAACCAATACCAAAGCACCATGCCAGGGGAATACACATTCAGTTTACTGCTGAAAATAATTTTGTTATGTCGTGGACATGTACAAGAAATCCAGACTGAAGGAATGATTTAAAGCTCTAGGCCAGCACAGGTTCAGAATTTTTATTCATGCAACAGTTGGTAAATACCCTTGAACGGTTATGATTTTCCCCTCATTGTTACAGACAATATGGAGTAATGATATGCCCAGTGGAAATTTCCTACAGCACCAACAGAGAGAATGAGTTTGACCTCACTGTGATGGTGGTCTGTGGTCTACAATAATTTACTGTAATGACTGGCAGGGTGAATTTGACCTCACTGTGACGACATCTCATCTTCGTTGCAGTTTAAACATCAACGGCATCAAGCAGAATCTCACTGTTGGAATCAAGACATTGAGGAACAGGCTCAGTGCTGCAAAAAGCAATGAACACAGGGAGCGGGAGGTGCCGGACATGCACTCTACTCCCCGTATAAACTTATTTCAGCAGCCCAAGTCAAGTAGTATGAAAAGCAGGCCAAGCTGCCAGGAGAACACCATTGAAAATGACCTTCAAGAGGTGAGGTCATAGATGTCAATGCAGGAATCATTTTGGGCACCAGAGTAAAAGTCCACAGGTTTCCCCAAGTCTTCTGTCAAGGGGTTTAGCGCCGTTGCCATGACAGGACATGGAGAATAAGAATTAGTCCTATGAAAATTAAAGGGTGTCTCTTCCATGACAGGACCAGAGGACCAACAGGGTCTGATTCACATCCCACTGGAGATGGAAGTCAGTGTATATGGGGTCTAAAGAGTTTTATTCTGCCTGTCATTACTGATCCTGTACAGAAGATGGGAGTGTACTTTTCTGAACATTTTCTCTGCATATTCTAGACGAGAGCATCAAACCATTACATGAAAATTTTAAAACATTAAATAATTTGAATATGTGGTTGCTGGATTTTGAGGGTATGGCCACTGTGCGGGCAATTGCATACGGCCTTTACCCTGTGGCCCTCACTTTAATTCATTGCGGGATTTTAGTTCCCTATCAATGTAGCGGAGCCACAGTTCTCACCCCTTAACACACCCAATGACACACCCCTTGACACACCCAAGGAGTGTTGGAAAACATAGCAAACCAATCAGAGTGAATTTTCTGCTTGGCAGACAGAACATTCAAACCATGAGTGTTCTGCCTTTTGCCACATAAGCCCTCAGCCACAGAAATCATCCTGAATGATTTGATGTTCATGTTAAAGGCATTCACTGAGATAATAACTTGTTCCTCTCTGGCAGATCAATGAGAGGATTGAAGATCTGGACTTAAAGCTTATATATGATTTCATTTCTTTTCCCATGGAGATCACTAATCGAGAAGACGCAGAGTGTAAGAGTCTTTCTGTCTCTCGCTCACACACACACACACACACACACACACACACACACACACACACACACACACACACACACACACACACACACACACACACACACACACACACACACACACACACACACACACACACACACACACACACACACACACACACACAGCAGTTAAATTATTTGCAACTACAGTGAACATGCATTGCAAAAGGCCCAAAATTTCCAAAATGTCAAGAATGTGTTAGGCCTTAGTGTCAATGTCCATACATGTCAGTTTTCATACAGATTGTAAACTGATTAATTAGTCAAAACAGTTATTTGTGGATATAAAATGCAGCATTTTGATGCTGCCCACAATTGCTGAAACACAGCAGTACCTAGTTGATTTGCTTTTATTTTTGGAGAGGCCTGCAAATTGCAATCCCCACACAGCTAGTCAATGTACATGCCACGCCATGCACACAGACAGACACACACACAGACACATGCACACGTAAAATCAAAGCAAGCACTGAAACACAAATTGTGAAAAGTGTTACAGTGGTGGTGTGGAGTTTTTGTGTAGGTAATGTGTTTTATAGGTGTTGCAGAGAACACACACAGTGTGGCAAGTCAGAAAGATGACCTCACCACTAGTCCATGCCTCTACGGAATGAAGGTAATTGGTAGAGCATTCACTCTTATAACAAGGATGCTGCATGGTTGTTATAACATGACCTCGCTGATGCTATTTTGATGTCATTCGGACATCACTTCTCCGTAGTTCATCTTATTTGTAACTCTAAAATTATTCCAATAATATTGCACTGACATTTTTCTGACGTTCTAGCATCAGGCAGCATTGAAAATGAATTTGTGATCGTGAAAATATTCTGGCATTATCCCACAGTGTTTACACTGATGCTACAAACTAATTATGACATTATTCCAGTGTTAGCAGTCTAAGGGACTGTGGCATTATTGCGATAGCCGATTCAGTTGTAATTGCAACATTATGACACGGCTCTGTGTACTCTGACATTATTGTGATGTACAATCACATTATCAATGTGTCAGGGTTCTAGCTCAGTGCCAGAGCTACAGCAGGAGACGTTGCTGGAGGAGCTTCAGACGGAGCGGTTAGCATCTCGGCCCCAGACTCCACTAGTGTTACAAGCCGCTGGGCCCATCTCCAAACCTGCTAAACCCATAGACCCAGCTGAAGACCTGAGGAGGTAATGAGTCCATACACACAGCAGCCACTACTGGATCCACAAAATATTCAAACCACATCCCTTAACCTGCACAAAAAGTCACATACGAACACAGTACTCATGAGGTTCATCCACAGCCTCTACCCAGCCCCTACTGTCCCCACAGTACATCTACACTGCACCCAATACATGTTCATAAATCCACACCTGTATAGCATCCATGTTGGTTGTCCACACAATATCCACGCTGAGGAAATGGACATGAAATGTACATGCCAATTACGTTCACACAACTTCTACACAGCCTCCACAACTTTCACTCGCTGTCTACTCAACACCTACACAACATCTACACACCAGTCATTGCAGCAACACAGCACTTGCTAGATTGATGCATCATCCGTGCAATTTCCAAACATGCGTAGAGTATGCGTATTGTGAAGTGACAACACAAATGTGGTGTGTGTATGTGTGTGTAGGCTGTTAGAGGATAGTGATCCTCATGAAAAGATGGGACTTGAAGACGCTGAAGCAGATGTGCCCCCTCTGATCAAAGCCCTGACCCAACAAAGCTCCACAAGACTACAGCTCCTGCAGGAAACTCTACAGGTAGGAACACTTACCGGTCAGTCTACAGAAACACTCACCTGCTTATTGGTAGGAACACTTATCTGTCATTGTGCAGTCATAATCCCCCCTGTACAGCAATGCTTCCCTGTCTGTCTAAAGTTACACTCACATACATACTGATGGGGTCTGAGTTTTGTGTAATTATGTGTGTGTGTTGATCAATGATTTGGTGTAGCAGGTGAGGGCTGATCTTTGGACAGGCCTCTGCCCTCCCTGACCAGACATCTAGGTGCCATAAGTTGTCGGGCATGACTAATGTCGTATATTGTTGATGAACAAAAGCATGTTATTTCTCACAGATAATGTAAGCATTTGCAAACTCAAGGCCTCCGAGGGTATATAAGCTTGGCTAGATGACCAGTGCTTCAAAGGTTGTTGGACCGCAATTTGTGCTGTGTATTGGTGATCTTCCCGCTGGCCAATGTGATTATAAAATAATTAATAGTAAAGTGTTTGTTGTATTGAGTGAGTTCCTGCATTGTCCTGACTTGGATTATTTGGAAAGAAGCTGGTTCCCAACAATACATAGTACATATATCTACACAAGCACTTGTGTCTGTATAGTACAAACATATGAACACTCACTTGCCTTTTTGTCTACTTACCTGTCTCAAGTTAAGGGCGAATGTTGATTAAATCCAAGCCCATTTCGAAAAACAATAAATTTTCTATCCGGTCAGTTGGCTTTTGGCTTGATACCAACATAACGCCTTCCCAGAGGTATATAGGCACACCGCTCACTCAACCTCCCATTTAAAGAGTCAGCAGGAGAACGAGGAGAAGACAGCGAAGAAGGCCCCGGCGGAGGAACCCGAGCACCCCCAGGCGACAGTCGTCAGCGTCATGTTCTCCCCAAAATCCATCTCCCGTATGGCAGCGGCCCGGGTTTCTGACAGGGTGATCACAGAGAGCATCAGCATCCAGCCGTACCCGCCCATCTGCAATGACCTCACCGGGGAGGTAAGGGCTCGCCTTCTGCAGACACTTCTGCAGAATGCTTGGACACATGAATGGTCAGGTCACAGTAGTGCTTCCCAGTGTGCATTGCATGAGCTGGGAGCTTTGATGCACCTTATCTGCAATCTTTCACTCCACAAACAGATTAACCTTACTCCTGTGATCTAATCTCACGACTTCCCCTACAGATTGACTTCTCCACAGTGCAATGGCTGGACCGCAACCTGTTTGTGGGAGCAGAAATAACTGAAGTTTACAGGGAACTATCAAAGAGTATTTCATACCAACATCTGAACTTTGATGATGTGAGTAACCTACCTGTGTTTGTCTGTGTATATGAGCAAGTGTATGTATGTATAGTGAGCACCATAATTCATTGGACAGTGACACATTTTTATTTTGGTTCTGTATTCTAGCAATTTGAGTTTGAAATGATACAATGAGGTCGAAGTGCAGACTGTCAGCTTTAATTTGAGGGTATTTTCATCCATATAGGACGAACCGTTTAGAAATTATAGAATAAACCTTAGTAGAATAAACCTTTTGTACATAGTCCCCCATTTTAAGGTACTACAAGTATTTGTTGAATTGGCTTCACAGATGTGTTTCGTTAGGCAGGTGTATTCATTTGTGTCATTAGTGAATGCAGAAGTGTCTAGTCTTGATTCTAGACTTTGCAATTGCCTTTGGGGATTATTGTTGGTGTGTGACAACATAAAGAAGACAGCAGTGTCGATGCAAATTAAGCTGGCCGTCATAAGGCTCAGAAATGAAAATCAATCAATCATTGCAAAAACCCTGGGCATGCCCAAGTCAACAGTTTGGTTCATCATTAACAAGAAAAAAACAACTGGTGAACTCAATTATGTCAAAAGACCCGGTAGATCGAGGATGACCACTGTAGTGGATGACCGGAGAATACTCTCTATGGTGAAGAAAACCCCCCTGACAATGGCCCAACAGATCAAAAACACTCTTCTGGGTGCAGGTGTAGATGTGCCAAAGTCTAACATACCTAGAGGACTCTAACAGCAGGACTACAGAGGGTACACTACGAGGTGCAAACCACTGATAAGCCTGAAGACCAGAAAGGCGAGATTACAATTTGCTAAGAAGCACCTAAAAGAGCCCCAAGAGTTGTGGAACAAAGTTTTGTGGACAGATGAGACAAAGATTAACATGTACCAGAGTGAGAGAGAGATTAAAACCCCTTTTATTGGGACATTCTCCAAAAACAAAAATCACAGAATTTCAAAAAGAAAAACAAAAAAACTAAACCCGTCCAAAAAAACCCTTGTCCCCTACTAGACTCAACCACCAAATCACAGTGTAAGATCTAAAGTCCCATCATTGGGGTCCATTGAACACAAAATATTCCCCATTCCCCACACCTCCAAAAAAACACCTAAATTGTCCACCAATTTGTAGTAGGCATGTTCTATCCTAATGCGAGCAGACAGCATCCCCAACATCATATTCTTGGGGTCCACTGACCCCAGCCCCAGAATGCGATTTTTTCTTGTTTTCCAAATGGCCAACTTGGTTACCCCAGACAGATAATTTAATAAGTAACATATATGCCTCTTGTGATAAACATATTCTGGACCCAAAATAAATTTTTGAAGGTGAAAACCCCCAAAAGAAATAAACCACTGCTTTAGTGACAAAAAAAGTCTACCAAGCCGAACACATTTAATAAAAAGATGTTCAATTGTCTCAACTTGAGAACAAAAAGGACACTCCTCCCCCATGTACCAGAGTGATGGAAAGAGGAAAGTGTGGAGAAAAAAAGGAAATGCCGATGATCCAAAGCATACCACCTCATCCATCAAACATGGTGGAGGGGGTGTTATGGCTTGGGCCTGTATGGCTGCCAGTGGAACGGGCTGACTTGTCTTCATCGATGATAAGACTGCAGACAGAAGTAGAACAATGAATTCTGAAGTCTACAGAAATATTTTATCTGCTAAAACCAAATGCCTCCAAACTCATTGGACGGCACTTCATCATGCAACAAGACAATGACCTGAAACATACTGCTAGAGCAACGAAGGGGTTTTTGACGGCCAAAAAGTGGAAAATCCTTGACTGGCTAAGTCAATCACCGGATCTGAATTCAATTGAACGTGCAATTTACATGCTGAAGCGGAGACTGAATGCAAAAAGTCCCCCAAACAAGCAGGAACTGAAGATGGCTGCAGTACAGGCCTGGCAGAGCATCACCAGGGAAGATACCCAGTGTCTGGTGATGTCTATGCATCGCAGACTTCAAGCAGTCATTGCATGCAAAGGATGTGTGACCAAATATTAAAAATTCTTACTTTAATCTACATTATGTTAAACTGTCCAATATTTTTTGATGCACGATACTATGTACAAACGGTTCTATAATTTCTAAACGGTTCATCCAATATGGATGAAAATACCCTCGATTTAAAGCTGACAGTCTGCACTTCAACCTCCAATTGTCATTGTATCCTTTAAAACTCAAAGTGCTAGAGTACAGAACAAAAATAACAACACATTTAATTGTGTGTGTGTGTGTGTGTGTGTGTGTGTGTGTGTGTGTGTGTGTGTGTGTGTGTGTGTGTGTGTGTGTGTGTGTGTGTGTGTGTGTGTGTGTGTGTGTGTGTGTGTGTGTGTGTGTGTGTGTGTGTGTGTGTGTGTGTGTGTGTGTGTGTGTGTGTGTGTGTGTGTGTGTGTGTGTGTGTGTGTGTGTGTAACTACAAGCGGGTATGAATATTTAGATCCCTGATGCTCTCTTGCTATCTGCTGAAGGACCCGATATTTCAGCCAGCCTTGGATGATACCAGCTTCAGGAAATCACTCTCAACCAAGAGAAAGATCCCATGTTTCATCAACCCTCAGTTAAAGGGACAGAATCCTGGTAATGTGACCCAGAGGTTAGTCTCTCGTTAGCTTGTCTTATTTCCTGAGTTTCTAGGCACCGGTATGGATAATCACTGTCAGCTGATTGTCCCTACACTGCAAAAACCAAATCTTAACAAGCATTTTAATCTTATATTTACACTTTAGAATCTTATTTCTGTTACGTTTTTGCTAAGTAAGACAAAAATATTGCCAATGGGGTTTTACTAATTTCAAGATTTGCCAGTGGGGTAAGATAATTTCACTTGACAAGCAAAAAGTAACTTAAAATAGAATAGAATAAAATAACTTTTATTTTCCCGCTAGGGAACTTCAGTTGTAGACCCAGCAACAACAAAAAAGACATAGACAGTGGGGCAGACCCACAACACACAAACATATCAAACAAAGACATTCAATATAATCATTGCATTAATCAAACTAATTAAGTGAATTAAAGTGTAATAGCCTACAGCCAAATGTCATGATTAAAAATAGCCCCCGCTGTCCCAAGATGTCAAGTGTTATCAAGCAGTCCAACACACAAACTCCGCCTCAACGACTTTCCTCCATACACGCAGTGTTGCGGTCTCTGTACACTGTCGAAATGGAGCACTGAACTGCGTCAGCCTTCTCAGTCGTCGCCTCACTCCTCCCCCGCACCATCTTCTCCTTCCCCTTTCCTGGTGGCCTTTTGAAGATTGCCGGCAGTCCTAGATCAGTCCCGAGTCCCGACATCTTCAACTCCGGTGAAGAACGATGGTAAACTTTGTAGCTGCAGATCCAACACATTCCCGAGCATATGTTGTGAATGCGTCTCCACGGTGACGACCACAAACAAAATTATCCCGAATATACAATTTGTTAATATTATCAAAACGAGCAGCATGAGTGCCTTGAACAATCTTCAGCCCGCTTCCCCGTCCCACAACAGACACACAGCGCATGAAAAAAACAAAAAACAAAAGCCAGACACAACAAAATACATTCAAATGAACAAACACGAACACGAGAGACAGCTGGACTACATGTCGCCATTACAGCGCCACATGACGTCACCGACAACAAAAACAAAAACAAGCTATATTTTTCACTTTAGAGAAAAAAAATAAGATTTTAAGTCTCATTACAAGACTAAAACATTTTTTGCAGTGTATGTCCAATCATCTAAAGCCAAATATTGACATCGTCCAAATTATGTGCAGTTTTCTATTGAATCACATCCAAATAGTAGTGGATTGTTTTTCACAACGTTTTATTTTTATACCCCTACCTGTTACCTGTGAATAGTGAAGTGTTTTGTATGTAATCGGTAATGCTGTGTTGAAGGTGATGCATGTGTGTGTTGTCAGAAGAAGGACAAAAATTAACATGGACCATGAGAGACCACAAGATGTTACATCACGGGAGTACAATGCCTGGCTGCAGTGGTGGAAATCCCATCTGTCAACGGAGGACTATCTGAAGTATATCTCTACTCAGGTAAGAATGGAGGACTATCTGAAGTATATCTCTACTCAGGTAAGGTCCTGGCTGCAGCCACTAAAATTCCTCACATGTGCAGGTGGCCTTTGGCAGTAATATTCTAGCCTAATTGATATTGCCACCATCCCATTCCCAGGAAATCTAATACAAATTATTCCCTGGTCTAGCCAATTATATAGAATAGAATAGAATAGAATAGAATAACTTTTATTTTCCTGCTAAGGAACTTCAGTTGTAGCCCCAGCAACAATAAAAAAAGACATAGACAGTGGGGCAGACCCACAACACACAAACATATCAAACAAAGACATCAATATAATCATTGCATTAATCAAACTAATTAAGTGAATTAAAGTGGAATACAGCCATGATTAAAAATAGCCCCCACTGTCCTGAGATGTCCAGTGTATGTATATATATATATATACATACTCGGTCTACTGGGTCTATTGTCTATTGACTGGTCCCTAGGCCTAAGGAAGTCAGGCTGTTACACAGAATAGCTCTATCTACAGTGTGCATTTGTGTATGTGTTATTTATTTCTGAAGGAGTTAGATTACCTGGGAGTGGTGTTCCATCTTTACGACAGTGATGATGACGAAAACAAGAAGAATAGACCTCTTACACTTCAGGAGAAAGAGAGTAAAAAGTGAGTAAGTTTCTTAAATCTCACTTGTAATCAACTTGCACAATGTACTCTGAAACAAGGCCAGTATAATGTGCACAACTGAAATGTGCCATCATATAGGGCAACTGAAAAGTACTGTCACGTCGGGCAAGCCATCACTTAGAGCAACTGAAATGTGCATTCACATAGGACAACTGAAATGTTGCATCATATAGGAACTGAAAACTGAAACAGATAAATTATACTCTGAAAAGATACTCAGAGACAGTGTGATCAATACATCCATGTTTGTAGTGTTATTAGGGTGGAGGGTTGGTAGGCAGGCGCTGTGCTTTATTAATTCCCTTCCTTCTGTTTTTTCAACGTAGGCGAAGGCAGAAGATTAATGCTCTGAAGAGTAAAAAGCATGAATTTGTGACGGGGGTGTGGAACGTGAACTCTGTCATGCTCGGGGGACTAGGGAAGGATCCGGAACTAGACGGTAAAACCTGAAAAGAACTGAACCAAAACCAAATTAAAACACAGTCACAAAAAAAAGTGACACCAGTGATGACAGTGAATCATGTGTCACTCAAAACAGTGATACGAAATTCATTACAGTTCCATTTACACTGAATTCACTAAGGTCACACTGTTCATAGGATGAATTAACCCTTTGGTGTAAGATCAGAAATATGTTCTTAACTGAACATTCTATTGCTGATTTCACAATCACTGCTGGTATTTGAAAGCAATGGAGTCCTAGAACACTGACTTAGAATTTTGAACAAAACAACAACAAAAAAGAAATTCCAAAAAACTTATCCAGAGCGACTTATACAACTATTTAGCATTTTTTACATATTATCCATTTATACGGCTGGATATATACTGAAGCGATTCAGGTTAAGTACCTTGCTCAAGGGCACAACGGCAGTGTCCTACCTGGGAATCGAACCTGCAACCTTTCGGTTACAAGGCCAGTTCCTTAACCATTATACTACACTGCCGCCCTTCAAAGGGTTAAGTGAAATTACGTTAACTTGAATGTAATTTCCGGGCCTACATTTCCATGTCTCCTCATAAACTGTCAGTACACACATAGCAAAGCACTAGCTTTATATTGTGTCTTTAATAATTTGTTATATAATCATTTATTAACATTTCTGTTCCAAAAGCTTATTTTGTGCTGATATGGCCACATAGTCATACAATGTACAGAGCTGCGCGAGAATGATTGTCTATATCCTCACTGTTTTATCCATGTTTGCAAGCGGCTTTAACGTGTGCTCTGTGCCATTTGAGCGGTTCCCCTCACTGACATACACAACACTGTTCTGGCACACACTGTTTACTGGCTGATGAATGTTTTCTGTTGGCTCTTTTCAGAAGATGATATCCCAAATGATGACACGCATGTCAGCTCCAAGCAGGTGGGTGGACTGGACATCATTATCATTGCTATGGCATGACTAGAGCTCATAAACAATAGGCATTTTATGTTCATATCTATACATTTAATTTCGAATACATTTTTCAGGAATACATTCATGTATTCAATCTTGGGAGATCTGAAAGCCCTTGCCATAACATGTGGGAAGTGATATTACAGTGACGGGTAGCCAGGGATGTGCCATCTTAAACATTGGACAGATTCTCAAAGTGTGGTTTGCAGAGGTGTGACATATTTGACACATACTGTACCTCCTCTGACTATTCAATTGATTCCCTTCCCTGTGTCTCAGTTTATGTTGTTATTGCTGGTTTGAATCATAGACTGTATAAAAATATGGACAAAGTCACTGTGACGTCACCCATTGCCTTGCCACAGCCTCGTAAAAACCGTATTGAAGCTCCGGATGCATTTTACGCCGCCAGTTTGCACAAACTGCTTCTGCTCCGTGGAGACGAAGAGGACTCAACCTGTCCCTCTGATTGGTCCTGAACAAATGTTAATACCCTGTCCAAACGACACAATATTTTAAAAAAATCAGCACGTACAGAGGCATTAGATGAAAGAAAGGCACCTATTGCAATTACATTTTCTTGTGGGAAAAAATTATTGACTGAGTATTTTGACCACATTGCTGCCATTGACTTACATGGTGAAAGACCTATACTGGAGCCAATCACAGTGGCGCTAGTGAGCAATGGCACAATTGCCGCTCCCAGCCCAACCAGGAAGTGAGCTTCAAAACGAAAGCCCAGTCTTGGCCCCTTGGTTTGAATCAGCACCATCACTTCAGACCTGTCTTCACTGGGTTAATTTACATTAGAAAGGTATAAACCTGGCATGTGAAACTAGCTGTGGAATCTGTTTTTGTCTCTGTATGTGTGTTTGTGTGTGCGATTACGGGGTTCATTGTGCGAGTGTGAAATTGGTTTGCTTCTGTCTACGAGTCGGTGCTATGTTTACATTTCTCTGTAAATTAATTTGGGTTATTTATTTATTATTTATTAGCCTTTATTTATACAGGGTGGGTTGATATGTTATTTTACAGTAACGCCCTGTTGATGCCCCCCAATTAGCCTAACCTGCATGTCTTTGGATTGGTATTATGCGTGATTGTGGGGTTCTCTGTGCGAGTGATGATATTGATTAGTTTGGTCTGCTTGACTATCTAGAAGGAGTGGAGAGCAGGGGTCTGGTCAGAGCGGGATAAGTGTAGCCAGCTGGCCGAGTGGCCGGAGGGAGGTCAACTGCAGATGCGACTGGAGAAAATCTGGAGTGTCCTCTGCTTCCCGGATGGAATGAGGCAGGACATGGCCCTCAAATACAGCTCAAACACGCACAGGGACAAACTTCAGGAGGTATTGTGGGAAATATTGCGGTTTATTTACAGGGGGTGGACAAAATATCGGAAACACCAGAAACTGAAAAAACTGTTTTTCATAAAACATAAAACAGCTGCTATACGTTTGCTCCCATTTCGCTTACCTATATTTCTTACACTCTTTTATGACTGGCTTGCCATGTATGAATTTTAGTTTCTGTCTTGTTTTTTTATTAGCTTGATAATGAATCATAAGTAGCCATTAATCATATAATTATCAAATAATACTAATTTGTCAATTAAATGCTGCTTTTGTGTCAGTAATAAGTGAGAACACCTTAGAGCTAATGTAGGACAAAAACTGAAAGCATTTTGGAGACAACTTGACAACTGGAGATGTGCACCTCTGCACAGCTGTGGGGAGTGAACATTTCTGCTCAAAGTGAAGTGAACAGCTGAATAAAATAGAAGATCATTGAAGCTGGTCTAGAATCCAACACCTGTAACATGAGTCACAAATATGGCCCAATTGTTAATTATTCCTTTTCAGTTAAGTTTTTTACTAATCACATTCCACCGTACTACATAGAGATCAGCTCCAGTTGTTGGGTACCAAAATGTTTTCAGATTTCTTCTTGTACATTTGTTGAAGTGTACTCACTTATTACTGATATAACAGTGACATGTAATTTATGATTTATTAGCATTTCGTAAAAATATGACTAACAGGCAATTATGGTTGATTGGCGTAATTATAAAGAAAAAGAAGTCATCATATAAAATGTACACGTGGCACAAGATTCACGAAACAGCATAATCAGGTTAGTAACAGAGGTGGAGGTTTTGCATAGCAAACATGTGGCAGAATGTGTTTTATGTTTTCAGGAAAACTGGTGTTTTCGATATTTTATCCACCCCTTGTACATCTAATATTATAGTGAAGATATTAACCTTCATTTTACAACAAAAGGAGGGAATTATCATGGAGTTACACATCAGAGACATTATAAACTTTACAACCTAAGGAGGGCCTTTCAGTGGATTCCTACATTTGAATGAGGTTAATAATTACATATGGTTTCACAGAATGAGCAGTAGAGGATTTTAATATGAAGTGACACCCCTAGCAGAAGAAGCTACAGGACAAAACAAGATAGCCGCAGTCTTGATAAAGTACAGTGTGTGGATGTTGTATTGCCAGCTGCAACCAGAATAGATCTTTGGTGCAGAGCCCTGATTATGGTAATTCAACACACAAGGCGGACTGATGTGTTCCAGACTGCTGCATTCATTTGTAGTTGCGATGTAGACTGTCATGTACAATGTTTCTGTGAGATGTGCCATGCTTCACTGTGCAGGAACCTCTCATAACATTAGTAATGTCATCTAAAGCCTTACTTTGTGACATGTGACAGTTCCCATTGACTGTTCCCATTAACTGTTACCACCTAAAATATTTATGCTGTTCAACTACATACGGCTGGAAGGGTTTGTCGTTAATGTACATGAATGTATTACACTGCACAATGCACATAAAATGAGGCCTCAGACTGTGCCCTCACAAAGTTAAAATCTCTTTTGTCTCACCATCCCTGGACAACCGCAGTGACAAAACTATGTATTCCATGTCTGTATTCCATCTCCAGGCCATTGTGGAGTGGGAGCGCACTGTACCGTTGATCCAGCAGAGGGAGAGTGTGCTTGCCCAACTGGAGCAATTTGAGAAGGTTGCCTCTGACCCCAACAGGTTCTTCCAGCATGGTAATGCTGGTCCTTATTTTCTTACTTAACATCCATGTTACCCACAGTCCTCCTCAGATACAACAGTTGTACGACAACCCTCCCCAGATACAGTGATTGTATTATCATTCTAGGATAGAAAATATCACTTCACACAGAGTTCCACAGAGTATGCCCCCAGCAACATCAGCAGTGATGTAATAAAATAGTAGATATAGCAGATAACCTGAGTAAAAAGTTAAATTAAAATTGATAAAGGTACCCGTTGTGAGTAGAATAAGAATGGAGGGATTTGTCACTACACATAGGTGGCAAGTAGCTTGCCGCTGATTGTTCCTGAACATGTTTAACATATTAAAATATACGCCTGCTCTAAGAAGAGGGCTTTTTGACTCCTCCCTCTTATATAATAAAATCGCTTGGGAACCATGAGTGAAATGATATGCAAAAGGCATTTTTTTCAGGTTATGGAGGCTCATCGATGGCAAGGATGGATGAATCGAGGTGCAGAGAGAAACTAAACTCCCAGATATCAGCCCTGGAGAAGGGTCTACACAAGTCCATACAGGAGATTAAAGAGCATTTCCATGACACAGTTACGTACAGGGTGAGTAGACCCCACCATTCCTCATTTTCTAATATTGATAGCATGATCCATACCGAGTCTCATGAGGACTGTGTTATGCGGCTGTAGTCTCTGTCCCTCTTCTGTCTCTCTCCCACTCTCATGGGCCAGTAAAACAACACACTTGTATATGATGTTATTTGTTGGCTCAGCAGATGCCTTTTCCTGGGTGACTCACAGTGTGAAGCACATTACACACACTGTTATACACCCTGTAATGTGTTTATAAAGCAGAATATTTTACTGGCTCAGCTTAGGTAAACTGCCTTGCATAACCATAGTATTCCATCTTGGATGACCCATAACCAGCTATATCACACTGCCGACCCTGTGTACCAGGCAGTCCCTCCCAGTTGCCCGGGGTAATAAAGCAGTAGGCCAGCCTCTGTCACTGTTGTGTGTGTGTGTGCGGGGGGGCTTTTGCAGGGCAGGCCCTACAAGGAGAAGATGCGCTGGGACCGCATTGAGATGCTCTACTGGCTCCAGCAAGAGCGACGTTTGCGGACCATAGAGAAGGTGGTAGGGAGTGTCGGGGCTGTTCCTACCAGACTCCCTCCACTAGAGTCACACCAACGGCCCTTATTCCCCAACGGAAAACCCCCAACTGGATCATGAATCAAACTGCCGGCTTATGCGCTGACACTGTTTCCAGCATGTAAACAAATAAGTACGATTCTTTGACTGTCCTTTAATTTTCAGCCTGAAGTGAAACGGTCATATAATGTTTCAGGTTTTCGGTAGGAGATTGGTAGGAGGGAAACATAAATCATAATTTTGTCATGGAAGACCATTTTAGAGACCCTTTACTTTAGCCTAAGACAAAATCAAGGACAAGAAAGAAGAGATTCTGGTGCTGTTATCATAGCAAGCGAGCATGGATGGATTAGCTGATGGGTGGCTACTGTTATTGTGCCTGTTTGTGGAATTCTGTAGCGGTGTAGCTACTCCTAACTTTAGCTTAAATTGAGGGCTGTGCGTCTAGAGTAATTTAAGAAGTAAGGATCTGGTATAGTTGTTGAATAAATTCCAAGAAAAAACAACAGGAGCGAGTGACAAGGATAAGAAAGAAGACAGATTCTGGTGCTGTTAGCTCGCTTCAGTTAATCATTTAGTTGAACGAGGTAGCAAACTTGCCGTATGAGTACTGGATCATCAGTAGGCTTTGATTAGCTGATGGCTGTCTTGTTATTTTGCCAGTTTGTGGGACTATGTATGTTGAGGGGGCTATATTTTTAGAGCAGTTTAACTGGATTTGGTATAAATGCAGAATAAATTTAAAGAAAAAACAAACAACAGGAGCGCTTTAGTCAGACTCAGTTGAATTTACGTGAAAGCCTCATCTTTTTAGACTAAGACAAAATCGAAGACAAGAAACAAGAGGTATTCTGGTGCTATTAGGTCGTAGTAATGGAATATTCTGTCAACTGAAACCCTCCTTCCCTAGATGACAATTATGTCCAGTTATGTGGGGCTCCAAGCTACAGCACTGTCTCAATCCAGATGTATTTCCTGATGGTGGGGTGCAGCACTGCACTGCACACAGACAGCTCTGCATAGCACCCTTTTCCTCCTGGGACATAAGAAGATTCAGAAGGCTAGAGGTTTGAACCCCATGTGCTGTATGTTGTACCCATGAGTAAGACATATAGACCCTCTAAGTAAATATTCACCTGAATGTCTATAGATTTCATTTATTGGTTTATTTGATGGGGACAATGCACATTAAAAACATTTCTGTAAATATAATTTCTGTAGGTATGCAAGATGCTCATGAAATTAATTGTTGAAATATTGGGTATTACTAATGGGAAATCCAACTAATTTTTCCCCTTCAAAGAGGTCCCAAATGTGTTTCATATCGTCATAATATAAAGCACGTTTTAGTAAGCATCCAGTAGATGGCACTATTGAACAGCTGATTATTTGTTGAGCCTGGAGCAGACAGGTTTCCAGGCTACCGCATTTGAATAAAATGTAATTAGCCACACTGGGAAAATCACACATAAAGGTAAAGGTATGTTTATCCATAAAATCTATTAGAAACATTCTTCCATCATTTCTTAGAAAACGAAAAACATAAAAAGTCTAAACCCCTAAAAAAAATTTACAACTTTTTTATAATTTAATGTTTCATTTCATCTTTACTCTTACTCATTTTAAAGGTTTCCTACTTTGTTGTAGTGAAAAACCTTACTTTTCTAGTGGTGTCAAGGAAGCAACGAGGACAGGGTATGTCAGTGATTGAGAAGTCAATCCACAGGGTATTGTATATGAATGAGTGTGATCTGTCTTTAGAGATGGAGTCAGGGGGGGGTGGCTTTGTTTTGTTGGGCATCCCCCACTCTGGATCATGAATGGGAAAGAAAGACTACAAGGAGGTTCTTCAAATTGTTTTTCAGTTGAAAATGTTCCTTTATAGTTTGCAAGGTTAAAGGGAGGTCATTTTAAATGAGCAAACTTGATTGATCTGTAAAATATGAGTGAGTATGAGTCAAGAACATAGATTTGTCAGGAATATCCATTTCCTTTGAAAACTCTGTACACAGCACTGCTGCATGTTCACTGCTTATTGCATCTTATCAGCATGTCACTACATGAAACATCATCTGTGCGGAATGTGTCACCTGTGTGAAGTTCCTCTGTGTTACATCATTATGATTAGAGAGCAGGATCCATGGGTGCTGGTCTCTGCAGTGTCAGAGTTGCTGTCACCATGCCAAGAGTCAGCACAGTCCTAACTTGGGTGTGCCATGGTTTCCAACATGCATCAGTCCCCCAAGGACCTGGGGCCTCATTCATGAAAAAATGTTCTTTGATTTAAACTTAAACATAATCTTAAAATCATTTGCCAAGTTGTGCTTACGCTTGATTTATAAAAAATAACTGAGACGGGAAAGAGTTGTTTACGTTTGTTTAAAGTGGCGTGTCTGCGTTTTACGCACCCGTAATATATACATCTCAAATTAACCTAAATTTATAGACGGTGACCGTATGGCAACTTGTGTGCAGTCTACGCGCGCCTGATCGACCTGTAAAAGGAAACGTCTCTGAAAACTCGCTCATGTAAATCCATGATTTGCAATGTCCTCCAATAATGCGAATGCAGTTGTGATGGAATAATAATTTGCTCATGTAGTACACGATTTATATGACATCTTATCATGTCTAGGATTGATCATTCTTGCACTCTTCATCCCTAAAATAGATGCTCAATTAAAGGTTCTTTATTCAATCAAATAAATCAATTAAAGGTTCTCTATTCTTAAAACCACTTCGGCGATTCGCGCGCAGCCCTCAAACATGCAGTAGGGAACCGCCACATAACCAGCAGGTAATTAGCTTACGTAGTCTAAAACTTTATGTAAAGATACGATCATATACGTATGTTTTCTGCGTAAGCCACTAATTTGATCATCAGGCCATTTTAAAAATGAGGCCCCTGGAGAGGAGTCAGATCATCCAGAAACAAGGTAACAATGGTTTAGCTGTGAGAGAACAGAAAAGATCTTAAAGAGCACCTATGGCTTTTTACATTATTATTTTCTTTTAATCATTACCAAAAGACAAAATTTAAAATTTTCTCATACCGTGTTTCTCTTTGTAAAAACACAATTTATACATACCAAAAAAATACATTCCCTGAGGTATAAATGTACACGCACTGGCAAAGGTCACAAATACGTTTGGGTCAATGTAACCCTATAGTCAGTTAACATCATCCATTATGGATTATTTTCCACAATATATTTGGGAGTCCTGGGTGCACATTCGAGCCTGTGATGTCTGGGGGGAGAGGTGCTCATTTCTTTAGCCTACAGGGCAGGTCTGGCGTGCGCATGGTCAGTGACTGGTGTTGCAGACAGGCTCCGCCCAGCCACCAACCCCCCGGGGTTTCAAACAGCGCTGCGACATGAAGGAGAGTCTATTGTCCCGGCGATGAATGACGGCCCAAAGCCAGGTGAAATCAAACCCGAAAATATTGTGTTTCAGTCCAATAAAACGCAGGCCAAAGACGGGATTTTCAGACATGTCTACCTCTGGCCGGAGGTTTCTCCGACGTTATTACAGAGGAATGCGCCTTTTCCATTGTCCTGCATTAATGGGCGTTATGAATGCGCTAGTTAAAATGCCACACATTTCATCTCGTTCAGGAGGCTCTAGAGATCTGCCATATTAAAGGTATATTTTTCATTCACACTTCCACAAAAAAGAGCATCTGCCTCCCATATCTTTCTGCAAAAGATTCATTCCAACTCCTGCTGCTATAAAGCATTAAAGAGAAAGAAACTGCATGCCCTGGAGTTTAGGTATGGAGAGGAAAAGTTGCCAGTCCTTTATTCAATGTGTGTCAAATTGCAACGCTTTGTCTATGAGGCTCTTAGAAAGTCTTCAGTGCACAGTCACATGACTGCGGTAAAAGGTTGAGTTGGATTCAGTCGTCAGGATATCACACTGTCAGTGAACAGTAAAGACAATAAAGTGCAAATGTAAGTGGGCTGAACTGAACATTAGGGCCCTGGAATGGTCTAATAGACAGGACCCTGCTGTGCATTGCCTTTCACACTGTACCCCACTGGAAAAGTTGGGTTGGATGAATCCATTAGTTTACATAAGTCTTTCACGTGTTATTTAAAAAAAAGATGTAGTGCGCTGTAAATTGCCAGGACTGTGCCCACTGCAGCAAGTACCCCGAAAAGCACAGGTAAAGGTAACTCTGGGGCTTGACCCAGACGTAAGCTGCCTGGCAGCTGCTTCATTGTGCTGAGTTAGCCCTGTTGCACCAAGGTGGTAGGGCCCCATTGTTCTCGGGAGGTCAGCAGAGATGGGCCTGCTCGACTCGGGCTCGTCTCATCACGGCACCGTTGCACACGCGCTCCGCAGAGCCTGGTACAGTTCAGTCAGGAATGCCTGGTTCTTACAGTGCCCTCACAGAGCATTCCAACTCTGCACTTTTATCAGACCAATTAAGTAGTTCTGAAAATTTCAAACCCCACAGCCCTCTAAAATGGCCACTCTGGCTGAAGATCCGCCCCCAGTTCAATAAAACAGTTAACTTTGAGCATCTTTATCCAATGCCTAGGCTAGGCACCTAGAAAAATACATACAGACATGGTGTCATGTCTGAATTACATTATCATATCATGAATCCATACAGGACATGCAGCAAGTTACAAAATAAACATTTAATAACTGCAATTAACAAAATCTGACCAGGGTTGTGCAAGCAGATAATGGTTATAGTCTAAAACATGCAAAACTTCATTAAGTAGGGAAATTTAAACAAAATATTTTTTCCACATTTTTCTGAAGTCCGTCTGTCTGACACCTGTAATAGCTGAAGTGTAACTTTAGGGGGCAGCATGTCCCATCATGCATTACAGATTGCATAGAGATGACCTGGGATGACATATTAGTCATGAATGACTAATCTACCACAGGGTGCAAACTGCTGCCATGCTACCTGAACATGTGTGGAAAAATGAGTCAGGTTAATCCTCAAAATCAATGCCATCACTCAAAATGAAAGTTGAACACACCCTTTTAAATGAGTGCAAGCTTTTTGGTGACACTCGAGTGCTTTCAGTAAGTTCCAGTAACAGTGTTTCCTCACATTTTTTCCCCCCCCACCAAACTTCATATTTTCTGACATCTTTACATTAATTAATTGTAAGGTAAGGATTAACATATAGCAAATAAATAACAATGAAGTTAAAAATTCAAAATTTTGTTTTATTTACAGTCGTAATTGTTTTGTTTTCCAGTGTTTTTAAAGCAACAAAAATAAATACACATATGTTACAAAACATTTCCAGTGTCTACGGTCATACAAAAATGAAAATATCGACAGCTGTTTTTTTCCCATGAAAAGATAGGTGTGATACACAAGGAAATAAGGCTGGGGGGGGGGGGGCGGGGGTGCTGACAGCAGATTTATGACAAAGGCTAAGGACTAAGCAAACTCCGTGGGCACACTTTTCAAGAGGCTTTCACCAATCATAAGGCTTTTAGCCCATCATTCAATGCAGCCTGTGGAGATTCACTGATTTTTATATCCCCTGGAAGGTCCTATATTCACCACGCTCGCTATATCGGCTCATCCACACACTAAAGATATTGCAATACCTGCACAGCACATTGTCCAAAAAAGAGGACCGGGGGAATAAGGGAATAGTGGTTAATCTCAGAAGTGTGCACAGTGGGGCGGGAGAAGGCCCATTCCCTCTTCTCTTAAAGGAGTCAGGGCCTAAAGCTCATTCTAATGGGGATTCATTTAAAATTACCAAAGGCACTCTCTCTGTTAAATTCAAACACTGTTTCCATGTAGACATCCCTTACTATAACACTGTAAAACCATTCTGTGACAGTCTACGCATTTCTGTACCTTTGTCAACTTTGAAGAGGACGGATGAAAATGACCTAGAAACACATGGCAGTTTTCTAGTGGTTTCTATACCCAGAAGACTTGCATTCTGCCTTTGTACGCAGCTGGCGTCATGGAAATGCTCTCTGTAGAAAAGGCTGCAGCGTTAGAGGAGAAATGGGAACTTATAAGTCTCAGTACACTCCTTTCTGGAGATGTTGTTCTCCATAAGAAAAGGATTCAGCTGCCCTTTGATTGGTCGGTGTGCTGTAGCACGCCCCTGATGTGGAACCCCTGTACTCACAAGAGGACGGGTGAACTGAACTTCTGAAAGTCATTTGTGAGACACGCTTCATTCAACATGTTAGCATTACTAACACAGGTCATTCTATTCCCAACCGAGTGCCATTCATTCTGCCTGGAGCATTGGAGTATGGACCCATTCTCCAGAGCACTGTGTTCAAAGCATAGAATGTGTATAACATACTTGACCACCAAGATTCTTTTTTTTGTTCCTTCTTATGTTCTTAACAGTCCTTCAGAACCCAAAGATTACTGTAGTAATATTACTGCAATCAATGTGGAGATTTTTCCAACTGCAAGAGTGTGGCTGTTTTGGCCTGACACTGGCTACAGCAGAAGCTCTCTGTATGTTTGTCTCAGAATAAGGAGACATCCCAGAGACAAGTGCAGTCCCTTTACCAGGATTCAATACTGCAGGGACGGTCACACAAAATGGCAGCCATCAATATTTACCACAGATTATTCAACAAAACCCCTCAGATATTTTTCTCCAAGAAATTGTGCAACTTTCAAATACATCCTCAAAGCAAAACATCTTTTTTGATTGTGGGTAGGTCACAGAGCATGCCATTATCAAGTTAAATCTGTGCAATCACAGTGTCATAAACAACAGCAGATTGACCCCAGAGCAGAACCTCCAGCATTGACAATTACCTTAAAAATACTAATTACAATATACAAATGAGCTTTACTTTCTCCTATGAAACAAGTTAAAATACAAAACATAAAAAAGATATCTACAAATTAATTACACTCAGAAAGCAACCGTTTTAAGACTGGTTTCCTCCCAGGAAAGGCAAAATATAGAGAACAGGGCACTTGCGGGTGTTTTATTGCAGTTCGTAGTTCATGACGGCAGCGTAACCGCAGAGCTCATAGCATCTGTGTGGAATCCCTGGGGATTCCATGGGGCTCTGTCTGAACACAGATGTGGATGAGCTTCAGCAAACAGTGCCACCTGGTGGCTGTATCATGTAACAATGTTTTTATTTTCCAGGCTTCAGCCTTTGACCAGCCATTCTCACGCGTACTGTGCATGCCGGGGGACGTAGTTTCCACCCCCTCAGGTGGTTTGGCACAGGTTGGCCATCTTGTTGGGCCCCTTCTCACTTGCTTACAGTCCCATACATTCCCTTTTTCTTTTTCTCTGGCAGGCAGAAGTCTGCAGTAATACTGTTCTCCATAGGAGCTGAGGAGGTAAGGCACATGGGGAATTCAAAGGGTGGGGGGCTGCGAGCACCGCATTTATATACGGCACGCAGGCATGGGCGTGGCCCCTACCCCTCCCCCTCCCCCTCCTCATGAAGGCACAGTCTCCTTGGATTTCCTGCTGGGTCAGATTGAGGTTTCGTTACTTCCGCTGCGTGTGGGGAGAGAGAGGGAAGGGACACATGCGGGTTAGGAGGGAGAGAGCAGGCAGACTCAGCTACTCAAACACATGCAGCATTCGTATGCAGTCGGACCATACACATGCTCTGTTAAACACGGCATACTCAATGCAGTGCAACCTGCAGACCCTGTGAGAACTAACTACAGCGAATCAGGGGCAAAACATGCGTGTCAGTTCATAGATATTCTACTGTGAGTTCATAGCAATCCACATGGCAAATATACTATATTTCCAGCATTTGGTTACCACCCTGACTAACTTCTACGAGCGTGCTCATTGAAACTGTTTGCATTTCAATCTTACGCAAATTAAGTTATGCGACTGGTTTGTGCGATGACTCAATGGCGGACCCAATGGAGCCCCCAGCAGTGTGACGTCATTACTGAAGGCCATGTGACCACTCACTCTGAGTCAGAGGCGTCGCCCCCGTTGACACCACCTGCCCGAAGGTTCATGGCAACCCCATTCATTTGCTCGCAGGGGGGCACGGTCGGCCGTTGAGGGGGCTTGATGATGGCGCTGTTGGTCCCAGTGACTGGGCGGACGCCGTCGTTCGACCCCACGGACGGCGTTCTGGACGTGATGGTTGGCGGATTGTAGTCTGACAGCTTCTCCCTCAGACGGTTCTTCATGTTCTTATCCGTCAGTGGGGGAGGGTATGTGATTTTGTTTTTCAGAATCCCTGAGAAAACAAAATCAACAAAATATTCACAATAACTACAATGCATCGCTACTTGCTGGGGCCTGTATCACGTAAGCAGGATTACTGAGTTACTGGATAACTGCACTGAGTAAAACCCGGAACCCTCCCAAATTTGGAACATGGACTAAACTAAAAAGAGCTGTTCCAGGTTTTACTCAGTACAGTTATCCAGCTAACTTCATAACCCTTCTTCATGATACAAGCGATTATTCTTTTCTGCTAGACTATGTTCCAGAGCTGAGCAGGCCAATTTAAAATCATGCCAAATTTTTATCCCCTGATTTGTCCATCTGAAAGACCATCCCATGACTGCCACATCCATCCACAAATCAGAAGGGCAGAGACGAGCATGCAGACCAACTGCTGTTTCTTTTCACTCTGCACTCCTTCAGCTGAACCCCTTACACAGCAGGTGCTGCCAACTGAAACCCTCTCTGTCTGGGTACACTGGGTTGGGTTCAATTCCACTTGCACTGCAATTCAGTCAACTCATAATGTTCCATGAGGATCTTCCAAGTAATGAATTGTTCATTAAGGGAGTTTTGTTCTAGTTTGTATAACGTAGGCTCATGTTAAATAGGGTAGTCGACAAGTTGTCAATCAAGTCTATGCTTTTTGCACTTGCTGTCTCTCTTGGGTCTATACTTCCCCCACCTCTAGGGATAAAAAAGCATCAGCTACAGTAAACAACAGTAAAGTAATTCAATGTCAGTTCATTTCCCGGGTTGGCTTAATTGGGGTGGGATAGAGATCAACTCAGTGTGTTCAATCCCATTCCAATTCAGTGGAATATGGCTTGTATGGGGCCATTGGGCCGCTTAGTCTCACCCTTCCTCTGTTCCGGCTGGTGGTTGCTGTTGGGCTGGTTGGGGGGCGCGCCCTCGTTGCCTGGGGGGTCCTTGTCCGGTGGAGGCGGCTCCCCGATGTGGTTGAGTTTATTCTCTGGGTGCAGTTCCACGTTCACCTTTGTTTCCACCCGCAGCTTTTCTGCCGCGCCCAGCTCCTCGCTGTCACTGGCCGTTGTCGCGTCCACTGGCCAGTAAGGTTTCACGTGATTGGATACCGTGTCAACTGGATCATAAGGACAACATATGCCTCAATACCAATTTACACCATTTACTATCACAGTATGCAGGGTAAACTGAAAGAAATGTGTCAAATGTGTAATTTTCAGATACACAGTAAAATGTCCAGTGTTAATTCAACTCTAACAGTGTACATATGAGCCTGATCTGGCCAGAGTAGGCTCATATGTACACTGCTAGAGTTGAAACAACACTGTTAGAGTTGAATTAACAGTGGACATTTTGCTGTGAATTTACTGTGTACTTAGTGGTTTATTCGTGGTCAGAAAGAGAAACAGGAAAGAAGTTTCTAGTCACCTTTAATGATAATTACTGTAATTCACTACCAAACAGCAGACTGCATCCAGACTGACTGAAAATGACCCCTGCACTGACATAGTGAGTGGAGTTGACGGAATGAATAACGTGAGGTTTTTGGGGTACGTTTGGGGGTGCTTTGTGAGTGAGGGCATTGTGAGCGGGGCAGTGAAGTTCTTGGGGTACCTTTAGGGGTGCTGTGGAGAGGCTGCCGCTCGTTGTTCCACTTGGGCTTCATGTCCACCTCGTCGTCATCGCTGTCGGACGAGTGCGAGGAGGCGTACGAGCTGCTGTGCTCGTCCACCGAGAGCTCGCTGTCCGAGTCCGAGTCTGAGACAGCAGAGACACCCCGTTATCTCTGACCCCAAGGGTTAAACTCCAGAGTCAGCAGAGCAAAAAAACCTCACTGCTATAACGTCAGCAGATCAAAAAAAACCTCACTGCTTTAACACATGAAAGCAAATGTTTGCGATAACAGCCATGTCTCAGGCAGGTCTGATCTTCTGGTGTTCAGACTGAGCAGGACTGATGCAGTCCAGGCTTTGCGAGTGAGCCGCATGTGTTGCGCGTGAGCACAGGCGCCGTGTGATCAGGGGAACGCCAGCGGCGTCGGCCGCCTGCAGGGGGGCCCGCTCTCTTACCGTCGCCCTTGGCCCCGTTCCGGTGGAAGAGGGAGGAGTCTCCGGCGGCGCGCGCCGCTTTGGCCGATCCGGAGGAGACGCCGGGCTTCTGTCCTGCCTCGTCCCGACTGAGATCGGCATCATGGGAGAGAGGGACGGCAGAATGAGGGGGGCATTTCGCATTGATTCAGGCGAAGGGGAGGGACAATACAGCCGCCTCCAATTGTAGTTACCGGACACTGTACGGCTGTTCCAGTCTGACCCAGCACAGCTGACACTACACAGCGCTAGCATGTGGCTAATTCCTCTTTTCCCCACTGAACTAGAGAATATGAGCTCATCACCGGCTCTCTTCCATGGGAGTGAGTGCAGAGCACAGAGCAGAATCAGGTAAATTAGGACATTATCCAGAGGAACAGAGAGGCATTCCTCCCTCCTGGGTCTGAGAGGGGCCTGCTGGGGCTGGATCCCAGCCAGATTTGCCAGAGGTGCAGTGAAATATTCCCCTTCTACCAAGCACTGCCCCCCCCCCCACACACACAGACACACTCCTAAATTACTTTGCATTTCCCCCCCATTGACCTGAGTATCACACCAGTCTCGATAATTATGACAACTGCAGCACCCCCAGTATGACTCCAGGCCCCATTTAAGTGTCTGACAGTGAGAGACCCCGAGCAATGATACACTCTTTCCCATTCACCCACTAAATGACTCATGACTGCTACAAATATAGGTAGCAGATGGACACCTGCAGCAGAAGAATGTTCAAGTTTGCCTTTACAAATGACTACAAGGGTAATTATGTAAGACCACCTCCATGCATATCACATGGAAAAGTGTAGCGTCCTCTCGCAGTGGGGCACCTGTGTGTATATATGTATGTATGTGTGTGTCTGTGTGTGTGTGTGTGTGTATATGTGCATACATGTGTGTGCCTGTGTATCTGTGTTTACATTTGCATGTGTGTGTGTGGGGGCATGCATATGTGCGCGCGTGCGTGCGTGCGTGCGTGCGTGCGTACACAGCCTCAGAGCCATTCCCTGCCAAGCGTGTGACGAAGGCTCCCTAGAGGGGAGTGGCTGAAACATAGTGAGGAAAAGTACATAGAGAGAGAATTTGCATTTCGATGTGTAATATTTAAAAGGAACTGGGAAGGTACAGCCGTACAAGCCCCAGGGCCAGGGCAACCTGAGGGGTTAGTGTGGGTTATTATTACACCGCAGTATCAGAGAGAAAAGGACACTGCAAAACATGAGAGAGAGAGATAGGGTACGAGGCGTGGAAAGAAATGGAATAAGAGATACAGTAGAGGGAGAGAGTGTGAGAGAGTGAGAGAGTGAATAAGCGTGAGTGCCATGCACCCTTCACCTGGTTACCTGAGAGCATAAGCAAGGTAGCTGCTGTGGCTCTTGGCTGACCTGACGGTGCTGTCCAAGGACACAGTGGACTCCCCGATGGGTGTGCGGTACAGCGCCCCCTCCTCCGTGTACGTGTTATTGCAGTTCAGAGAGCGCTGCGGAGAGGAAGACCAGGGTGAGTGACAGTCACTTCATCACCCTTCATGTCCTTCACCTGCACATCTCTTCATTCCCCCTTTTCTTTCCTCATCCATCCACCTTTTCTCCTTCCTCCTCACCCTAGTCACTTAGCTGGCATTGCATGGCCTCTTCCCTCTCTTTCTCCCTCCTCTCTACCATTTTCCCCTTCATCCCTTTCCATCCTCCCATCTTTCCAAATGTATTCTTTCATAAACACATGCACTGCTAATCCACAAGATTGTATTTTCCTTTGAAAAATACCCAGCGTACATTGTACTGTGACACACTATCTGCCTAAAGCAAACATCAATGCATATTTTGTCATTAGACCCCATAATCAGTCTTTAAGAGGTAAACTGTGTGTATCCAATGTGCGCTTGTATGAAATTCTTCAGGGCGGATTTAAACACACGTCCGGTTGTACTTTGATAAGGTTTGTGTGTGGTCTGCGGCACACACTCTGTCCCTGTCTGAATGTACACAAAGTGAAGTCTTACGGTTAACAGCGAGGCGCGTGTGGTGCTGGTCTCGTCTGGCAGAGGCTTCTTCCCCGTGAACACATTTTTCAGGCTCTTCCTCACTTCTTTGTTGAAGACGCAGTGGAAGAAGAATATGAAAATTCCCTAAAAGAATGAAGAAGGTCAGCACCACTCGGCCTTTGTGCAGCTACTGAATCACTCATGTATTTACAAGGTGAGAGAAATTAATCAGTCAATCCAGTGTCTCCGCACTAAACTACTATTACTCTGTCACTCCACTGCAGGAAGGTAATGCTCCATCAATCTTATATCAATCGGTACCATCCATTGACCACCACACCCCCACCAAAAATAAAGTCAATGCCTTTCTTTTAAAACACTTATCAAGCATATTTAAGGCTCAGGTTGGTAGGACTAGGCAAAAAGGATTTCCAACAAAACTGTAGAAAGTCAAATTCTTTTTTTACATGACATTACTGTCATTTGGCAGAAGTTGAAAATGTTGAAAAGACTAATCCCCTCCATAACAACATGAAAAACAGTACTGTTTGCCTCCACCCATGTAATTAGTTTGATGCCATAAGTGTCAAGTGAGCTTAAGGACCCCAGTAAAAGAGCTTTCATGTCATGCTAAACTGGTTGCCCAACTGTTGTCAGGTGAGCTTTGACATGATGTTTTAGAGAGGGTAAGTTGGATGCAAACGGGATAGAGGTGGTTAATTCAGCACTATATCAGGGACACTAATTTAGTCTTTTCTGCAGGCTGTAGGCTGAATGATTATTCCATGCTGCTTGCCAGCGATATTTAAGATGCCAACACTGTAAAGTAGCAGGCATCGCAACTAACATGTCACCCTATGCTACTGGCTGTGTCCTCATTGTGACATCATAATACTAACACACCCCACAGTGCACCAGTCTTCCCATCACACCCCATCCATCCCATACCTGCAGACAGCTGAAGATGGCAAAGAGGTAATGGAAGGTCATGACATCGCTGTTGACCGCCATCAGGCCCAGTAGCCAGGTGGCGCTGATGAGCAGCAGGAGCAGGAATGCAGTGCGCAGGGCCGAGCTAGAATTGAGCAGAAAGGGATGAACCAGACTCAGTTTGAGTGAATTGTACAACCCCAGATAAACCTCTGGACTGACAGAAAGGGCCCAAGCCCAGCACTCACATCACTCCGGATTTCTCAAATGTTCGATGCCTTCTTCCACACGAGGCCTTTGCTGCCAGTACAAATATCACAATGTTGACCTGTAGGAGGAAGGAAACCCTATTTAAAGTCACATAAACCAGAATAATCTGATAAAAGGGCATGTTTACTGATACAGGCATTCAGGTCATTGTAAACCCCGACATCGAGTAACACTATTCTCTTTGTTTTTTTGTTTTTTTTAAAGGAGAGAGAGAGAGAGAGAGAAAGAGAGAGAGGGAAAGAAAACTAAGAGTTAGGGAGGGAAGGAGACGGACTCTGTAAAATAAGCTGGGGGATTAACGTCCAGGTGGGTAGATCCACAGCTGTACAGCTCCTGAACCCTATCAGACTCACCAGAACAACAATGGAGATGGGCCCAGCAAAGCTCCAGATCAGGGTGTCATGGACGGACAGCCAACAGAAGTCCGGATTCCCATACCCCTGCGGGTCCAGCCCAACGGCCAGGCCTGAGAGTGGACACCGATAAATACATTTAAAAAATTTAAAAAACATCAGAGGCTCCCCACACTGTAAACAGATCCACCTGTTTTCCTTGCAGCAGGGAGAAAATAGGCCTGTCCTATTCTCTGTGCTCTTGGTGTTATTCCCCCGGCTTTGAGCATTTGCCAACAAGCAATCTGACACCAGAGAACACTCAATGACAGGAATCAGCAGCTCTAATCACAGGGAGAGGAAGTCTTCCAGGGAGAGATAACACTTCCAACATTATAAAACAAAAAAAAACAAAAAAAACTTCCAGTCTACGTTTCCCACAAGGATTGCCATATCTGGAGTGGAACCGACAGCGAAGATGAGAGCCGAAATGGTGGTGGCGAATGGCGATGCAGGCAGCCCTTACCGGTGATTATGGCAGGGATGCCCCAGCCGATGGCGTAGTAGAAGCGCATGTGGCCGTGGTTGATGTTGCGCACCTCGGTCAGCATGCGGTAGATGTGCAGGCCCTCTACAAACATCCAGGCGAAGGTGCACATGTAGAAGTAGTGCAGCAGGATGGCAATCACCGTGCACACAAACTGGGAGGGTCCAGAGATCAAAGGTCAATGATCCACCAATCAAAGTGCTACCCACGTCATCCACAGACTTCTAACTCAGTGGGTGCATTTAATTGTGATTCTTCAAATTTAACTCACGATCCTTTTTTTCTCTTTATGTAAAGCTTCGATAGTCATTTTTGGCGACCAACGAGGTGGACACATTTTTATTTTGGAAAAAATGAATGCTTGCATTTAATTTCAGTCAGAATTAAACACCAGGCTATAATCTTGTTTTTCACTTTAGAATTTCTCTTTCCTTCTCACAATGAATGACATGGAAACCCCCTGAAATTCTGTGGAAGAATCAGAGTGGACATAAATCCTCAGATCATTCCAGGCCATTTGAGACTGACAGCATTCCACTGCGCTGAGGCAATGGAAGCCCACTGTGGAGAGCGCACTGGGCAGACCAGGAAGTGATACCCAAGAACCACAATCAATCCGTCTCTTTAGATAGGCGCTGATAGTGCGGCACAGCACTAACCAAAATCCTGCCTGCCTGCCTGCCTAACCATACCCCCCACCAACCCCACCCCTGAACGAAACCCGCTGCTTGGCAGCGGGTGGGCTGACAGCCTGTCGTCAGGCTCCCCGCAGCCAAACGCACCAGTCGGGGCTTGCCTGTGCTGTACGCCTGGAGGGCCCTTCTAACTAATTACTCAGGCGAGAGAGGGAGGGACGCAGGGTGGGAGCGAGAGGGAGCTAAAATGAAAGGCGAAGATGCCATTAATCCCACATCGGCTGATCTGCATCCTGTCCTAATCCAAGATCAGAAGGCTGGGCCTGACTGGGCTTAAGCCAATCATCGCAGTCTCTCGCTAATACAGCTGAAGGTGTGAGCCAATCAATGGAGACACCAATACAGGTGAGTGTGTCACTGAATCCCCCGTTACATAGGTAAGTGTGTGTGTGTGTGTGTGTGTGCGCGTGATTGAATCACAGAATTAAATGTGTATAAAGGACTGAATGCTCTCTCTCCCTCTCATACAGGTGAGTAAGTGTAAGGGATATAGGCATGTCTCCCACTCTCAAAGAGGCATTATGCGATACGTTCATTATCCTAGAAACATAAACAGCCAACCATTATTGCACTTTGGAACATTTCTCCACTCGCTCGACTTGTGAAAACTTGCAGACTACTTTCCTTTTTGATTGACGTATACTGACCGGGCGGCAATTTGAAACAAGCGCTGTTATGCTCAAGGGGAAAACAACCCAATCAGTACACTTAACAGTATTTAAAGGGTTGAGTGCATGTGACAAAAAGTGCACGTACACATGTAAGAAATTGTACAAATTCATCTGCAATGTGAAAACACAACCTACAGGGTTTGTCCTATGCTGATTTGTCCCAATATTTGCAAACATTTTTTGCAAGCATCCATAAGTAATATTAAGCCTGGTATTATTGGTAATCTTTAAAAGCAATGGTATGCTTCAGCAGACTCAGGTAAAGCCCAGGTGTTGTCAGACGGCTCTGGGGGAAGCTAATCTCCTGCCATTGGCCATCTGTGATGCCTGGTGCAAACAAAGAGCCCGCCTCTGCTCCTTACAAGCTTTCTGTATCCCGGCATCCCAGTGCGGAATCCCAAGCCTTAAATCCCGGCATTAGCCTGCATTAACCGCCCAGCCGGCTGCGGGATCCACGCGGCCGCGGGCGACGGAGAAAGACGCCCCGCGTCCCGATGCGTTCCTGCCCGCTGTCTGCACGCCGGCAGCTCATGCCGTCACACGCACCCGGCACCTGCCCTGCCATCGCAAGGAGCTACAGCACAAGGAGAGCCGAATCTCAGCCTTAACCCCATCAAAATGTAAAATCTGCTCCCGCGTGAGTCTACCCTAACTGAGCAAAGATCATTGAATAAATAGTGAGGTATTACCGTATGATGTGCCGCCGACGGGGTCGGCATTGGTCACGTGGACTCCGAGGCGTGTCTTATGAAGCCAATTCTCAGACGGGAATTCCTGACATCGTGGCGGCTAGCGGGATGCGACTCAGGACGGACGGCTCAATCCCTTTCCTCTCTAATCCCGTCAATTTGTTTATAACCTGAGCTCCTGATGCATTAGTGCCTTAATCTGTGCGCCGTAAACATTGAAACCTCGTAATTAAGGAATGAGGAGGAATTAGTCAGTATAAAAGAAACCGCATACACGCCTGCGCTGAAAAGAACGCACACCTGATACACAGAAAACACGTCGCCCGCTCGTACTCAAGCCTGACAGAGAGTGGGCCGCGTTATTCCCATTCCTATGTGAGCATTTGAAGACAATGACAATATCCCAAATGACCGCCAACTGATTGCAAGAGCTCACCGGGTTCTCGGTCTGGTTGATGCCGACGAGGAAGATGAGCTCGGAGAAGAAGAGCGCCACCACCAGGTTCTTGTGGATGCTGTGCAGGTTGGAGCGCAGCTTGCGGATAATGGCCAGCAGGATGAAAGTGAGGAGCAGGGCCACCAGAGACACCGCCACCGTGGTGTAGGTGACGATCTTCAGGGGAAGAACGTCCCCGTGCTGTTGGGCGAGGGGGGGGTGGAGACTTTAAGACTCAGCTAGAGGTGGTTGAGTGATCACACGTTCCTTTGGACGTCAGGAGATCTAGAGGAAGTGGTACGGTACCTCTCGTTTGGAGATGTCCATGAGCACGGCGAAGCTGGTCATGTGGTTGCACTGGCAGCTGATGTGGGTGCTGTTCCGGAACACCAGCTCACACCCCTTTGACGACCAGCCCCCCGTCCCTCCAATTCTGAACCAAAACACGTCAGCGAGGGTCATTAGTCCAATGCACAGCATCTTGGGTGTGTGTGGTTTATGTCAATGTCAAGAGCATTTTGGGTAAATAAGAGGGAACACTCAACTCTGCTTAACATATGAGAATGTTGTTTCAGTGTTGCAGTATATTATATATATATATTCTGCATGACAGCAGATCCTTTTGTGTACCAGATGTGTGAATATGCCAGCATGTACATCTTTTGTACAAGAGAGCTCACCTGTTTGGCATATGGGAATGTCATTTAAGTTTTACAGCATGTTAACATATGAAAGGCTCTTCAGTGAGTGAGAATGCTGTGTGAACACTGCGTGAACGTTGCGACGACGTTGATTGCGAGGGAGCAGACTCACGCGATGGAGTGGTTCCAGAAGACGCAGACGGGCTTAGTCCGCTCCTCCGTTTCCAGAAGCCGGTAGTCCAAGGTGATGGGGCTCTCAAGGGGGGTGGGCAGGGACCCCTCCTCGCTGTAGACCATGGCGCTCACGATGGGGGTGTTGACGATGGGACGGTTGGGCAGCCTGTATAGGCAGGGGAGATATGCACACATTCTCAGCTGTTCCCCCGTCACCTGGCAACTGGCCAAGCGGCCGATTTTACTGCCCCCATACAGAAGAAGTTAGAGCTGGGAACTAGATATTGTATATAAGCACTGTCAAACGGTTTGACGTGTTCATGAGGGAAAAATCTGTGTCTTCCACCGCTGCCGCATCTCCTCTGCGCGTTGTATATGGGGCTGAATCACATACACGGGCTGCGATAAAGAGTGCGTGATTTAGACCGGCAGTTGTGAGGTTGCTTGTGAGACTCAGGAATGACAGAATCGCTTAGGATTATGCCCTAGTGTCTGCATATATCACTGTAGGCCTGGGGATATAGAGCAGTGCCGTAGGTACCAGTGCCAGAGCCCAGAGTGTATATTGCCTGGGCGGGGGGGCGGGGTGGGGGGGGTCGTACCTCAGGCTCCGCCGGTCCGGATCGTAGCGCTCAGGAAGGAGCTGGCCCAGGGACCGGTAGATGATCACAACGGCGACCGGGCGGGGGCCCGCGGGGCTTTCGGCATGGCGTTTCTTTTTGGCGGGAGCCGCGTCGTCCTTCTCCATCTTGGGGTTTGTCTCAGCGGGGGGCTCATCTGTAGGGTTCACTGTAGAGATACAGTAAACAAAAAAGAACTTACTACTACTATGGTTAAGGCATCCTTGCTGAACCTTAAAAGTGTATAAAGCTGTCTATCTGTATGTCCAAAGGTTTGTGTGCTAAGCTTTAAATACAAAAGATTAAATGTTTACATATAGGTCTCGTAATTTATTTGTAGAGCTTTCCTATAGACTTGGGGCTAAAATGCTTATGTGTGGAGCTTTAAAATGCAGCTTAACTCTGTTTGTGTATTGAGCTTTCATACACAGACAGAAGGTAGAGTTCGCATGTGCTGTTTATGTAGGTAGGCAGACGGGTTTAAAATGGTTCTGGAGATGGGAGTAATGCCTGCCTTTGTGCTCTGATGGTTTGAAGGTGAAATCTGGGAACAGTACGGAGGACTCCAGGTCTTCAGGATAAACCTCCTGAATTTCCTGAAAGCGAGGGATCTTTGCGAGGTCTGGGGTGGAGGTGTCCAGGTAATCCACCACAATAACTGAGGAAAAAGAGAACAATGCACATTAAGTACAAGCAGTGCCTGTTACTAACCCTCAATACATCACCTCATATTTACTTTCATTATTATTACCATTCGTTTGCTTGGCAGTGCCTCTTACTAACCCTCAATACATCACCACATATTTACTTTCATTATTATTACCATTCGTTTGCTTGGCAGTGCCTCTTACTAACCCTCAATACATCACCTCATATTTACTTTCATTATTATTACCATTCGTTTGCTTAGCAGTGCCTCTTACTAACCCTCAATACATCACCTCATATTTACTTTCATTATCATTACCATTCGTTTGCTTAGCAGTGTCTGTTACTAACCCTCAATACATCACCTCATATTTACTTTCATTATCATTACCATTAGTTTGCTTAGCAGTGGCCCTTACTAAGGATGAGTTAAGCAGCCTATATTTCACATCTTATCCATTCATACAGCCTGAAGTTAAAAAAACATGCTCCTTCAACATTCTGGTTTCGATTCAGTTCCCTACATCTACTCTACACTTTTCCATGAGGAGTAAGACGAAGGCAAAAGTTTTTTTAATCCTGAACTACGGCTACACAGTATGGATGTGACACAGCTAGCACCTTTACATTACACTGCATTGAATTACATTCACTTAGCAGAGCGACTTACAGTGTAGGAGAAGCATGAAGATGAAGTGCATTGATCAGAACAACACTGTCAGACCAGAAAGAGATGCAACATCACAGTACTCGTGCAAGTTAACCATGCAAAACAAGAACCACAATACTTGAATACATAGAGATTACACTTTATCTACGGATTACATAACAGACTACACATGGGCCCCCGGTTTAAGGTGCACTTTCAGGTAATGGAGGAGAAGTGACTCACTCATGTTGTCTGTGACTATGGTGAAGGGATTCAGGTGGGTCTTTCTCATGTTCTGGGCCACAGTGCTGGCGTACTCTTCAAAGTTCCGCAGGAGGTGGGCGGTGCCCCCTTCCGACCGCTGGATGTGGTCCCAGTGCTCCTTATTTTCCGGGTCCAGGATGGCGCTGCCCGCCCTGAAGAGGTTCTGGAACATTCACCAAATTCATATGTCAGTGAGACGGTGCACAGATGCAAGGCTAAAGCATTGCATTACAAACCCTGAAAATATACAATAACCTATAATACTGAAGCTTTGGCTTAGATTCAATCAACCGCCATCACTATCCATCCTACGACTCTCACTTGAATGCAAGTGTTGCTTTTCTAAATGATGGCACAATTTTCCCAATCATTTTAATGGTGAACTACATTTGTGAAGGAAAAAAAAAATACTGAATTGAATTGTGAGTCAAGCTGTGGCCAACCGTTGATTGAATCCAGGCCATGGTCAAAAAGTAATCCTTCACACCAGGAAACATTGTAGACTTGTTTTGGATTCATTCAATCATAAATCAAGGACTCATAATGTTCTGATGCTAACAGGATACACGTGCAAATTCCAGGGTTTCATAACTTCATAAGAAAAGTCATGATAAGATTGATTTGTGGATGAGGGATAGAGTATTTGGTGCATCTACCAGACAGACACCTGACCTAACCGAACACATGGGATTGGGCACACAGATGGTAGGTAGATGTCCAATATCAGAGAGTTAGTTAGCAGATTGATTACTCGGGTATGTGCTTGTGAAGGATGTAAGAACATAAGAATGCTATAAATATGCGAACAATCCACTGCTTGCATCATATCTTTGATTTAACATGGAGATTCCATGCACCGAATGACCACAACAACTACAAAATGCAATTAATTCAACACTGATAGGCCCTGAAATATTAAATTAAGACCATGACGCCACACGGCAATCTCAATGTAGCGGCTGTATTCTCTGTCCTCTGTCCTAGCCAAACTTCCATGGCCAGGCTAGCATGGCCAGAAACTATCCACGGATGCAGGTCTTGATTTTGGTTCTGGAGCAACCAAGCTACTACTCTACGGCAAGGTCCCGGGGCCCCTAACACTTAACTCAGCAGAAGAAGTGTGGTCCATGCCAAGAATCTACACTCACAGAGCAGGTTCTAATCCTAGCCCATGTTACCTTGGGCCTCCTTGCTCACAGCAAGCACATTAGTCACCGTGCGGTATTACTTACACATAATCCCCTGAGCTCTTTCTCAGAGCCAGAATCACATGCTGAAACAGGGGAAATCTCCTACTGGGAGAAAAAAAAGCGCAGAAAACCTGCACCAACTCACGAGGATTTGGGAAACTATTAACGTCTTTAATCTAGGACATACTTGAAGACGTTTAGCCGTATTTCGTAATTACAGTCATTTCTGAACTATGTGGACACCCCTGCAGTTCCATTAGTGTAGCTTTTAAAAAAAATAAATAAATAAAGTATAGTGCATGCATTCCTGATTTTCAGAACAATGTGATGCTAAAAAATGACATTTAATCAAATCCCTTTGAAGTTGAAATTGCAGAATTGCAGAGAGCACAGTGTCCAGTTGCTGTAGCCAGCAAGGGGCGCTGTTACCACAGGGCATCTCAAAGTAATTGACTTATGAAACTCAATAAGAAGGAGGGTAGTCAGTCTCATGAATAAGTTAAGTAGGCCCAGTGCTGCTGTACCTGGGTGAAATCTGCATCCTGTGTGGCGGTCAGGTTGAAGCCCTGTTGCTGGCTCTCATGCTGCAGGACCCGCAAGATCAGCTGGTACGCCGTCTTCACATCATTTCCATAAAAGGCGCCGGTGTGGTTGGTGGCATTCTGCAGCATGTGGGCAATGGTCTTGGACTTCTCGCCATCCATCCTGGAATCGTTCCGGTGCATCTCCTCGTTCTGGTGAGGAGTCAGAAAGAAGAGTCAGAGAGGGAAGTCAGAGGGCAGATCCGGTGTTGTCAGTCAGTACTGACAGTATAGGAGGTATAGCACAGTGGCATCCTATAGGAGAATAATCAGAGGGGAGATTCATAGCATGATGTCATATAGGAGAATCAGAGAGGAGATTCATAGCATGGTGACATAAAGGAAAATCAGAGAGGAGATTCATAGCATGGTGACATAAAGGAGAATCAGAGAGGAGATTCATAGCATGGTGACATAAAGGAAAATCAGAGAGGAGATTCATAGCATGGTGACATAAAGGAGAATCAGAGAGGAGATTCATAGCATGGTGACATAAAGGAGAATCAGAGAGGAGATTCATAGCATGGTGACATAAAGGAGAATCAGAGAGGAGATTCATAGCATGGTGACATAAAGGAGAATCAGAGAGGAGATTCATAGCATGGTGACATAAAGGAGAATCAGAGAGGAGATTCATAGCATGGTGACATATAGGAGAATCAGATGCACTCAAAGTGTATATGAGGGACACGCTCATGTATTTCCTGGAGACACACCAGTTTCTTGAGCTGGGAGAAGGTGATGGTAGTGCAGTTAAACAGCTCAGGAGGCAGCCAGCCCTTCTCGTCACTGCAGTGTCGGATAGCCGTGCCTGTGTGTGGGGGGGGGGGGGGGGGGGGGGGGGGGTGCAAAAATAATAAAGAATAACTAACAGTATCTCAGCTGTTTTTTTCTGTCCACTGTATAAGAACAAAAACATGTTTTTGTTTAAGAGTCACTGTGGCCCATGCCAAACAGAGACACCCTACAGACCAACCAGGACCATGCAGTTGAAGGGGCGGGGCATGAAGTAACCAGGGTAACTGAAGAGAGGACAGCACCTTTGTGAGAATAGGTCACCGCGCTCATATCATTGCCCTATTCGGGCATTGTGTCTGCTCTGCTTTCCGGAACAATCAAGAAGAAGCCCAGCCCACATCAGTCTTTTTACAAGGCGCATTTATTGGCCTGCAAAAATCCTCTGCCCGACTCTTTCCCCAAATGTGCCAGACCATAATATGACTGCTGTCCGCTGGTCTCCACGGAAACACTGCCAAGTCCTCTTGACAGAGTGCGGTGTTTGTCTCAGCCTCCCTCCAGAGGCCCAGCTTCATTAGCAAGCCCAGCCAATCAAACCACTTCATTAGCATGCTGGACCAATGGGAACACCCTCCTGAAGCCAGGTGTTAAGTAACCCAGCAGCCTGAGAACACTCAGAAAGAGAGCCAGAACACCAAGACAAGATCGATTCTGTCCCTGACAAACTGACATCCAGAATATTTCCCATTGCTACCTCAGTTTTAACACCTTTCACCTGAAGCAGATACCAGATTAATATTGTTAGTAGCACTCACCAATAGAACCTTTGGGACAGTTCATTGCAGCCGGACGACCGAACTTGGTCTTGGGCCACCAGATACCTGCGTCGAACGCCTTGGGGCATCCCTCATAAACAACTGCAGATGAAAGATTGGATTAAAGCTCAGAAACTGGTTTCCCCACCAGTGTCATTACATGTCTCTAATGAGCCTGACCAACAGGGCCGTTAATCCAGCTTTAACAGAAAAAACACACTCCCAATTAAACTGACTACTACATAATACGACATTCACAGCATAAAAAAATTCTCATGCAATTAAAATAAAAACTGTACTACGGTGGAAAACATCTTTCGTGTTGCATCCTGTAGTCAAGTGCTAAATCCGAAGAGGTTCTTAAAACATTTTTTGTTCTCTTTGAAGATACAGCCAGTGCTGCCACAAGGTTAACTTCGCACACTACGATGACAGACATATAAGAAATCTGCAGCCTAAATATAAATCAATCTGGAGTAGAGGTTATGGGAATCCATTGAAATCCTGAAACCTGACCCAAAGTGTCTGATTGGAGGGGTGGGGGAGGGTGGGGGGCGAGACGGGAGGAACGTACCCTCGCAGCCGCCGCTCGTCACCTCGGCGAAGGGGCTGTCGCACCGGTTGCACTGGCGGCCGATCACGCCCACTTTGCAGGGGCACTGCCCGGTCTCGGGGTCACAAGTGCGAGAGAGGGCACCCAGGGCGAAACACTCGCAGGGGAAGCAGGTGTCCCCGTCCTTCGGTCTGTAGTAGTTATCCTGCAGAGTAGGGGGGAGAGTTAGCGCCTCCTGCTGGAGCACATATGGACTTCAATTAAAGCCAACAGTGTGAGGAAATGCTTGAATTGCGTGGACGTGGCAGTTTACGGCAGTGCAGTGGAGAATATAAAGAACTCCACGCAACACTGCGTTACAAAAATAAAGCTTTATTACGTTTCGACCCAAGGGGCCTTCATCAGAACAAACGAGACAAACAGGGAACACCAACATCACATAAAGGATTCAAACAGCTACATCAGGAAGTGCCAATTAGGCCATCGGGAGGCATCAGCCAATGAGGCGTCATCATGAATCAATTGTCACGAGTACATAGAAAATGATCAATTAGGCTTAATAAGAAAGATAGCAACAAGTTTCAACAGTCAGCGGTTTCAGGCGTCATTCTCCGCTGCACCTGCTACAGGACTAGACAGGTGTGCAGAGTTTCTCTATCCAGTACAGTGGAGTTTAAAAATCACCATATTCAGCCATTACCCTTACCTTGCAGCGACACTCCCCAGTCGTCTTGTTGCAGTCGGGGTTGAAGCCCTTGTTGACGTCACAGTCGCAGGGACCACAGACTGGGTTACCCCACCAGCCGTGAGGACAAGGCTGGTCCACCCTGCGTGAGAATGAACACCATAGAGAGCCAAGTCACTGACACTAGAACATTCCACGACTTCTGTCCTGACTACCTCTGAATGTTTTCTGCTCATATACTGTACATTAAGTTCCATGCAGACAGTCACATATCGAATGAAAATAATGCAAATGTAAATAATGACACTGATACTGCAGGTAACCAAGTAAATGAGGACAATGATTTAGACAGCTGGGTTCAGCACAGATCTCATTTTTCCGTTTTTAAACACAAACACTGACATCCACAAAATCTTTGCTCATCACGGTTATAATTACTGATGCCTACAAAGAAAGAAATCTACCTGTACTATTCAAAGCCCTCTGCTCAAAGTAACACTCTGTAAAGGAGGAAACGAATGACTGCATTACGCATGACAGAGGGAAAATAAGCATTGATGCTATATAATCCATATCTTTCTCATGGAACCAACAACCATTCCTCATTATATGAAAACACAGAAATGAGACTGAAGTCTCCGATAATTTTCTGTTAGATCGTGCATATGCTTAGCACCAGATGTGTTAACACCTAGATCAATACACAGGTAATTGATCTGCAATGCTATCGGGAAGAATCATTGAATTCCCCCTTTAAATTCAAGCCAAAATCCGCTTGCAAAACAGTCCCCAGAGAAAATGGTGGTCCATATGGGGCTCATTAGCAGAACATCAGGTCGTTAAATCTTGGCATGGATTAACACCGAATAGAACCTGCAGCCTGTCTCTGTGACAAGCATCAAAGCCAGCAGATCATTTGATGAAAAAACAAATACTTTCCTGTAGCAGGCAGGTTAATTAACATAGGTGTTAAAACAATAAGCAATGCTCCACAGACATCAGAACCTGACCCAGCTCACAGCAGGTAAATTTTGACCATTTCCTACAGCCTAATGGTGCTTGTGCTTGGACTGTCACACACCAACCTCAATTGACTTTTATACTGCCAGCCACACTATCTCATATAACCTGCAGCAATGGGCACATCACAGTGCTAATCTATTGGACCAACCCTATATATCACGCACACGCACACGCACACAATCCTGTAGCAGTGATGACATACAGACACACCAAACAACCCTGTATGATTCTGAAAGCTAATCACACCATAAATACAGCATCACCCTGAGCAGCAGAAGAGGTCTGGGCTCAATAAGAACTCCCCCGCGTGGGGAACCAGGTGTTTTTTCCCCCCCTGTAATCCTTAAATATATGAATGGGCAGCACTGCTAAACTCGCTCCTCCGGGGGTCGGTGCGATTGGTGCTGTGGGCGTGGTTTAAAAAGGTGGGTGTGGTGGACGTGGGGGGGGTGGGGCATACTTGTTCTCGCAGTACTGTCCGAAGTAGCTGTGTCCGCACTCGCAGGTGTAGCCGTGGGAGGAGCTGGGCTTGTGTACGCAGCTGGAAACGTGCTCACAGGGGTTGAGGTGACAGGCGTCCACACATTCCCTCCCAAAGAACCCTGGAAAGAGAGCCATCAGTGATACAGGGAACACACTATACCTGAAGAAAAAACCACAAGGGTGTGTATGTGTGTGCATACGTCAGCGTTTGTGTGCGTATGAGTGTATGAATGTGTGTATTGATGTGTCCATCAACTTGATAGTGTACCCTCAAGCTAAAAAGAAAAGACCCAAAAAACTAACCCCAAAGAATGAAAAAATAGCTCTGTCTATGTATATTAAATTAGCTGACATTATCCTGGAGGTTGTGTCCGATTTTTGGTTTTATTACAAATATACTGTTAAACTATAAAAAGCCACTGCACATCTAATCAGGGGAGAGGAATCTTTGTTTATTGGTAGTCTCTGCATAAAGAGGTCTTAACAGTTTATGAACAGGATGGGTCTTGACAGGAACATGTTGAGTCTCTTTAGTCTCCGTCTCACACTATTCCTGATCCGTCTGATGGATGAGGAATAGGGTTAGTTTAAGTCTGACAGGTTAGGAATAGGGTTAGTTTAAGTCTGACAGGTTAGGAATAGGGTTAGTTTAAGTCTGACAGGTTAGGAATAGGGTTAGGTTAAGTGTACAGGAGTCTGACAGGTTAGGAATAGGGTTAGGTTAAGTGTACAGGAGTCTGACAGGCTAGGAATAGGGTTAGGTTAAGTGTACAGGAGTCTGACAGGCTAGGAATAGGGTTAGGTTAAGTGTACAGGAGTCTGACAGGTTAGGAATAGGGTTAGGTTAAGTGTACATGAGTCTGACAGGTTAGGAATAGGGTTAGGTTAAGTGTACAGGAGTCTGACAGGTTAGGAATAGGGTTAGTTTAAGTGTACAGGAGTCTGACAGGTTAGGAATAGGGTTAGGTTAAGTGTACAAGAGTCTGACAGGTTAGGAATAGGGTTAGGTTAAGTGTACAAGAGTCTGACAGGTTAGGAATAGGGTTAGGTTAAGTGTACATGAGTCTGACAGGTTAGGAATAGGGTTAGGTTAAGTGTACAGGAGTCTGACAGGTTAGGAATAGGGTTAGTTTAAGTGTACAGGAGTCTGACAGGTTAGGAATAGGGTTAGGTTAAGTGTACAAGAGTCTGACAGGTTAGGAATAGGGTTAGGTTAAGTGTACAGGAGTCTGACAGGTTAGGAATAGGGTTAGTTTAAGTGTACAGGAGTCTGACAGGTTAGGAATAGGGTTAGTTTAAGTGTACAGGAGTCTGACAGGTTAGGAATAGGGTTAGGTTAAGTGTACAGGAGTCTGACAGGTTAGGAATAGGGTTAGTTTAAGTGTACAGGAGTCTGACAGGTTAGGAATAGGGGTTAGGTTAAGTGTACAAGAGTCTGACAGGTTAGGAATAGGGTTAGGTTAAGTGTACAGGCGTCTGACAGGTTAGGAATAGGGTTAGTTTAAGTGTACAGGAGTCTGACAGGTTAGGAATAGGGTTAGGTTAAGTGTACAAGAGTCTGACAGGTTAGGAATAGGGTTAGGTTAAGTGTACAGGAGTTTGACTGTTTGACTGTCTCAGTGTAAAAAAGGGTTTCGGAGTAGCGCTGGTCTCAGAGTAAAAAAAGGGACTGATGACTCAATAATTGGGCTGAGGGTGGAGCAGGGGTGGAGGTTACCTGGGTCACAGACGCAGGTGTGGGCGCTCCAGTCGTCGCTGCAGTGGCTGTGCTCGGGGCAGATGTTGGAGTCACAGGGGTCGACCAGGTCGCACCCGTCCTCCACACGGATCTTCTGGCCCTGCTGCATGTTCAGGTTGGCCGTGTTGGTGGACGTCTCTCCCATACGGACACCCTGCGAGACACCACAGTTAGGCCACCCTCAAACGCACCATCCCAACCAGCAGGTGCAGCAGGTGTGCATACAGGTGAGTACACACATACAGACAGCCAGTGTAGATAAGGAATGCATTACAGCTGACCTGGAAACAGGTGTGTAAAGACTGTGCACAGTTTATACTGTATGTGTGTATCACTAAGGACATAGACAGGTATGTCTGAAAAGGTATACAGAGGTGGAGATATATAGTGGTGTGTAACAGATGGAGATGTGCACACGTGTCAGGACAAATCAGGATTTCATGCACAGGTGTGGCCAGGTATGGACAGCTGTGGCTAGGGCTGGACTGAGAACAGGGTAGATATGCAGAGATGAGGACAGGGACTTACCTGCATACAGCCCTGGAAGCCGTGCAGGACAGACCCATCCTTCTTCAGCAGCCCGCCCACAAACAGACTATTTAGCCTCAGCCCTGGCAGCTCATTCCCAATCTCTACGGTCTTCTGTGGATCACAACCACAGGGAGTGTGAAACAATTCCCACTGGTACTTTTTAATACCAAACCCACTGGTACTGTTTAATACTAAACCCACTGGTACTGTTTAATACTAAACCCACTGGTACTATTTAATACTAAACCCACTGGTACTGTTTAATACTAAACCCACTGGTACTGTTTTATACCAAACACATTGGTACTGTTTTATACCAAACCCACTGGTACTGTTTAATACTAAACCCACTGGTACTGTTTAGTACCAAACCCACTGGTACTGTTTAATACTAAACCCACTGGTACTGTTTTATACCAAACCCACTGGTACTGTTTAATACTAAACCCACTGGTACTGTTTAATACTAAACCCACTGGTACTGTTTTATACTAAACCCACTGGTACTGTTTAATACCAAACCCACTGGTACTGTTTAATACTAAACCCACTGGTACTGTTTTATACTAAACCCACTGGTACTGTTTAATACCAAACCCACTGGTACTGTTTAATACCAAACCCACTGGTACTGTTTAATACTAAACCCACTGGTACTGTTTAATACTAAACCCACTGGTACTGTTTTATACTAAACCCACTGGTACTGTTTAATACCAAACCCACTGGTACTGTTTAATACTAAACCCACTGGTACTGTTTAGTACTAAACCCACTGGTACTGTTTTATACTAAACCCACTGGTACTGTTTAATACCAAACCCACTGGTACTGTTTAATACTAAACCCACTGGTACTGTTTAGTACTAAACCCACTGGTACTGTTTTATACTAAACCCACTGGTACTGTTTAATACTAAACCCACTGGTACTGTTTAATACTAAACCCACTGGTACTGTTTTATACTAAACCCACTGGTACTGTTTAATACCAAACCCACTGGTACTGTTTAATACCAAACCCACTGGTACTGTTTAATACTAAACCCACTGGTACTGTTTAATACTAAACCCACTGGTACTGTTTTATACTAAACCCACTGGTACTGTTTAATACCAAACCCACTGGTACTGTTTAATACTAAACCCACTGGTACTGTTTAATACTAAACCCACTGGTACTGTTTTATACTAAACCCACTGGTACTGTTTAGTACTAAACCCACTGGTACTGTTTTATACTAAACCCACTGGTACTGTTTAATACTAAACCCACTGGTACTGTTTAATACCAAACCCACTGGTACTGTTTAATACTAAACCCACTGGTACTGTTTAGTACTAAACCCACTGGTACTGTTTAATACTAAACCCACTGGTACTGTTTAATACTAAACCCACTGGTACTGTTTAATACTAAATCCACTGGTGTCTAAGGACACCAGCGGCATGCACTTGATATTTAAATATTTTACCTGGAACATGCCGTAGTCTAAGGACACCAGCGCCATGTACTTGATGTCTTTTCCATCCTTGATGCTCCTCAGCTCCACCAGCACATGGTGCCACTCCCCGTCATTTACCCGCACCTGGGGGAACTCCAGCAACGCCACTGCTTTCTTTCCCAGGAGCACCTCGAAACACACCTGATTATTCCTTATCTGGAGAGAGAGAGAGAGAGAGAGAGAGAGAGAGAGAGAGAGAGAGAGAGAGAGAGAGAGAGGGTAAGGGGTGGGAAGAAGGAGAGAGAGAGAGAGAAAGATTGAGAGAGACGGAGATCATTCAATCCTTCAGAAATTGTGTTGTATGGTAGTAAAGTGTGGGGTCTGTTGTAGTACAGTACATTAGAGTATAGTAGATCATATAATGTAGTGATTGATCCCAAATTGTTGGTCAGGACATACTGATGGGCTGTCAGAGAGGTTGAGGTGGGCAACAAGACAAAGAAAAATGTAGACATTCCATTGACTTCCACCCAAATCAAGTCACTTGTCACTGCACATGCAGTCGTTCTTACGTTAAAAAAAATAAAAAAAATAACTTCATGAATGAAAAAACCTACATTTGAACATGTGGTGGGTCACAGAGAACCTGGTCCCTTATTAAGAGGGTCGTGGGCCCTGAAAGCCTGGCATCCACTGCCATAAAGGTTGCTGTTCAGGTTGCCAGGGTGGCATAACACATTGTGTTTTGTCCCGAGCGCTGAGGGGGTGAAGCGCCCTCACCAGTATGTTGATCTGGGATGAGGCTCCAGCGTTGGCCTGCATCAGCATCCCACTTCTCTGCCGGGTCCGGAACATCAGGCCCAGGTACCAGGGAACGGTGATGGTGACGTCAGGGTCACTCCAGGACACCAGGGCGTGCCCGTTGAAGTGCTGAGGGGATGGCATGGCTGCAGAGAGGGGATTAGAGTTTGCTGGTTTCAAACTGAAGGTGTTAAACTGATACAGGGGTTACACCTACCAGGTGCACACTGAACATAAGGGTAGGCTGGATTCAGCTTGAGGCCTGTACCACACCAGCTTAATACTGGTACTACAGCTTTCTTAGTTTTGCTGTAAATTTAAATTACATTATACAACACTTCTATACAGAGCTACAGAATGCCAAGTACATGCTGATCTGACCCGTTTAAGATTCTTCACAAGTAAATGCAGAATCAAGCTGCTGTAATTACTGTACCTGAATTAACATGTTTCATTTGTAATTATTTGTTTAAAAGAACAGAATATGCTATTTGTTTAAAAGTTTCAGAATATGCTAAAAGCTACGGAAAACTACCTGTGAATTACACAGGTGTTCATCAATAATTAACACGTGAATCACTTAACATGTTACACATGACACACTGGGATATACTGGTGTTCAGATGAACGTGTAGGTGTGATTCTTCTGTAACTTGATGTTTGGCCTGAATTTAATTAAAATCACTTCAGACATCTGATCAGAATGATGTTATAGCTATAGTAATTGACCAGACACAATTATCAATTGTAAAAGAGACTGCTACAGAAATGTGTTCAAGGAGCAGATTAACAGAGAAGTTCACTTAACAGGTTTACTTTAAAACAGCACAAACCAAACACAAACTATAAGCAAATTTCAAAAATAATGGAAGATGTCAAATAACGAGACATACTCAACTAACAGGACAGCACATTCAAATGTCAATGAGAGCTTAGTTGGAATGAAAACACTGTGAGAAAAACTTATTAAAGGTGGGGCACAATCTTTGACTTAAGTGCTAGAACATGTTTGTTTTACAGATTCCTTCTGTTGCCAAAAAGGATTAAAACCATCAAAGATAATTAAACCTTTCATCCATTCTGATTGGGCTTTTAATTTGTTATAAATTTTGGTCACCAAAGCAACAAATTCAACAACATTATGTTTGCTTTGTGCAGAAATGTTCAACCCTTTCAAAGAACCAAAGTGCTACACAGTGAGGGTGTAGGGGAGGGAAACTTTGTGTAAGCGCCATCTTGGTGATGCATTGCAGGCATTCTGAGTCAGAGCACTAACCACATATCAGCTCAGATGGAGTCAATGATTTATTTAAGAAAGCCAAGAAAACTGGGGGATAATTACATGAGCAGATTGAGAGAAACAGATCTGCAATCTTGTCCTGTACTCTTTACAATAAGAGCTGCAGGCTAGTCAGTGACTCAGGACACAGTGAGTCAGGACCTAAAAATGTCTTGTCCAAAAACCAGCACACTGCCCACATCACTAGTCATACTGGATTCTTCCGCCTTCCAGAAGGAAGACCCTAACTTGCCAATAAAACTAGCAACCTGGTTTTCCCAGGTCCCCAATCCAATCCCTAACAAGGCCACCCTCCATTTTGCTTCAGACATTTGCCAAGCGAAGGCTACAGAGTGTACTGGTGGCCATGTATACCACATATTTAACAGACCGACTGTTTTGGCGGATTGAACAATCAACTCTGATATGAGGGGGTTGGGGGTTACGGGGAGGAATTTTACTCTGCAAAATCAGAATGAATCACGTGCCAACACATTACTGCAGCAATGCAGCGGAGACTTACTGTGAAAACTCAAAGAAAAATTCCATGAGTGTTTGCGCTAACCACAATTGCCTTTAAGGCACATGTACAATGCGTTTTCAGGCCTAAAATAAACACTACTTTTCGACACAAAGAGCCTTAAGATAGAGAGCTTTTTTGATCTTTTGTGATACCACCTAGGAAGAGCACAATTCCTGAAGGAAGGCCCAATGTTGTCAGAACCACTGAGGGCTTGTCTGTCAGTGTGACTAACACCCTTTCTCTTTAAAGTGAGGCAAGGCTATTCTTACTATCATAGGCTCCAGGGCAAATGTTTCTCTTGATGCAAGAAGACTGCAATTATCTGTTAAAACAACGCAGACAGAGAGGGGAGAGAGAAAGAGAAAGAGGGAAATAGAGAGGGGGGAGAGAGAGACAAGAAACTAGCCCCTCTTTCACATTCGCCAGTCTGCTGCTCATTCTCTCTCTCTCTCTCTCTCTCTCTCTCTCTCTCTCTCTCTCTCTCTCTCTCTCTCTCTTCTCTCTCTCTCTCTCTCTCTCTCTCTCTCTCTCTCTCTCTCTCTCTCTCTCTCTCTCTCTCTCTCTCTCTCTCTCTCTCACACACACACACACACACACACACACACACACACACACACACACACACACACACACACACACACACACACACACACACACACACACACACACCTCTATCTCTCTCTCAAGCACACTGCTCCAGTGACTCTGAAAAATCCTTGCGCAGATGAAATGAAAACAATCGCTACCGATACCATCGACTAAGCCTGAAGCTGCAGCCCAATGCTGGGAAAAAAGGAAGTTCTGAAAAACTACCATGCTGGTCCAGGAGGGTACGATTACAAATTACACCTTCATTTAGCCAAAGCAAAGCTCTTAGCTGCAGACTGCCCCAGTTAATCTGGTCACCACTGGGTTGGTGATCACACAGGGGCTTGCATTTCTCCTGTGTGTTCTTGACACTACAGATGCACGCTACAAACACTATAGATGCCAAAGAAATCTTCACCTTAGTGTTGGATAATTTCCATAATAATTGTCTGGCAGGGAGTCAAGATGCTTTCATACTGCTTTCACCAGTCCATCAAAGTCACTAAAGCATATATTCTCACTAAGAACTATGAAATTCATCCAAGAACTGACTAACTAATGTAATGCTAATCTATAAACTGTGCAGTTTTGCACAACTGTCAAGAGCCTTCGCTTTTTAAGCTAGTTGCTCAGTATGATTGGGCAAGCTATAGTAGACACATGAGCAGAATGACGGTTGTGTCTTTCCAGGTTAAGCTCCTAGCATTACACAAAATTACCACAAAACTGTTGCAATAGATCTATAGGAAGCTATCACTAAGACTGTTCAACACAGGTGTGCATTAATCAATCAGTGGTATAACATATGTTATGGGCTCGAGGTTTGCTTAAAGCTTGCCCAACCATTAGACCACAACCACAGACTGACAGACGGATGAGTCAGTCAGCCATCACTTCCTCTGAATCCACAGACTGACAGAGCAGCGGGCCTGCTACCAAGAGCCCTTTCTGCACTGTTCTGTGGTAACTCTACCCAAAACACTGTCCGTATTATGTCCACTCTTACTGTACCTCTTGTATTTCTGGAGCCCGTCCTCCATACCAGCATCCCTAACTGACAATACCTGTAACACAACTGCTCTTTTTGACTCCACCCACAACAACACTGTACCACTTGCTCCACCCATAAATTATCATACTCTCTTAGCTCCACCCTCAATATCACTTTCTGGGCCTTGACTCCACCCACAATTTAGTGTTTGCTCATGATTAAAACAGCATGCTGACTCATACTCTGTCTTTGCATGTCCTGTAATTACTTGCCTTCAGGTAAATATTACTATGTTTGCAGCAAAACCATGGGACTAAGGCAGCCTTGCACACATAATTTATTTTTTCACAGAAAAGTCATAATGTAAAGCATATAATGTATAATAATAATTTGAAGTTTTTTTAGCTAATGCTCAAAGCCCATGTCTGATTCCATAAATCAGTTTGCAGAATTTCACGGGAAACCCATGTAAACCTATGAGACTGTGCAGGAGATTAAGGCCAAACAAAGGGAACCAGTAACAAATGCTGGAATCACATTTAAAGAAGATAAAGAACACTTGAGCTCTCTTAACTTGAACTGTTGCTCTACAAAAACACTCAAGTGTTTTTGTAGACTCCAGGAAAACACTTCCCACAACAATGTCCTTGTCTTATCCAGCTAATCAAATCAAACTGGGAATGTGGTCACATGACATGTCTGTCACCTGACTGCCGTGGTTCTTGGACCAAGGCAGCACAATCCTAGACTAAAATACGAATAAGGGGCAAGTGTCACCGTGTGTATGTGCATGTGCATATTGCAGGTACCTCAACATAAATCATTTTACCAAAAGAAAATAGCATGGCTCCTGATCTTCTATGATAGCTGTGTGAGTCACTGAGTGTTTCTGTGGAGACGTTTCCTTTGTAGGAAGCTCAGGCACATTATCTGCAGTGTCTGCTTCCTTAACAATCAGTCAGCTTCACAAAATCAACAGATCACAGGTCTTTATCATCAATCTTTTACACGCACACGCACACACACACACACACACACACACACACACACACACACACACACACACACACACACTTTCTCCATCTTACTCAAATATACACCGTCTTCCCCTGTCTCTCCTATACTCATTCATCACATCTCTCACCTTGTTCGCAGTTCTTTCCTCCGTAGTGTAGAGGGCAGTCACAGGAGTATGTGTTCCACTTATTAACACAGGTGCCTCCATTCTGACACAGGTTCCCAGTGCAGAAGTCCCTCTTGGCTGTGCAGCCTACTCAGGGAATTTTAGAGGTGGACAGAAGAGGGGAACACAAAAATAATAACATTTGAAACCACCTTGCATACAACATTTCTTTATCCATGCCCAAACTCAGGTATGAGACGAGAGAATTCAAATATGAAAAGATCACACACAAACTATTATTGTCCTGATGTGTATGGAAACGGCTGAGGAGATTGGTGGAGATACAAAGCTTGGCAGCAATGCTTGGAGCGAAACAATATGACCGTAATGTAATGTAGCTGGGAGATGGAGTCAGGATAGGACGGACCTTCAGTGGTCCCGTTGTTGGCGATGAAGCTGGCCATGTCCGTGGGCTTGCCATCAATGGTCAGGTTCCTCATGCAGCCCACAAAGTCTCGGTTCTGCACCGGGAAATCCTCCGGGAGGTTTGGAACCCCACCCAGGAGCAGTGGGCCGGTGAGGTCCAGGGATCTGTGGGGGTCAGAACCGAGAGATAGAGACACTGCATCTGGGACAATCTCTGATACAGCATTTGAAAAATGCTGTCACCTTTCCTGGCTTCATGTTTTACATTTTGAGCCAGCAGATTGCTGATGATGAATCTGATTGGCTGGCACAGTTTTTCATGTTTGTACATCATTGAGCACAACCATATAATGCTCCAGCTTTGAATTGTCACGTGCAGTTGTAATCTTCAAGAGATCATGATTCTTCAGAAATAGCAACTGACCACTGGTTTATGAGCAAAGCAAATCCCTGAAAATGGTGCGGATATACCGGTCATGCTCATGGGGGCTATTTCCCACGTCATCACTCAATAGTAACACCTCTGGTCAACTGGATGCATCTGCCAATACCAGCTGTACTAGCCACACAGTCTTTCAGTGCAGTAACAACACACCTTAGCTTCTGGGCTGGAGAGTGACAGATTGTGCCCTCTCTAAAGTGACAGAAGATATGTATGTATGGTAAATACAATGTTTTTCTCTTTTTTTTTTGGGGGGGGGGGGTGCTTAAAAAATGTATGCACAAAACAAGTAGGACTTGCAGAAGAAAGCCACGGTTACTCAGTTTCAGCTTCCAAGGCACGCATAAACACAAGGGCAAAGCAAGCCTCTTACACACCTCTAATTTCTCACATCAAAGAGAACTAAGGGTTGTCAACAACATTCGATAATCTGGTAATTGGGTGGTCATATGATTATAATCGCATTTTACAACTTTGACCACAAGCAAAACGTGTACTGCTGATACATAAACAAATGCCTTTTAAAACTATTGGGACATTAGTCATTATGTATGGGAATTTGTATTTTTGACTCATGTGTGAGAATGTTGCATTTGCTTACTGCAGAAAAGGGGCGGGGCCAGACAGGGGGAACTGGTTTTCACTCACCACAGCAGCCAAGAAATCAGGTGTTGACTAATGAGCCCAGAGACACGAGGAGCTATCAAACAGGTTGCCGTCTAGCAAACCAGAGGCACTTGTTCTGTAGGGGTTCATTTGCATTGCTTTTAAGGCCTTTTTTTAATCAAACGTGTTTGCGCATGTTGCCTTCACCGACTACACAATCGCCTAAACTAATTTTCTTTGCATCTGGTTTCAGATACAGAAACAATTAACAGAGAAGGGACCGCTAAAAAGATAAGATTTGAACATTAAGCTGTTCCAAGCTTTCCACTGAATGGTATAAATATCTACAGAGATTATCGGCATTGAAAAGCGGTCTGAATGGACGACAGTGTGACCTTTAGTAAATTATTGGTGATTTAATGTTGCCTTCTGGCCAAAAGCCTTGCAGCCTCGGCTCATTCTACAATCCGCTGCCTGAGAAAATACCCCGAGGCACGGGACAGAAAAGCACGGGGCCAAAAGAGGCGTTCTGGGGGTGAAAGGGAGGGACTGAAAATCAGCCCCAGGGGTACAGCTGGGAGGGAGGGAGGAACAGCTCACTTCTTCTGCCCAGTTTGGGTGCCCTGGGCGGCGCAGGAGTAGTTTCCAATCTGGCTGCCGAAGCGCACCGCCATGGCGATGTCGCAGTCGTCCACGGCAACCACAGCCACCTTCTCGCCCGAGGGACCGTGTGGGATGCCCAAGCGTCCGATGTTAGGCTGGAACAGAAGGAAAAGCCACATAACCGTCACGGACAAGAGACCACAAACATTTCTAATACACAGCAGTGCTTATTACATACAACAGAAGCATAGAGAGGTGTGGAAAAATTAAAGAGTAAAACGCAATGTATTTAAACTAAGACTTCTTGTATAACTATATACAATAAAACACATTTTGGAAAATGATTCCTACTTCACATCAGTTTATTCATTTACCATAAAATTACTAACTGGAGCTGCATTAATGTTTGGAGAATCCAATCAAAATTTGAATATCAAACCCTGGGAAACCATTTGTTAGAGCCACAATGACTAAGTCAAACTATATGCACAAACTATATGCACAAGGAACCACATGACTGACGTGTGAATATTTCCACCTTTAGTTCAGAAAAGCCAAAATCTGAAGATTGTATATGTTTTCCTGGAGGACAGAAAAGAGCTCCCCTATGATTTCAAACTGGCTATCTGTTAGGAAGCGATGATGGGAGATAAGTTCAGAAGAGAGTAGGTTGCTCAAGGTTGATGCGGGGCTCTCCATTTCCGAGTCTAAAAGACTGTAGTGAAGCAGGCATGTGGGTAGAGCACAGTGGCGGCCATTTAACTTTGTGGGCTGGCTGCTTTTAAGCATTCATCACACGTGCCAAATAGGATTACAGTAATGAGCAGCTGGTGGGGGGGGAAGAGATAACGGCAGACTCCATTCCGTGTCAGGGTTCTACCTGGGCCTGCGCAGTTTCCAGCACATGACTACAAAAACCTGTATTATCTGCCCTCCATGCACTTGTTTTTTATCACCCCTCTGCCACTCCCATTTTCCACCTAATGTAAACACTTTTCCATTTTCCATGTGCTCAGTGCGCTCTAAACGGTCATGTTTTTGACCTTATTTTTCACACACGGGCAGAGTACGCCTTTCATCTCTTTCCTGTGGGACCGTGACACTGCAGAGGATGACTTTCTGACGACATTACGGGTGGGAACTGTGGAGCCTGGAATTTTGGGAAGCCTTTAAACAGCTGCTTTGAAGGGCTGTGCATTTCAGAGGTTGTCAAAGGGTAATCTTAGGAGGTAGCTGCCCTTAATTTATGGACTCAAGAGTGAATGCAAACGTGCAAGATGTGTTTATAGCGTTCTTTCCGGCTGCCGTAGCACATGACAAGGGTGTGTGCTACCCAGATGTCCGTCTACCTATTGACTAACCAATAGCTAGTTATGAGAGTGCGTTCTGTTCATGTGGACACGATTAAAAACTTAAAACATTAAAATGCAAAATCTCTTGTGACAAGTAAAACACAGTACCTGTCAATAATGGCCATTGGGTACATTTTTGCAAGGAGATACAAATGCTTCATGGGGAAAAAAGCACAGAATACAAGAGAAAAGGTTTAATATCCTATATCCAGTGGTGAAGAAAAGCTTGTAATTAGTCTATTGCGAAGGATGATTAAAATTAAAGACCTGAGCATTCAGGTGGTACTGACGAGACCCCGTCTATTCCTGAGGTCTTGGGGTAATGAGCCCCGCTCTTTGCTCAACCATGATTCCTGACTCACTGCAATTCCTCTGCTTACAGTCCTTTCAGAAAGAAACATTTCAGCCTTCATTAAAGTCCTGGACCTCTGCCAACCAACATACTGTATGAAGAAGAGAGTGAAAAATAGCCATGAACAAGCCAAGGTTGGCACACAGCCTTTCCACCAGCCCCTCCCAAGCACTGGGCACCGTTTATAGCCCTTCTCGCTCTTCGCTGAATCCGGCCTCCATTGGCTGTGCAGCTAACACCTGCCTCACTAGTCCCAAGAGAATGGCTGCCCTGACGGACAAACGCAGGCTGCGGTCGACATTGTCTGAGCAGCCTCCCAAAGCAATCTCACTTTTCCATTATCACACACTTCTGACAGGAAACTCCATGTGACACGCTAGAATGGCAGAACTACATTAACTATATAAGTGAATAAAAAGTTCATTTCCATAAACTAAATGACCACAGAAGCCACTACGGTGTGAACTACACAGGCAGAGAGTACGGGATAAGCACATCTCCACAACCACAGAGCTCTGGATAAGCAAACTGCACTTTTATAGATCACAGAGAACAAAGCACATCACCATAGAACATTGGCAAGCAAACTATATCACCACAGAACATTAGCTGCATTAGGCTACTATTGAATTCAAAGAAAGCAAAGTGCCAGAACCAGTCAGAACACCGAATGCATTACATCAAGATACAACACTGAAAAGGTTACAGTAGTATAAATGGAACACTGATAGAGGAAACTACATCACCATAGAAGAAAACTAAAACTATTATGAAGAAACACTGAGAAAGCACATATCTTCATAGCACACCGCACACAGATGCTTTCATAATAGTAATTGAAAAAAACAAACAAATGAAAGAACTACATCTGCTTCAAACCGAGGCACATTATTTCATATCGGTCTAATCTGTTTCTCAAAATGAGTTTACACAAAGAACAAAAAATGACTTCCAAACAGAAGAAAATTGCTTTCTTTTCATAGACTCACCACCGTGAGAAAGAAGAGATAAGAAAGGCGGTATCCCAGAAAACGATAAAAACCAAGATTATCTTTACGCCCGTCTGCATCAATGTATAATATTCAGGCTCTGTATAAGGAATGCATGCTGCTAATATTTATTCATTATACTCAAATGAAATAGCTAAACTGAACAGCCATTGTGAACTTGGTTTGTACTTTACAAAAAGAGGAGTATTGTTAGGCCAAGGTGTACCAAAGCAGTCTTTGCATATATTCACCAATGATGGCAGTCTGGGTATGAAAGAAAGCAGTTGATACACTTATTTTTATTATATTACTTACTATTCATGTTTCTATAGACTAAGTCACTCTAGGTTTATTGCCATTTTTAGGTATTAAAAATGCATACATAGTAATTTAATTACATGATTAAAGATATTTTCACTAATGCAACTTCAAACTCTCTGAACCTCTTGGCGTAATATAAAACATGACAACATAAATCCGCCATTCTTCAGAGATGCCTGCTGTCAGGCTAGTTAGCTCCCTGATTAACTCATAGAGCTCAGGCACCTTTGAGAGATGAGTGAGCTGAATGCACCCTAGGGGGAGGTCTATGGGGCACCCCATCCTAGCTCTGCCCATTATAAGGTTATACAGTTCTGTGGTTTAACTAATATCTGATTAACAACCATTAAGGAAGCAACAATAGGCATACCACACTCGTGTGTACGTAAGTGTTGTGGTGTTCAACACAGTTCCAGTATAACTGCACCTAAAGAGAGGCCTGTTGAACGTGGCAACTTTCTGAGATTTATGGGTCTCTAAGGACGGGTTAAGGCATACAATCTAAGGTAAAAGCTGGGGTTCTTCTGCTCCCGTTCAAAGACATGGATTTTGGCAGAGGCCTGTGGTTGTACAGAAGATAAAGAGACAGACATTCACTGGCAAATTATCACCAGGGGCCCTGTGGAAATGGCTTTGTTTAGGCAGGTACCCTCTCTATATGTATTATAAAACAGAAGCTCAGAACTCTGCCCTGTCCAGAACACATGCAAGCACAGACACACGCACACACACGCACACACAGGAACAAGGAACAGGTCCAGGATGTGAATGAAATAACCCACGTTATCCAGGTTCATCCAGGGTAATGCAATGCAATGCAAGGCTAACCATGCCCACCACACCTGCAACCACAGGCTAGTGCCACAGGTTTCCTTTCTGTCTCCAATGGAGGAAGAATATGAGTTCTTTAAACTGCCAGAAGCCTGACTGCTGATTATGAATTGACAGGAAAAGCTGTCACATAATCTCTGTGGAGATCACACAGGTGATTAACTGTGTAGCTGTAAAAACATCTGAAATAAAATACCCCACATTGATCCCCCGCCCCGACATTGTAACTATGGCACATTCCCTCTGGAACTGACAGGTGCCCACCTGTTCAAAATTCCATCCCCAAGGAGTGGCGTAGGGGAATGTGAGACGTCAGCCATTATGTCCGTCTCTGAAGAAGCTGCAAATGTGAATTCTGCCCAGTAGTCTCTCAGAGTGACCCTGGTTTTATATTGCTGAACTAATGTACGGGACAAGGCTGAATGGCGTCAAAAAGAACTTGTTTCCATTCACACTGAAAAACGGCAACTACGGCACTTGGGGGAATGCCTGGCTGTCGTGGGGAGTGGAGATTTCTGAATGACTGAGTGCCCATTTGTACGACCCGATCATTCATATGTCCTGGGCTCCTGCTTAGAGGATCAGGTAGTTTTCACAGTAGACCTTAGAGGTGTTTTGGCACAGCCCCTGATAATTCGGCACAGATGGGAGAGTGTAGAAATTGGCCCAGATGTGGTACATGGAGGCTTCTCTTCTGTACTCCCCGTCCCGCACACCCCTACCCCCCGACACAGGGTCAGCTACGCCCCCACCCCACCACTATGAACAGCCGCGAATATCTGTTCATCCAGCTGTCTGACAACAAGTGTTTTGCGCAGCCACACGCTCCCACGCTACTCCACCAGGACCAGCTGCTGTCAATCATCACAATTAAGTAGGGGTGGAGCCGTCTTGAATCTCAATTACACACCCCTACGTGGTTGACGAATATAATACAAATAAGGCAAATTCTTATTAAATTAATTAAATTATGGCTGACTTTCATGTTTATCAGTATCTCTATAAATGGAAAATCATTACAGTAAAAAGTGCAACAAGCATAAACAATTTGAGCGCTGCGATTTCTGATTCACAGGTAATAGAAATTTGGCTAATAGTCATGGCTCTATTTTACAGCTTGGTCTCCTTCTCTCTGTCCCCTCATTCAGCCTCTTTCCATCACTCCTCCAACCTTCCTCCTATCTCTTCCTGATCTGCCGTGTTGATTCAATAATTAATATCTACGGCCAACTCACAGGACGAAGGATTAAGATAACGCATTTGGCTCATAAAGAGAGATAACACAGGTAGTCTGCATAGCTGGGAATCAGAAGCTTTCAGAAGCTGGCAAATGTATCCTGACTCCTCTCCGATGTACATCGGAGACTGCTGTGGATTATGAGTATGACCCACAGCACGACCGTGTGTGCTTGTTTTTATCTGAAACACAAGTTAGCACAGGATAGCACTGCGGTTACAGCCTTAAAACATGTAGTTTACCATTCAGAGGTGATCAGGTTACAGTCAGGAAAGATGGTTTGACACCTTGTGCTAATAAAACAGACAACCAAGGCCTTCCTTTCCTATCTGCCTGCAGGTGAGCACAACCGACTGACAAAACATTCTGTCAGACCCATTTACCATGTTGGCATGACATACTCTTCTTGTTATTTTTACACAAGGTGCATAGGAGATCATATTACTTATTACTGCCAAAACAAGAAAAACACCTTAAACAACATATCACCATTTCATTAAGACTTTGTCAAGATATTGTGATACGTAAAAAAAAAAATCTGAGGAGAATAACTGCCAAAAAAGAAAAACAGCTGTAAGAATACATTGCCGTTCAATGAAGACATATTCAGATTTTGATGCATATAAATCAAAGTCGGTATTCAAGCAACATACCCTTAACTTTGACACAAAAACGTGCAAGTGAAACAGAAACAGTTTGGTGAAGTCATTCAACTCGTCACACTGTTTCCAAAGAAATTACCTTTAATTGTGTGTTAAACTTAAACACCCATGTTGATGTTGAGTTTGTATGGAGAGGGAACAAACAGTTTGCTGTGTCTAAGAGCTGTGGAAAGCACGTGACGGGAAAGAGAAAGCCGTCACACAGAACCTCTCAGAGGGATTATTTTCATAATAACAGAAGAGGCGCATGCAGCTGTGAAGTTATTTGGGTTTTTCGGGAGGAAACACATTTTCCTCACTCGCTCTCATAACCTTCGCACAATCTCTGCGGGTTTTTTTTGTTGTTTTTTAAACGGGAATGTCGGAATGCTCCACTCTGTGCAGTGGGAGGACGTGCTCAGGGCTTGTGACACATCCCTTTTTTCCCGTCATGGGTACGGTCAAAGGCAGCCATTTCAGGAGGACGCAAATCTTTCTGACATTCCACAGCCTCTTCCGTCATGGTCCACATAAGGACACGGTCTCCCTGAATGTCCAATGACTTGCTGTTTACCTGGTAGAAAATGGTCTCCATTGATGCCACACAGATGGGCAGGGAGTCTGTCAGGACAATTAGCTTTTCAAGTTTCTCTCTTTGGTTGGGTGTCCATGTCATGTCATATTTCTTCAGCCACACAGTGCTGCGCTCCAGCACTATGACCTCATATTGGCGGTGTCACTGTAAACTAAGAGGGATGAATTACTGATAGATGATTTTGCGGCTCCACAGAGACCAACCCTCAGGATATACATACAGGGTGGTGTGTTGTTGTCACCCACAGCACAAGAGGACCGTTTCAATGCTATATGTTACAGGACTCACATTTCCGAATCCTTCTGGAACAAATTTCGTTGATCAATGGTCGGCTTCATTTTAGAGGTGCCTTTTCATGCGTGAAACAAACAACATGATCGGGTGAGTAGCGGATAAAGAAGACTCTCAACTCTCCACTGGAGTCCACTTTACATGTACTCCTGCTTCACTTTGGCTTTCAAAGGCTCAACAAGTTGTCCAGACTTTCACTGGAACGGGTTAAATGGCAATGACTACAACTGAAACCTAACTGAATCATTTCAAGGTCCAGTCAGTGCCAGCTGTAAAAAAAAGGTCTTTAATCTTGTAAAAAAGCTTTTATAATGTGAAGTGAAAAAAGATGATGCACGTCTACGGTGCTTTACAGGTCTCTCTGCCCTTGTAGAGTAGAAGAGTGTGGGGGAGAGAGAGAAAGCGAGGGAGAGAGAAGGACAAGGTGTTCACAGCAGTCATAAATCTCCTCTGTGCTCGAACAGTCACACTGGTCAAGAACATTCACTCGGTACTTGCATTTAGTCATGCTACATAAACTGGGTGAAATGTGGAAGTAGAGTTGAAATATCTTTTTTGGGAGGTGAGAAGATATTCAGGAGGAGAAAAAGGAGTGGAATTAACCCTGAGGTGTCAGACAGATTTAGGTGCCGCATGTCAAGTGGCTATCAGCACCTTACCCACCTGTGTGCCCGATACCTGTGTACCTGCCTCATTTTTTAAATTTTTTGAATTTTTTAATTGTATAAATTTTCTTTTTATAAATTTTTTATTTTATTATTTTTTAATGTTTTACATTTATTTATTTTATTTATTCCCTTATCCCGTTCCCTCATTCCCTTGCTCACTTGTTCCCTCCTTCCCTTGCTAACTCATTCCCTCGTTATCACGCTCAATCGTTCCCTCATTAACTCATTCCCTCGTTATCTCACTCACTCATTCCCTCGTTAACTCATTCCCTCGTTAACTCAGGTCCAGCGAAAAAAAATCACCTGACGTTAACTGAACCATCTGACAAATTAGAGGGATGAACCTTTGCACCTTTTGTGTGATGATTAAGCTCCGGCTGACAGGAAACACTTGTATCTAATCCTGCCAATATAAATACGCTCCCAGTGTAAAGAGTCCCCTGATGAATCCAGAAGCCACACGCCACCCCTATACTCTGCACCCCGGGGATATTTAGACAGGAGACGGGGCGTTGAGGAGGAAGACAAGAGATTAGCTGATCGCTGAGTGATTTCGTCGGTGGATGTAAAGTCCATGTTGTGTAGAACCATCTATATTTCGCTATGTAAAATGTAACATCTCGAGGACCGAACAGGTGAACACAAATCTAAAACGAGCTGGTGGGGCCCTGGCTATAACAGCGGAGAGTCCGTCAGAAGAGGATAGGCACAGGTCAAAGATCAGGGGCACATGCAAGGGGTGTGTTACATTGCAAATGCCACGCACTAGATCACATGGCTGTCAGACTCTGAGGCTCTGCAGGGTATAACAGCATCACGTACTGTTACTAATGCACTTCACAAGAACATGGCTGTCTGAGGAGTCCCAGAGAGCGTGCTGTCCGTTGCGGTACACTGCAATGTTACCTGCACTGCAGAGGTACAGTGCCTCTGGTCAGGCCTTGGTGAGAGGATGTTTTTGGATATTGGAGAACGTGGAGTCCTCTGTGCCCTTTGCTTTGCCAGTGGGGTTGTGTGACATGAGGCTACGTCCGTGACAGCTCTGACATGACGTAATTGTTTTCATGTCCAAAACCCATTCTTTTCACTGTTTTTCTCCCTTTGAAGTATGCGGGCTGCGCTTACCAATCCCGCTACCAACCCGCCCAAGGCCCAGCCCAAGACAGGACTATGGAATGAGATGAAATTCCTGTCAGACATTAATACTCTGATATTAATACTCCATTGTTTCCTCGGCCACCTGACCTCTCTTATTAGAGAAAATATGTCGGGAGGGAAACATGAAACCTGTCCTGTGTGTAGCCGCCATTTCAGCTGGAGTAAGTGGCTGAAACTCAACGCCTGGCAGCGTGTAACAATCGCCTCCATTTCAGATTTTACTCTGCCTGGGTCTTCACAGAACCCCTCACATGTTGGCAATGCCTCTGGATATGCCTTGTCAAGACAAGTCCAGCAAACATGGTTAAGACCCAAAACAGCAGGGAAAAGCCACAAGATTAAGGATCAGAGTCTTTAACACACCATGTCCAAAGCTTTCACAATGTTGTTTCAAACCTTATTTTCCTCAGACATGTTTTATTTACTATGATAAATGAGTATTTCATACGTTCCACAAAATATCCCATAGATCTACTTCCTGTTCCATCTTTTGCCTTTGAGTACCTGCAAGGCAGGCTGTTTTGTGCACATTCCAACAAAGAGGCAAGCATATTAACCCCAGATTTTCACCAGAAAATCAAGTTCATTGCCCAGATGACAAAAAAAATACAGTGTACCACAGTTGCAAAGAGCACGGTGGTAAAAAAAAAAAGACTAGGATTTCAAGCTGAAACCTTTCCAAGTAATTTCAGTGATCGTTTTAAAATTTCAGACAGCAACCTGTATGAGGAGGGCATTGAATACCACAGTTACCGCTCTGTAAATTAGGTAAACTGCAAAACAGAAACCAAACAGAAAATGGCCGACACTGCCATGCCCGCAACTGCTGCTAAGGGTGTCACTACTGTTGCTAATGCACGATCCTCGCACAACACAGCAAAGGTTTCCACTAACAGAGCGCATTTTCATGCTCATGCAGGAAACAGGTTCTGGTTATGGCTGTGACAGATGTCAAAAGTCACTACAGAGCTTGAAGACCCGATTTAACTACAGGAGACCTAGCACCTCAGCAGCTACAGAGGGATAGGAGGGGAAGCTCAGAACAAAAAGAGTCCTGGGCCTCAGAACCAAAGCCAGCACCGCCAACAGACAGCTAGCCTAGCCGGCGTTACAGTACCTCCTTATGATTCAGTTCCAGCCATGCTGTGTAAAGAGGGATGCGCGACATCCCGCTAGAGTCCAGGAAGTGGACGCTGCCCTGGGTAGATCATGGGAGAGAAAGCCTGGGTTAGCGTCTCTCTGACCCCTGACCCCAGGGTCTATCACTCCTCCGACCTGCACACAGACGCATGCGCTGGGTTCCACGCACAGCTCCGTTGCATTGTAACGACACCACCACACATTCGGGAAAGAACCTGCAGCAGACCTTACTCCCATATGCACTCATATTACTATAATTAGTACTGTTCTGTATAAATCCTTTCATTCATAAAGCAAGGGACGCTAAAGCATAAATAGATTTTACTAAGTGCATTATTTTGTCTACGGCTGTTAGATTATGCACGCGTTTTTTATTTTTTTACTTTAAGATAAACCGTAAAGTTTTTAATTGTTCTCAGAGTAAAATGTATCCAATCACACGCACTAATAAACCTTTCCAGCCAGGGAAAAGTTTAAATATGAATGATGGAAAGGGAGGGAGAGTGGTGGAGAAGGAGGGAGGGAGGAAGGGAAGGTGGTGGGGAGGCGTTCAAAGCTACATTCAGCTTCATTGCAGTGAAGTTTTTCACACAACTGCTACCTTATTGTGACATCTACACACTGATAACCTTTTAAGACGGGGTCGTGAAAAACCTGCTCGAAGACTCGCAGAAGAAAAACAATCCTGTTTCCTCTAAATTAATCTTCACAGAGAAACTGAGAGAGTATGTTTAACTTCCAAAGTAAAGTTCAGCCCCTCTGACATGCACAGACGGGGAAAAGATTGGGGTTTGAGGAAGTGCCCTCAGGGCAGAGACAACACAAGGGGACACCCAAGGAGAGCGGGACGGCAGGAAAGAGGGGGCGCTTGAGGGGCATTTGTTGGCCCTGACTGAGGCACACACATTGTTTCAAATCCAGAGTGCAGCAGTGCTGACTGTGGCTGGCAGACCCGCAGGGCAACGCACAATTCACTAGTGTCGCCCAGGAAAGGGAGGGTTTCAGTCTACTGCAGGATGACAGTATCACCTATCAGTGACCCCTGCTGGTTGACTGTGAGCCTGTGGTCTGCCTGTTGAGCTGCACATGAAGTATCTTCCTCAGACTCATGTCTGTGTGAGCTCAACTAATAAATTGCTGTGTGATAAGAAGTGGAGGCTGACATTACGTGTTCACAGGGAAGCAGGCGTTTGTCTCCACTACCAAATCTACAGTGGAGACCTGATGAAGAAAGCAACTGGCCATTATAAAATTGTATTAAAAGGGGAAAAAGCTTTAAAAAGAAGTGTTCATAGTTCTGTGACACCTAAGCAATAAAACACATTGGGGTGTAAGCAGAAACATAGGCAATGTTGCTTATCAATACATAAAAGTGTACTTTGGGTTGCCAGTTACTTGCATTTGACAGCGTTCAAAGACAGCGTTCATATTCTACAAATAATTATTTGCACATAATTGCAGTATTAAGGACACTGATACATCTGCTACCATTAAAATATAACACCTGGCCGTGTCTGGTCTAAAGCAATAGGGCAGTGATGGAAAGTGTAAGCTATGGGACATATGAACTGTGTTACTGAGAGTAGATTTTAAACGTAATTGTATGTGCCAAGAACTGTATGGAAATGACTACAAAGTCATACTGCTGTGCGCTCTGAACATAATGGATAACACTGCCATGGTAACGGAGCATGAAACTCAAAATACAAAAACAGGATCCTTTATTGCCAACTATGCTATATTTACTGTACATTCTCAGTTTCGTTAGAGATCATGGTTCAATAAGGTACCTTCCTTCTGCCGGTGGTGGATTGCTTTAGTACAGTACTTTGGAATCAGAAAAACATGTTACAATTTCACATTAGATCTTGTTTTCTCCTGTGTTTGTACTTGCTATCTACTGTAAGAAGTATCTCATCTTAAAATGCATCACATTGAAGTGCAGTTCCCAGTCCTAGGGCTCGACAGTACAGCACATAGGGGCCCTGTGGCTCTACAGTACAGCACATAGGGGCCCTGTGTAAGGCTCTACAGTACAGCACATAGGGGCCCTGTGTAAGGCTCTACAGTACAGCACATAGGGGCCCTGTGTAAGGCTCTACAGCACAGCACATAGGGGCCCTGTGCAAGGCTCTACAGTACAGCACATAGGGGCCCTGTGTAAGGCTCTACATTACAGCACATAGGAGCCCTGTGTAAGGCTCTACAGTACAGCACATAGGGGCCCTGTGTAAGGCTCTACAGTACAGCACATAGGGGCCCTGTGTAAGGCTCTACAGTACAGCACATAGGGGCCCTGTGTAAGGCTCTACAGTACAGCACATAGGGGCCCTGTGTAAGGCTCTACAGTACAGCACATAGGGGCCCTGTGTAAGGCTCTACAGTACAGCACATAGGGGCCCTGTGTAAGGCTCTACAGTACAGCACATAGGGGCCCTGTGTAAGGCTCTACATTACAGCACATAGGGGCCCTGTGTAAGGCTCTACAGTACAGCACATAGGGGCCCTGTGTAAGGCTCTACAGTACAGCACATAGGGGCCCTGTGTAGGGCTCTACAGTACAGCACATAGGGGCCCTGTGTAAGGCTCTACAGTACAGCACATAGGGGCCCTGTGGCTCTACAGTACAGCACATAGGGGCCCTGTGTAAGGCTCTACAGTACAGCACATAGGGGCCCTGTGTAAGGCTCTACAGTACAGCACATAGGGGCCCTGTGTAGGGCTCTACAGTACAGCACATAGGGGCCCTGTGTAAGGCTCTACAGTACAGCACATAGGGGCCCTGTGTAAGGCTCTACAGTACAGCACATAGGGGCCCTGTGTAAGGCTCTACAGTACAGCACATAGGGGCCCTGTGTAAGGCTCTACAGTACAGCACATAGGGGCCCTGTGTAAGGCTCTACAGTACAGCACATAGGGGCCCTGTGTAAGGCTCTACATTACAGCACATAGGGGCCCTGTGTAGGGCTCTACAGTATAGCACATAGGGGCCCTGTGTAAGGCTCTACAGTACAGCACATAGGGGCCCTGTGTAAGGCTCTACAGTACAGCACATAGGGGCCCTGTGTAAGGCTCTACAGTACAGCACATAGGGGCCCTGTGTAAGGCTCTACAGTACAGCACATAGGGGCCCTGTGTAGGGCTCTACAGTACAGCACATAGGGGCCCTGTGTAAGGCTCTACAGTACAGCACATAGGGGCCCTGTGTAGGGCTCTACAGTACAGCACATAGGGGCCCTGTGTAAGGCTCTACAGTACAGCACATAGGGGCCCTGTGTAAGGCTCTACAGTACAGCACATAGGGGCCCTGTGTAAGGCTCTACATTACAGCACATAGGGGCCCTGTGTAGGGCTCTACAGTACAGCACATAGGGGCCCTGTGTAAGGCTCTACAGTACAGCACATAGGGGCCCTGTGTAAGGCTCTACAGTACAGCACATAGGGGCCCTGTGTAAGGCTCTACAGTACAGCACATAGGGGCCCTGTGTAGGGCTCTACAGTACAGCACATAGGGGCCCTGTGTAGGGCTCTACAGTACAGCACATAGGGGCCCTGTGTAAGGCTCTACAGTACAGCACATAGGGGCCCTGTGTAGGGCTCTACAGTACAGCACATAGGGGCCCTGTGTAAGGCTCTACAGTACAGCACATAGGGGCCCTGTGTAAGGCACAGTTTACTAGAGAAGCCTGGTGTATATGTAGGGATGCCAAATGTGGATGCCATTGTGCTACCAAAATAGCCCACAAGGGGGTCTGCCATTGTTTTATTGTCTCCGTAGGAGCTAAATATGAACCATGGTGGAGAGAGATGACCCGTTTTACATCACAATATGGCAGCTGACAGTTTCAGGTGCGACGTCATTGTGAACGTATTTTTCACTTCCTCAATAAACAGCCAGAAGTCATTTTGAATCTAAATTACTAGCTAATCAAATCTCTACATGTCCAGTATCTCCACCAGCCCCAAACTGGGCTGGCTATGGTTAAAGTTACTAGGAACTGTCTGGATGATTGGACAGGAATAGGAGTCTATGCCGTAAATAAAGCATTGAACATGCAGTATGCTAACCTTGGTCCCTCCCCAACATATCTCTCAATCCAGAACAACGGCTATAACCCCACACAACCCCCACATAGTCTAAGCCTAACCTCACCTTTATTTACCTTTCTCCCTAATAGCAGACAGCTAGACAGATGCATGTTTTCTCCGGCTCTATTTATGGACCTAACAGCAGGCACTCAGCCGAAACCAGCAACCAGAGGAACTCGGCCTGCTTTTATGACCGTTACTGGTTATCAAATAAACGTACGTATGCACATGGCTCAGAAGTCCACAAGGCGTTGCTGCATTAGACACTGAATGGAGAAGAGTTGGTGGCTGTTTTTTATTACTTTCTTGTATTTATTGCGGCTTTCATTTTATCTCTATCTCAAGAATGATGCACTGAGGACAGATACTGAACTATGAACTATGATACTGTACGTGGGCATGCTTAGGTGGGTGGCTGCAGGAAGTCATTGTCTTGTGGGGATTAAAAGTCTCTTTAAGAGTGACCTGACCAAGGCAGCAACACCACAAGCAAATAGTTTGAGAAACACTGTACGTTCATTAACGTTATACAGCATGGTAATACAATAGCATAAGAGAACATAATGGTCATGGTGCTCATGATTTAGACAATTATAGACTTTTCTGTCAAGTCTGTTGATAATGTTTCAAATTATTTGGATTAATTATAATGACTTTTTTCAGTGTATTACAAGATGAAGGACCAAAAAGGCTAGAAGCATTTTTCAAAAGATTGCTATGATGATTCTCACGTTAAGATGCACTTTTTATAACTTTTCATGCAAGCTGTTAACAACTAAAAGAGCGAGAGGAGACTTAAGGAGTGTTATGTTACTGTATGTTCTCATTTGGAATACTGCAAATATAAGATGTTTTGTTAAGTCTGGACATCTCATATTTAAAAACCACAAATATTAGAAATGTCTGAAATACAGAAATCCAAAAAAGCTCAGATTTCTTCATTACAGTATGCAGACACCAACAGTATTTTTCTAAGGGGTTAAACCAAAACAAACAAATCCATCCATTATCCCACTGACATCCCTCCAAGAGCGTTAGTCTTTTATGGCCACATGACTTCACTTCCTCATACATAAACATCAAAACCTTCACAAGAAAAAAAAATATTTCCAAAAATATGCTTCCTTTTGGAGACTTCCTATGTTTTAATACAGACCTAAGCAACTTGCTGTCCTTGAAAAAGGGTGCACATTTTTTCCAGAAGTGGAATTCCAAAAATCTCTATCCTGCCTGGTCCATTGTGATGACTTCAATAGCACACGACACTGAATGAAATCGGTCTTAATTGCTCTCCAAAGAGGTGCTGAGTGTGTCCATTTCCATGGTGACCACCACACCCTGTCTTCCGCAAACTGAACCCCACAGTTCCACCCATAGAATCCCCCAAACCCTCCTGAACCACGGAGGGTTGACGTCAGGGCACCTCACCAGGATCGACCTGTGACCCTATAACTCAGGGCAGGGGCTCCAAGGGGTGAGCGCACCACTTCATCTCCCTTTAAGAACCTTTAATCTTACTGGTGCCTCAACAGGCTATAAAAATACCATCAGACTCCATGAGAAAGCGGCATGGAAGAACCATGGCTCTTACTGGGCGAATGATAAAAGTCCTGTTGACTGCAGCTGATTGTGAAGGAATGTGCAGTCAAGTCCCTCTGGTCCAGGGTCCCCAAATCCTTAACCCTCAGATTCAAGATGTTACTGGGTACTTTCACCTCACATATGCCTCTCAGTCATGCCCCGTCCCACCCCCACCCCCACCCCCACCCAAATCCCAATATGCCTCAGGCTAGCTGGCCCAGAGAGTACTTGAGCAAGAAGTGTGGAACAACAAAAAACAGTGAAACTTGTTTACAACAACACAGTGCAAGCCTGCATACAAGCTACAAGGGTCACAGATGTCGACAAACTGCACTGCCCCAGTCATCACCAATGCAGTCAGAAGCAATATTCACTGAGGTCTGACTATGAATTTACTTTTGTAACATTTCAGGTCCAAACACTGTTGTTTGTTTTCTCTAGAAAGGTTTAAAAGCAAAAGTGATACTGCTACAAATACCTATTCAAGCTTTACATGACACAGATGTACACAGACAGGAGTAACTCTACAGTTACCTGCAAATTGCATCATTCAATCAAAGACCAACTCAAAGAATACCTAAATACAGCTCTTTTTTCATGTAAACTTGTTAGTTAATTAACACACAATGCTGTTGAAATGAAAGCTTGAGAATTGTACGAATGTGTGGTTCTTACACCTGCCAGCTCTCGTCACAGTGGGGAGAGGAACAACCTGCAAGTACTCACAGCCGCCACGCGGCGTGTTTGTTTTCAGCTTCCTTTGTTACAGCTAAGTTACAACTGTGAATGCTGCCAGTACTTTACTAACAAGCAACCAACAAGTTCAGCCATGAAAAACAAAAGAAAACAAGGGAATACCAAGAAATATGAGGAGACTGCTAACATGGACATTAATCTCTTGGTTCTCCATGGTAATAGCCCATTAAACAGAACAGAATAGACATAGTACAGAAAAACAGAAGAGAGAAAAACAGCTTGGCATGCGGTAGCTGGTACAGTGTGGATGATGTAGCTTGTTGAGAGTACATTCCATAATCCAATGGCTTAGCAATAGCTTCTTGTAAACTTCTGTTATCCAGGGTCACTTCCACATCCTACACTGTCCATATACACAGTTGGGTGTTTACCGAAATCATTTATGTGAAAGGTCAAGTATTCAGAAACATCCGTTTCCACCTGTTAAACATGCATGATGCAAATTGGCAAAGTAATAACCAGCAGAAAAAGAGAGCTACTTTGAGCTACCCAGACTGACAGAGTACAACACAAAATGGCTTATTTCAACTCTCTTAGCGATCGTTCTAGCATTACTTCAGCATAACTCCTTGTTTGTGGTTTTCAAAATAGACAACCCTGGTCTGATGACACTGCAACATTAGTGTGCAAATCGCGATGAAAGATATTGGCCATTGTCATTTTCAGCACAAATCCACATAACTCTTCACCACTGAATATACCATCTTTCTAAGGCAATTTCAGGCTGGGACTGAGACAGACCTCTGTTGGAAAGCAATTACACATCAACCCCCCCCCCCCCCCCCCAACTATATATAAAAATTTTGCTGAATTTTATTTGACTTGTCTGAATCATCTTGTTCACTTGAGTTCAACTGTTCAACTGAACTTAAGTTTCAGTTAAGAAACCATTATGTCAGAACAACATTTTCCGTTGGCAGCAATGAAGCTGGACTCTCAGTCCGTCTCCCTCTCCCATTTGCACCGTATGGCTGTCTCACTGTCCCAGTGATCATAACCCAGTAACATGTCCATTGTGATGGTTACCATGGCAATGAGCATGATTTACACGCAGACTCCTTCTCCATGGTGTCACGTCACTTACCTTGTTGTAGTATTGGAGCTGGACCGAATGCCACTGGCCATCGCTGACTCCGCCAGAGACGAAGGGAGACACCGTGGTTTTGGCCTCTCCTGGAGAATAGAAACAGGAAACCGGAAACAGGAAGCAGGAAAGTGAGAGTTGGGTTTAGATTTAAATGTTTTATCATAAAACTCTGAGAACACAACTGATATACAGAAGCATTTCTGCAGTCTTGATTTGCCATAGTGATGAATGACTCCTCCTTCTGAAAAAAAAAAAAATCACTGCCCTCTTTGACTTTGACTTTGCCTTCTGCGAAAAACATGCTGGTTACGCTAATGATAAATGTAATGTACTGGCTGGCTAACAAAACAGAAGTGAATCACATTTCAAATCACTCAGGGATTTCTTCATATCAACGGCACTCACTCACACAATCAACAAAGATTTACAGAGGGGTTAGTGAATATTTGCTAAAGGCAGGAGCTCCCACACAGGAATTTACCCTGAGACTCAGCAAACAGTAACATAGCACTGTGGCCCTGTTCACCCTCTCTCTCCTCTATGTCTGTTTGGGGTTGGGAGTGACCATTTAACCCCTCTGGGTTCATTATTAATCCTCTCGTCACTGTGACCCCTCTCCTCAGAGACTCTTCTCACTCTCGGAGATTACAATCTCACGATCCCTGCACAAAGTACCCGCATTATCTCTTTGCTGATTAGACATTTTATGGTGCTCAGTTGGTGTGCACAAACAAGGCAACAAAGAAAAACAGGCCCTTCAGGCTTGTAGTAGATTTATGAGCCCACTGAAGATGACTGAAACAGCACAAGATCCTTGTCTGGTCTGTAATAAAGGGCTTTTAGAGAGAGGTAGGGGAAAGAAAGGGTCAAGAAGGGTGTGAGAAGAGTGAAAGGCAGTAAAGAGAGAGAGAATAAGAGAAAGAAAGTAAGAAAGAAAGAGAGGAGAGAGTAATAGATAGAATTCTGTGTTAACTGCACTTTGGCCAGCTGCTTCCTCACTAAGCGTCAGCACCCAGAAGACTTAACATCTCATAAGACGCTGCTAACGACCCACCCCCACCCATTGCTCATAAAGATGAGGGGTGTGAGTGCGTCATATTCCCCTTTAACACCCAGGAAACACACACACACCCCCCACCACCAACGACTGCATAAACTGCTGTAAGGAACTACAATCACAGTTCAGCCAGTAAATACACAACCGCTTCATATATCGCCGGTGTCCCACCCAGGGTTTTAACCCAACAACCTTTCACTTACAAACCTCCTTCTCTCAATAATACTCCACCTGCCACCCAGGTAGAGCATTATGTGTTGATGTGGTTAGGACCCCACCTGCTGAGAAGGTGAGCTGGATCTGCTCCTCGATGATCTCCAGCGCAATGAAATCGTGCTTCTCATTAAATCTTCCGTTATACAGCAGAAGGGCATTCCTCTCACGAGTGGCAAACCTGCAGGCACCAGGAAAAGGTAGTTACATGGCAACCACACAAAGTCAAGCTCAAAGGGTGGGGTTGGGGTCGTTTTAACGTGGCAGTCAACTAGACTGGTCAGGTAACAAGCACGTGACCAAGAGTCTCTATCTCCAAAGCAAGAAAACTACATTGCATTCTGGGGGGAAAAAACCAGGTCAGCCAGAAACCAGGAGAACAGAGATACTGTCGAGCACAAAGAGAGCAAGAAGCAGGAAAGATAGAAGAGTTTGACAGTGGTACTGCAAAGAAGGGGACTGGAAATCAGGAAGGACAGAGAAAAAGAGACAGAGAGAGCAGATTTAGAGAGAGAGAAGGAAAGAGAGGAAGAGAGAGGGAGAGAGAAAGAGTGAAATAAAAAATTAAGTAGAAGGAAGAACAGATGAAGCAGGATGGACCAGCAGGAAGTGTGCGAGAAAGGCAGGGCAGACGGTAAAGCTGTGCATCCAGCCAGAGGAAGCAGACACTCTAAGGTTTGAAGCCAGTGGCCGGTCTGAGTTATCCTGTGGTCGGTGCGGGGGGACAGAAGCCAAAGAGCAGCTGCCGCGAGGCTGCCCCGCAGGAAGCCACAGCCAATAAAGCAAAACACTGATAATACTGCCCAACCACACACAACTTCCTGTCACCACACATCACTTCCTGTTTTCACTTAGCTGTTGGGGGGCTGTCCTGGATGCCTGGGAGGCAGGAATATTTTGGTCTATTTATTCGGACTGAGCACATATTTAAATTTTCTAAGATATGCAAATATTAACTGTTATTTTTAGTATTGGATGGGTTTATTTATATAATAATGTCTGCACTCAAAATGGGTTTTATGCTGGGAAAAAGACAAAATTTCCAAATGGTCATGTGACAGAGACAAGCCTATTTTCCAGCTGAACAGACTGTTCTGATATCAGAGGCACAATTGAAATGTGTTTCGACATGTTTGACTATGAGACAAAGCTGACTGTTTATTAGTGCAACCGCACATTCCGCAAATTACAGTTTATCAGAAGAGCTGCATCCAAGCATTGCTTTTTTCACAGGATCTCGCATGGCAAGTGGTATAGTGTAGGCCTGCAACAATCTGAAACTGGCAGGGGCAGCCTGATGAATCAGATCTAATGAAGCCACCATATTGACCAAATGCAGAAGAGATTGATCAGCAGCCCAAGAGAAGAGTGAAGAGAACTGCAGAACTGAGAGCTTTTATGGGGTGGAGGGTACAGGGACATCTATCTTCAGGGATCTATCTATGCAACAGCAGGATATAGAAATCATGTGAGAGAGAAGGTGGGGTACAGGGGTACAAAACGGACGGTGGGGCACACAGAGAGACAGTGTGGAACAGAACTTCAGACAGTGAATTACTATGGTACAGAAATACAGTACACTGCCGGTAAAAAAGGTCTGTCTTAAGTGTTTTAGTCTTGCAATGAGACTTCAAATCTTATTTTTTTCTCTCAAGTAGAAAATATTAGCTTGTTTAAAGTTACTTTTTGCTTGACAATGAAATTATCTTACCCCATTGGCAAATCTTGAAATGAGTAGAACTCTCTCACCCCAGTGGCAATCTTTTTGTCTTATATAGCAAAGCAGTAATAAAAATAAGAATTTAAGTCTAAGACTAAATATAAGACTAAAATGCTTGTTAAGATTGACTTATTTTTTTGGTTTTGCAGTGTAGGGTACAGACAAAGATATAAGGAGTGCAGATCCAGTGGGGTACAGCCAGACTGTGGGTACCGTGGTGCAGTACTCACATGAACGACACAGTGAAGTGGAACCTCTGCCTCAGCCCTCTGAAGGTGACAAAGGACCGCCCAGGGAAGCTGCGAGTGGTCATCTCGCAGTAGGGCTTCTCATATTCTCCGGCCGGGCACTGGCATGTGAACCCCCCCACCAGCAAGTCCACACACCTCCCCCCGTTCCTACACACCCCGGGCTCACAGCGTCCAGAGCGGGCGTTCACCTCGCAGTGTTCACCTGGAGAGAGGGACCACAAGGGAGTTAGTTATCCAGATACCACCTTGAAGAATGCTTTGTACCTCCCTACATTACTGAGGTAATTACTCTGTCACATCATTTAAGGTAAATGTCCATCAGAACACAAAGAGAATGAGCCCCACTTTTTTTCAACAGAAGAATTCCAGATCATGTCGCTTCAATTTGTGATTTGGTCAATCCATTTTTGTCACAGAAAACAGGAGTTTCTATTTTACATTCAGCACATGATGTAGTAATTATCAAAACAATAGCTTACTAGTATCACTTTAGTATACGCCATTTTGGGGCTCCGTATTGTGAGAGTGGGGAAAAAAATATTGTTTGAAGACCAAATCCTTGTTAAAGCATTAAACTGGCCGTTGTGATTTCACACCAAGTAAATATCCCTTCTCAGGTTGATTACTGAATAATACTGGCTCACACAAGACCTGCTGTTCAAACTTTCATATGTTGTGTCACTTGGTATATCATGGTAATGTCGCTGCATTAGTCGTGACATAACACGCTATATGAATAGTCTTGTTTACTGACATTAGCATTTATGAGTGTCTATGTAGTGCTTATCAAGGGGCTGTGTAGTACTTATGAAGGACTAATATAGCTCTTTTGATGAACCATTCAAAGAAAGTGTTGCTGAACGTTTTTTTTAATGAACTGTGCTGCAAAATACTGTACCATAAAAAGTCTTGGCTCATATATAACAAAATTATATAATCTGAATCAATATATCTTAAGACTTGCTTATGTTGGTCAGATATTTTAAATCTTTGTTTGTGTTCCTATCGATGCAATTCACATATCATCTTGTGATTAAAAAGTATTCTCTTGAGGATCCTAAAATTAGATATCATGTTCACTATAGACACTAAAAAAGGCTCAATTATAATCCCTCCTCTGCAGCCATATCAAAACAGGCCAATCACCTCTCTAAACAGCTTCAGTCTGACGGTCGTCTGTTGCCCTCGTGCCTGTCAAAACAAACCATATTGGGGCCGCCCAGTACCCGCCCCCCGCTGACCCCTGCCCCCTGGGAGAAATCAAATGACTGTGAGCACAATGCTGGGAAGACAATGGTCTGGCTCGCAGTCGCTCAAAGCGGCCATGGTGGTCTGTAAATGGCCGCCATGGTCCATTGCCCTGGTACTGTCTCCATCATTTGTTAGAGTTACGCTGCATTAAAACAGGAATGTAGTTCTAATGTATGCTACAGTTAGCACTGATACAATCACTACTCTCGGGGAGTGTCATATCCGGTTCTGACACATTTGAACCAGCACAGTTATCATGTCTAAAAGCATTTTGGTTGTTATAGATGCTGTATAAATAAGCAGATTCTGGCTTAAGATGGCATGGTTATCTGGGGAAAAAAAAAATTCCTACTTCAAATCTGCCATTATGAGTCACAATATCAAGCCATGTATACAACCACAAACATAGATTTAGATCAATCCCAGAATACTTTGGGGATTGCCTTGTATAATTGAGAATTTTGTTGTATTGGAGAGGATCCAGTCAAAGGAGAGGATCTAACGTACACTAAACAAGTCACAGCTCCTCAGGCTTATCCGAGTGTTCGGCCACAAAGATGTGAAGAATTTGGCCCCCAACTGCCTCTCCAGACACCACACAGGCTAGGAAATGAGTAATTATCCAAATGTCAAGGGCACATTGACATGCCAACCGAAACTCTTTTTTTTCATTATTTTTATAAAGATTTACGGTCACAAAATTGAAGGGACAGGACAGCTCACAGCTCCAATGGGAATATGTGCATTTGTTTTCACTGCGCGGTCTTTTTAATCAATGGCCAGACCTAGCAGTTAATGTTTAACGGTCATGTTATTCAAACCATAACTCAGAGCTGCACCCCATTCTGTCCTTGTTGAATGTTGTGCCATTGCAGAGACGGAAGACGCGTTTTTATTTTTTACAGTCAGGGTCCCGTTTGCATTCGGAAAGTAGAAAACGTGTGTTTGATGAACAGGGAATATTTGTGGTGAAGAATATAACCTGTGTGGCATATTTCTGTTGTTTTTTCTGAATATTTCACTGCACTTTAGTAATTTCTTTCTGCAAATAGAATACCTGGAGATAGCAGTATCTGTCAGAACATCAGAAACCAGACTCCTGTTCTGGCAAATATGGATCAGACTGAGACCGTGCCGTTATCTAACAGAGCGGAATCAGGCTAGGTCTCGAGGTCTCCAAGGCACCAATGATCCACCATCTCAGGTAGAAGTCCAGTTGGCACATGCTTATGTGTCACCCATTACCCTGACAAGATCTGGACAAAGCGCAACTATGCATGGCGGAACACACAATGCCAGCTCCTAGGCTCGTAATGAGCCCAATGACGGCGAAATAATCCCCTTCTGAGGGAATTAGAGGGATCCGCTTTCGTCTAATGTGAGAAACCGAAGGAGAACACAGTCGAACCCACTGTCATCGCCCCCCATAATGACCGAAAAACTACCTGGAGTTGAACTGTGACCTTCAAAGGCCAGGGCCCCCATTCCGCGCCGGGGTCATTATGGAGTAATTGCCCTAGTGGAGGAAGCAGAGGGGCAGACCGGAGGACTCTCACAGGGGAATTAGGGCCCATGGCAGGGATGGAGACTCGGAGAGAGCAGATGAAAGATCCTCATGGTGGTTTATCCTATCAGCGCACCTGCTGTCCACAGGACAGCGAAACCCGAGACTTCCTGTACCCCCCGTCTGAGAACCATCCACATCCCATGATGCATCGGGAGACTAAATTAATTGTAACACCCGGTCCTTCCAGCTGCGCCGCATTCCTACTCCTGAGAGAGTCAGCGCTTTGCACACAGTGGTGACCTGTCACTTCCCATCACTGTGTTCAGCACAAAATGTATCTTCAGAGAAGATAAAAGTACCAATTATGCATTACTTATGTGTGTATTACGTGTCTTATCCATTCATACAGCAAAGTATGTACCAGAGTAATTCAGATTAAGAAGCTTATTCAGTGGGTACATCTGGGAATGCCAGACACCGAGTGAGTGAGTGAGTGAGTCAGTGAGTGAGTGAGTGAGTCAGTGAGTGAGTGAGTCAGTGAGTGAGTGAGTGAGTGAGTGAGTGAGTGAGTGAGTGAGTGAGTGAGTGAGTGAGTGAGCGTAAAAGTGTGTGAAAGAGCAAGTGAGTGAATATAGGAGAGAAAGAGTGAGTGAATATATGAGCGGGTGAGTCCGGACTCACCGGTGAAGTCCTCCGGACACTCGCAGGTGTAGCCCCCCTCCCGACTGCGGCACCTCCCGTTGTTGCGGCAGGGCCCGGAGTAGCACAGGTCGATCTCCGTCTCGCAGTAGTCCCCGGTGAAGCCCGGCGGGCAGCGGCAGCGCAGGCCGTTGACGGGGTGGATGGGCCTGAAGAGGACGGTGTCGGAGGCGATGAAGGGCGCCGAGCTGTCGAACTTGAGCACCGAGACGCACTTCATGTAGTTCTCGCAGGGCTCGCGCAGGCAGATGTTGTCGTCGAAGGGGAGCACGCGCTGCGTGGAGATGAGCGTCAGCAGCGTGCGGTTCAGGTAGATATGCTCCTGGAGCTCCTCGGACGGCACGTAGCGGCCGTGCGGCGCGCCGGGCAGCCGCGCCGAGAAGGTGACGTTCAGGATGCTGCCGTGGACGTCCGTGTCGTTCTGGATGTTGAAGATGAAGACGCCGGCGCGGCTGGTGGAGAGGACGGCGGCCACGCCCTCCACGAACAGGGAGAGCAGCGGCGAGAGGAAGCGCTCCTGGGACATGTTCTCCAGGCGCACCGTGATGCTGTTGGTCAGCATGTCGTCCGTGATGATGGTGACGCGCAGGGTGCAGATGGCCGAGACCTGGTGGAGTCCATCTGTAACCAGGGAGACGCAGTCATTAATAATCATCGACAGTACAGCTTCCATGGGCCATCAGAGACGAGGAAATTAGCCACATTCATCTTAAACACAGCCGGCTGCCGTCACTATTACTGACCACCAGAGACACATAAAAAATATTCCATTTATACACTGGTACAGCAGTCACAATATCTACACGCCAGCAGACATAGTCATAAATTAAATTCACCCCATAATTACAACACCTCCGGACTGACACATGCTATGAAACAACCCACATATTTAACATGTAGGCAAGCCCCTTCCTGTTCGCACCAGAGGAAATTCAGCTCATGCACTGGTATCTATCGCAATATATACAGGTCAACGGAAACAATCAGCAGATTTACTACATAGCTTCTGCACTGAAAAGCACTGAGACAAGCTCCGGCAAGCCAATTTACTACAGAAAAACACAATGAACCATCAGACTGATACGTGTTAACAGCTCCAGTTCAGAACTCAACAAACTAGTCACACTCATAACTAGTTCCTCCGTCATCTCCAATGCAACAAAATGTTCCCCTCGTATTCTTTCACACTCAACAATCCAGTTTCCATATAATAGTCAGTTCAAGGAAAACGCAAAGCACGGCAGTTCTGAATGTAGGCGACACTCCAACAGGCCTCAGCTTTTGCCAAACTGAACGGGGGAAATCATAGCGACTCCACCCTACGTGCCTTCGTTTAATTTGGATCAGAGACGGTGTCAATCGAAGTCTGAGTATGTGTCCATTTCCCTCCTCTAAACACAATAAAGCTGCCACATCAGACCAGCGTCTGGGACATGATCCGTGTGCTGATAATGAGGCCCTGGAGCAGAAAGGTTTCCTGCCGACGCGAGAACGTTCGCAGCTCGTCCACCTTTTAAACAGCCGTTTCCTGACAAATATTATGCCGCTCGGAATCCTGGCCGTGTTGATCTGACTCTCCGCCAGGATTTTTTTCCCCCCACAGAGGCGGGGAATTTGTTTTCTGATGCATTAATTCAAGGCAGCGGGAGCAAGGCTACAGTCCCTGGGGCCCAAAGGCCTGACTTCATTCCAACTGAGCTCCGCATTACCTAACGCAGTAAATTAGATGCTTCACAGGAAGGAATTTCCCCCCCGTCTTTGTGCCGAAGTGCAGCAGACACAATAAGAGCCTTGAACAGCACATTTCTGTGACTCCTCTGGCGTGTTTATCTCCTCTAGGTTTTACATTCTCTAACACTCCTGGAAGAGAAACAAAAATCATGGAAATTAAATGTACAGTGATATATCGTACTTAAAGGGACATTTTGGAAAATATGTTAAATACACTTGTCCGTATATTGTGAAGTGTTGCTAACGATTCTGATCTTGATACACAGGTATATTGTAAATAGCGGCATGCTCCCCATTTCTATAAGGAAAGGAGGCCATAAGGCTCCACTGACCCATCTCTTCTACTCTAGAGACCTGATAGCTGCAGGTTTGCATAATGAGTGGGGCACAGCAGGTTTGCCTGTTGAGTGGGGACGGCACGTAACCTGAACTGCACCAGCAGCTGGGTAAATGTAAATGGGATCATGTGTTGTGTGGGAGCTATGCACGTCTCCTTGGACAAAAGGCATGCGCGCAAAGCCAACAGATAAGATTAGAGTTATAGCGTAGAACCCTGTGCCGCGCTAGAGCGGCCCCAGTGCTGACGTTACAGCAGGAGCGACCCCGTCCAGTCCCGGGGGAGCTTCCATGCTGACGACGTGGGGGTCTACCGGACAGCGGGGTGGGCAGGTTGGGGGCGGGGTAGTGAGGGGGGGCGCAGCGGTTACGCCCGCTGCCTCCTAATCTGCTGGGAGAATGCAAAACTCCAGAATCACTTCACTCCCCCGCTGAGGGTCCCACCGCTGCACAGACGCAACACCTCGTAATTACTGAACAGGACAGGGTGAAGGCTGGCGTTTCAGCATCCCCCTACACAGTGTCAAACCCGACCAGGGAGGCAGCTGGAGGCACAACGACATGCTCTCACGTCCTCAGGGTCACAGAAACTGCAGAGCGTGCAGGGCTCCACGGTGGGTCACCAGTCTGACTCACCGGACACTGCAGCTGAGAAGAAAATGTCTATAATGTCTATAAATGCTAAAATACAGTCTATGAGCGAGCTGGAGTCCCACCCTTTACATCATCTTTTAATGCAACAGAATACCACTATATACCCAATAGTGGTCAGGACTGGTTACTTTATTTTACCTTGATGTTCTACCGAAAGGCCTAGAAATCTTTCATCTCAGTTGCAATCAGGTATTAATACACTTTGTAACAGATGATGGTCATTATTGATGGCTTCTACATTTTTCACACACATGTTCATTGTATAGGCTCGTTGTAACCCGTCCATCTACTGATGCGTTTATTGGGGTTTGCTGCATGGGTGTTTCTTGTTATATGGTCTCTGGTTTTTATTGTGGAATTTTATATTCATAGGCACTCTGTAACCCGCCTGTCTGCCAATGCTTACATGGTATTGGGCGGCAGTGTAGTATAATGGTTAAGGAACTGGACTTGTAACTGAAAGGTTGCAGGTTCGATTCCCAGGTAGGACACTGCCGTTGTACCCTTGAGCAAGGTACTTAACCTGAATCGCTTCAGTATATATCCAGCTGTATAAATGGATAATATGTAAAAAATGCTAAAAAGTTGTGTAAGTCGCTCTGGATAAGAGCGTCTGCTAAATGCCTGAAATGTAATGTAATGTATTGCGTTCATGTGTTTTGCGTGTCGCGCTGTCTCGATGCACTTTATGTGATGTACAGTTGCGTTACTCTTTGCTGCTGTCTACCACATTTCCCCCCAGGGATAAATGAAGTATCTATCTCTCTATCTCTATCTCACATCTACATCAGCTACTGGGGACATTAAAACTGAATTCCTCTTATATTCAAAGCATTTTCCATTTATATTGCCTCCAACCATGTTCAAATATATGTTTAACGGTGCACTGAAAGATACAGCATTCAGAATTTCTGATATACATGTATTCCAACTTAAAACTATACTGCAGTTGTTTGTCATCACTGAAATACTAAAAGTTCAAAAAGGTTAGATTGACTGGCAATGCCTACCGCACCAACAAACAGACACCGGGATAACTTACACCCCCTCCAACCTCCTCCACCCTTTCTAATCATCTCAAACCCAAAACTGTTCCGACAATCTCCACCTGCCTGTGACTTTACTCATCCTTCTCAGAACATCATCCAGCTTCCTCCAAACTCCTTCATCCTTCACAGACCTTCCGAGTCTTCTTCAGCCGCCAGCCCTGCCATCCTCGTCAGCTTCTCTTACATATAGACCTGATGCTTAACTTGCCACTTTTAGTCAGTCAGACTAAAGATTTAGACTACATAGATCATATACCTGAAGATTCTTACATAATCATACACACCACTCGAGCCAAGCGCACCTAAAAATGAAATGAATAAAAAAAGAAAAAGGCAAAAGTAACTAGATTGTCAAGTTGCTTGAGAAAATATTCCTTGGCACTACAATTAAGAAAACAGTATCATCAGGAACAGCTTTTAAGCACTTTGCAGAGCTGACAGATGTGTGGGAGCTATCACCACTCTGCCCAGCTCTCAGGCCCAGGAGAATACATACAGTACAGCAAGATGGCTGAATTTCACAGCACCCCCCCGGCCCCCATCCCCACCTGTTCATCAAACTCAACCTCCACTCAATGGTGGTGATTTACCCTCTGCAAACAGCCGTCTGACTCCAATCACCGTCTGTGGAGGGTCCTTGTGACCAGTCCCGAGTGCTGTGCAGCTGACAGCATCACAAATAAAGCAGAAGCTCATCTCCTTGCTGGCATAGGAGGTCACCGCTAACACAATACTTCAGTCTGGGGACAGAAAGCCTAAAACAGACACTTATGTTAGGCGTCTTTGTTTTCCCTCTTCAGTGACATTCCAGCCCAAGCGCTGTGGCGCTATATTTAGATTCTTGCAGGTTATTTTGATGCCAGCAGCTGACCAGTTAAACAAACTAAATGCGGTCAGGCTGAACATGCAAATTATTATTGGCCGTCATGTCTTATGGGAACAACATACTCCAGCAGAGTGAATATTGTGACCACAGTGCCTCGGAGGTGACCATAACAGGACCACAATGGAGAACAGGTACGCAATTATCCGCTACACTACATGGATCACAAAGGGTAAAAAGTCTACTACTATGACTACTACTACTACTACTACTACTACTAATAATAATAATAATAATACAAGTTTGGCAGAAACTAGATCTAAATTATTAAAATTGCTTATCAATGCATCACCCAGATCTGATAAAGAATCAGGATGATTTCAACACAATATCAATCCCACATCATAAAGCACAAAAAGGGCAACAAAATGTATGTTTGCCATGCTCCACTACTGGATTCATGTGATTGATTTTCAGCTCGGACTGGAGCCACCTACAAGTCCCATAATGCAAAGTTGCTCAGTGTTACACCTGGCCTGGAGGTGAGAAAATTCCATAGCCAGCCACAGCTGTTTGGACAGGTGACTGACAGGACCACCCTGGCCCACCTGCCCCCATCCCATGAGACAGTGTGACAGGAGGGTCCACCCCCCTGCAACATGTCAGTCCATACAGGCCCCCTGCTGCTACATCCCCCAGAAAGGCTGATGAGGACAGGGTGGTCAGAGATAGTCACTCTCGTGGGGGCCACAGGTTCCTCTCGCAAATCTGTCACATGTTCAGCGTACCCCCTACATCAGTGCAGGAGAAAGGGCATACTTATTTAAAATGGTTGGTTCGATTATTAGCCTCCATCCAGTCTCTCTCTACCCAAATCCTCAGTAACCCACACCACTGACCTGCATGAATCCAGGCATCATACAGCTTCATTGAGATAATGAGTGTTAGCATAGCCAGATTCATAATATCAGTCTTATATGAATTACTCTTTTGTGTTCTCTACTGTCACTGTCATTAAAAACACAGGTTTTGTGTGATTTTGAGACAGTGGGACAGGGTACAAAAACGGTTCTCAGCAAAAGCTGGGGGGTGGGCCCTCCTAAATCTGTCACACAGCAGGGAATGGCCCTAACTGCTGTCATGTCACTATCTCCAGCAACCAGCAGGCACAATCACCTCCCCTTCCAAAAATAACCATTCTTTGCTTTGTTTGTATTTACCCGCTTTTCTGCAAGTCAGAGCAAGACAAAATCTCTATTTAATCTGATTCAACCTAGTGCAGGATTCAACTGTTTATTGACTATATTTGGGTAGAAAATGGAAATGTATCTTATTCTAATAAATAACAGATATTAAATGGTTAAGATGACACAGAGAAGCTTCTAATGCTTGTATCCTTGAATTAAAAACAACCATAAAAGCATCATGACATTTCCCATATAGTTTACAACCATCACACAATCATGATTGTCTTTATCAGTATTCTACAGAACACATTAAAACAACCAGAAAAAGCAATCTAGAGGAGATAATTGAGACACACTATGACACACTGAGCCAACGCATCACTCTCTTTCAAACCAACGACTCAAATATTTGAATCTCAACAAAGACTCAAATTCCAGCCAATGAGATCACAGAGACACAGATGGACACACCCTTCCCTTTCCTGGAGAAATGCACCTGCAGGCTCTTGCATAGTCTGCCCACTCCTCTGATGTTTGAGTTGCTACTCATCTATCTAAGAAAAGCTGTAATTGATCACACATTACCCAGCACACAAGGTAGCTTTATCTCTACAGGGAGAGGGCTTATCTCAAGTTCTCTATTTGACTATTTTATAAACTCAGGACAATCCAGTGAATACAATAACTTGATTTTTTATTAAAATTATTTTGCCAAATGCCCATACTCATGGTGACTGACACGGCATTAAAAATTGGTCAACAGAAAACACAAACAACAAATAAGCAAAAAAATTCCTACCACCCAACTGCCTACAAGGTAACATAGCAATAAACCTCAAACAGAAATCCCTGAAAACAACCCTGAACACATGTTTCTTAATTATTTGTCCCCTAAACACTACTTATCAACTATTTATTTTTTGTCTGTACAATTAAAAAATGAGTCGTGGTCTGCATGTGTTATTGCTAAGTTTACATGCTATTCCTTTACTTGCTTAAAAATTCAGTGATAAATTAACAAAACACAACTGAGACAAAATGACATTAAAATAGTCATGCAGATTCTTAAAAATCCAAATTTGTTTCTCTGCGGAATAATACCAAAAATTGTATTTGTTGAAAAACTATCTGCACAAGCTGATAACCGCATGCAATTTAATGTCTGATATTTTCCATAAATGCTGCATTAAAATAACATTTTGACAGGTTAATTCTCAGTAATAACTCACAAGTGGTGTTGAACCACATCCAATAAGCTAGAGCGTCTCTCTCACGCAGAGCGCCAACAACAGGCACAGATCACATATCAGTGACCGACAGACACACTCTGAAGCATCCTGTATGATTTGGCAGGGAAGAAGAAACTATACTATGGAATGAGGCCACGGAAATACAAAATGTAAAAGTGAACATTTTTCTTGTGATAACGTTTACATGAATAAATGAATGCACATTACAGGAGGTTTGTGACAGATTACCAGGATGTAGATAGTACCTAGATTATCTTGACCATGACATCACACATAAGCACTACAGATCAGTGCTTCTGAAATGGCTTCAGGTTTGCAGTTCATACACTGACTGGGCTCCATATAAAAGAGACTGGATCTAAGGACTGAAAATTGGCAGCCAGAGCGAATCAGTGGATGCCTCTAAGGACAGACAGAGGGTTCAGATCTGGCTGACTGCCGGCGCTTAAAGAAACTGTGAAGCTTAAGTTGTAACAATTAATCACTGCAGATTAATATGATTCACTGGCTGAAGAAGAGAAGGGTGCATTTGCCTGTACATGTGTACCTGGCATAGATATCAAGAGAGGTAGAGGGAGAGGGAGGGAGAGCGAGAGAGAGACTTCAACCATGACAATGGGGAGAGCTCCATTGAAACAACTGTTGAGAGTTTTGCAACACAAAATCAAACTACATTAATCAAAATTAATCATTAATCAAAAACAAAAATCAAGGTTCTACTGGAACATGGCTGAGAGTTCTAGAGCATCTGCATCTGTTACACAGACAGACAATAAAATTGCTTTATTGTAAGACCACTCAGAGCTAACATAACATTACAACTACTACACTGCCACGAAAACATAGGAAGAGAATTATTTTGAAAAAATGCAATTTCATCAAGGTAGCTGCCCTGATGGGTCCAAGCCCTTACAGTAGTGATGTCAATGGAGTTAAACCTGGTGACATCACATGCAGTCAATGCACAGCATACTCTTATGTGTTGCACTTTTTTCTTCTCACTCGCATATACTTTCCCTTCTATGAAAAATGGCCTATGATAGGCTTTATGGTGTACCTGGAACCACTCAGTTTAAGCTGAACTCATCTCTGAGACATCTTTATTCTCAGCATTCACGTCCAGCCCCGACCTCAGATCAAAGCAAACGCCAGCCGCACAGGATAACTAATCCATCCAAGATAAAGAGACTACAGCCGAATCAAGAACTGCTGTTAAATCCACCAGGAATGTCCTGACCATAAAGCACGGGAGAGACGGATAGAGACAGCAAGAGAGGGGAAAGAGAAGGAGAGTAAAATTATGTTAAAAGATAGAGTGCGGGAAGAAAAGAGAGATAGACAGATAGACAAGAAGGAAAGGGAGAGGTGAACAAGTTCATGGATCTGGCTGCTGCCTCCAAACCCCCGCCCCCAGGTGAATACTCTTCCCTTTATTACTTAGGGTAAATCTGTGATCATGCAGACAGTGCAAACATGAACGACTGATGGTGAACCATAAAGGTTTTCCACTCAGCTGAACCCATGTTGGCTTGTGCTGTGGAGGCTGCACCAATTCCATTCTTTCCCAGCTGACAAAAGGTCAGCTCAGCCCGCTAATGCTACCAGTTGGGGCCAGTAACGGTACAAAAAAGCCATTGGCGGAGTTAGCAAGCTGTGTAGCAACAAAGCATTCCTGAGCATCGACACCAAAATCTCATGAAAAAAGTAAGATGCTGCCATCATTGATTACATGGAAAAACTCGATGCAGGTAGCCGTAATATGGATTCTGGTGATTTCGGGAGGTGAACCGCAGTTCTGAAATGCAGATGTAGATCTTTTTGATGTTTGGTCTTTGTATCATCGATGTCAACATCAGCACAAAGTGTAACACCAGATGCAATTTAGCTTGGTTTGTGCCGTTACACACAAGAATTACTGGAAGACACCTGGCACACAAAAGTGCCTTTCCTACTATTTTTATTTAACTGGCAGGTATTAGTGAGTAAAAAACAACCTTCCAACACATAGCAAGGCAAAATAAATGTCACAATGTACAACTGGCTTGTAAGTAGGATGGTGGAATCATTTACACAGGGTCACTATAATTTGAAACGGCCAGCATTGACAGTCTTTGAGTCTGACAGGGGGAGGTTACTGGTTAAAGACATGCGGAGTGTGTCTCAAAAGGCTGTAGCGTTTCACACTTATCTGTTATCAGACCCCTCAAACCGGCAGGTCCCAGGGGGCCCCCAGAAGCTCAGAAATTAGGTAAAAACAGAAACCCGAAGCCCCTGCGACATTCGCCACGCTCCTCACCGTGCCTTCCAATGCAATTAAGACACAATAAACTCAATTACATTCCTCTCTGCGTCCAATAGTCTCCAATAGGCACTAAGAAAGGCTGGCAATGCCAATCCCTAAACGCCCCTGTCCCCTTTAAGCATCAAACGAAGAAAAGAGCCACTGTCAGAAAGAGAGAGAGAGAGAGAGAGAGAGAGAGAGAGAGAGAGAGAGAGAGAGAGAGAGAGAGAGAGAGAGAGAGAGAGAGAGAGAGAGAGAGAGAGAGAGAGAGAGAGAGAGAGAGAGAGAGAGAGAGAGAGAGAGAGAGAGAGAGAGAGAGAGAGAGAGAGAGAGAGAGAGAGAGAGAGAGAGAGAGAGAGAGTGAATAGTGACAGCTGTCGGGCCAAATATTCCAATTGCCTAAAGGCAGTCTGTGACTATTCCTTCCTGCTCTAGGCCATTGTTTCCTAGCTGTGAAGTGGCCATGTTCAGCAAATTATCCAAAACTAAACAGGAGACATCACATAGCATAGCCAAGACCCAGGCATTGCGTTGTTTCTACAGAAGGTTTAAATGATGGGGGCTGAACCTGAATTTTCATGGTCTAATGAACTGAATTCATTGACTAAAAAACCAACAAAAAAAACAAAAAGACAGTGTCATGTTGATTGCATATTAAATTAGCTGAAGCTGAGTGTCATGGAGTGATTAACTCACTGGAGGTTGTGGCTCCGTCAAGCTGGCAGGACTTCTCCTGATCAATACACCCAACAAGCCGCACCATCTCTAAACGGTCAAAAATCTATGCAACCATGGATTCCAACACAGCATTCCTTACAACACACGCTCATCTGTGAAGCGGTGGGAATCAAGAAAACATTTGTAATAGATTTTCACTTCTGAAATTCACTTATGTTAAACTCTGCACTGAACCCCTAGCTCTCACCGCCCAACCTAATGGAGCTACAGGTCTTGACTGTACTCCCCATCATTGCGTTAGCCGAACGTCATCATATCCAAGTGACTGACATCTCTTCCCTTCAGTATCAAAGACAGGATGTCAGATGAATCTTGGGGGGCAGAGCAGGAGGGGTGGGTTCAAAAGCAGCTCAGAGGGTCACTCATCCTCAAAGTACACCCATCTGCCCCCAAGACAAGACACGTCTTTAAGACCAGTACCCACGGCAATGGCGCTGCCAACGGCTGACCTAAATAATCTCTTGTTGCCCAGTTCCTGGCGTGAGGCCAGACCCTGCCAGCACACAAAGAGCGCGGCAGTGAGCGGTAACGGCTAGCGCGCTGCTGTACTTCTCTCCGAACACATCAGAGAGGGAGAAAAGGCACTGCTGAACCCATTTCCCATGCTCCAGTGGTGAGGGATCAAATTCAGCTCCAGTGACTTTCCAAAGAGGAGAGAGGAGCTATACCTCTGACAACAAAAAGCCTATTAAAGAGGTTAAAGTATCTACGTTACCCTATAGTTTTAGTCAGCAGCAACATAACAGTAAGAACCGAAACTGAAATACCTCACTAGTAAGGCTTGCCATATTTATTTTTATAAACTGAAAATAAAGAGTCAGAAAATATTCTAGTGGGATTCAAATAAACTGCTCATCTGCACCTTTTTTTCTTACATAAAGCAAATTAACAGACAACCTACTTGAACCACTATGACTTGTACCCATGAGATGGCACAAAAGTATGCACAGGTGAAGAGGGTAAGATCAGGTGATATAATCCTTCACAGCCCTGGGCGAAAAACTCAGACGAGGACACAACAACAGTAGCTTAAAAAAGCTGAGAAAGTGCCCAATCGAATCAAAATAATGGCGGAAATATGTAAACAGGAATGCATGCTCACTTGTGCCTATCAAAACTATTCCTATGCAGTCAAGGTGGGGCAAAGTAGCACTTCCTTTACCTGGATCATGTCTTTAACACTGACTTTCAGACTGCTGAACAGACAGACCTGGGCAAACAGTGTCGGTGTGATTAAGATCAAACCCTTGAATACAGACAGCATAAACAGGACACAGCGCACATAACTCAAATGTATGAGAAACTCTACAACATTTGTTTTAGACTGTCTGGGGTTAATGGTCCGGGTTGAATTTTGCCCCATAGAGTAATGTACATATTATAATAATAATAAACAATTTGTTCACCACCTGTCATACAATACAACCCGACATGCAGTGCAAGTTGGCACAACAAATAATACACAGTTACAGTATAATCAGACCGTAATGATAAAATAATAAGACATAAAACAAAGTAATAAAACGGTTCAAAATAAAAAGATAAGCACAGCAATAAGAGCAAACGATACAAAACATTATCATAAAATAAAACTAAAGAGAGACCAGACAATTAAGAGAAACTACATAATACAAAGAATAAAAGGCAATCTTGCTAAAAGCCAGGGTAAAAAAAATTTAAAAATTTAAAAAATTAAAAAGAAATTGGCATTGGATGACATGAGAACTTAACTGGCCATGTATTCTGATACTGTACTCTGATGTACAAACAAATACATGAAAATGTGAATTGAACCTACAGCCGTCAGTGCTAGTGTGTGGACATATTCATATTATCTGCACACAGTGACAAACATGTCGTATCTGGCTAGGCAGTGCAGAACAATCTGGTTGGACAGGACAGGTTCCCCACCGGTCTGTAATTCACAAGTGCTCCCCGTTTTTATTTTGTACTCTGTAAAATTTTTCTTAATAACCCATACCTTCACAGGCTCACATTCATGACAGTGGACTGCATCCATCTTTCTAAGTGGGCCAGAGGAATTTTCATAAGAGAGGCATTCCTCCTGCGGGGAACTACTGCCGGTCGGTGTGTCTGTCTACGTCCCACTTCCCCGGCACTGACAGGAGCTTGGCTCCCCCGGGCAACAGATGAAGGCATTCCTTTGTTCGGTCTCACTTACAGGGGTGTGGGTCGAGGTGACTGGTGGCAACCAGGTGTCGACGAGATTGCGCCAGCGCTGTTGGCTTTGATTTCGGGTAACCAGGTGAGCAAAGCCTGTAGTCGCCTGTGGAGCCAGGTCACCTGAGTGGAACCACAACCCCAAATTTCACTAGGGGTGTGAATCTGGTTACTACAGAAGCCCTTTTGGGAAGGCTGCTGTCCACGCACTGTCCGAGCAGGAACTCCTTGGAATGAGTGGCCATCTACCCCAAAGACACTCCACCCTTCTACCCATGATACTTTTACACTGATTATGATGCAAACATCCACACTCCTAAGAACAGCTGCATTCAATAGCATCATAACAAGGCCAAGCAAACCACCAGTCAAAATGCTGGCGACCATAAAAGCCACTTTCACTGAATTTATCTATGCAGTTTAAATTCTCCCTCTTGGAGCTCCATGACACACCAAGACTGAAGACAATGCAGGTTTTAGGTTTTACTCTCTTGTTTACTGAAGTAAATAGGCCTACATTTGGGCAGTTGCGTGCGACTGTGCAGTAACTTCCTGCAGCGCACAGGCTCAAAAGTCTACAGAACAGAGGCCATTGCTTCTCCGACACACGGGGTGACCATTTCCCCACTTATTCACCCAAAGAAGGTAAACACCTGAAACTGAGGTTCAGAGTCGGAGTGCTGAGTGGAAATCCTCTTATCTCCTGGTCTCTGTGAGTGATAGGAGCCCCGATTAGACGAGGGGGGAGTTAAGTCATGCAATTCTTGTTTGTCACCTCATTCATCACTCGCAGAGCGCACCAGTGCTGCACAGCACCCTGGGGGAATAACGAGAGAGGGAGGGAGGGGGTGAGGAGTGTCATTAAAGCCTGCGTATTCCTGACTTTCACATTCCCGCTCACTTCAAAGCAACTCTGACTGAGCCGGAATCATTCGGGGCCACTCAGCTGGAAAGCTTTACTTCACAATACAACGGCTGAAATTATGTCCAATAACTGTGAACTGTTTTGAAAATAATCAAGTGTTCCACAAAAAGGCAGCACTTGAGAAATAAACACTCCAATTAAGTTCTTATTGAAAAGTAACTGAAATTATTTCACAGACACCACTCTAAGACACTTATCAAAATATAGGCCTATAATGGCTTGGTTTAAAACCCCAAATGTAAAGTGATATATTTTTAAATTGTATTTTTAAATGAAAATTTCTTCTTTTTTTCCTCATACTTTCTTGGTATTTGTCCCGATGTCTGAATACTCTCAAATTTGTGTTACACAACTTTGAGACCAATTTTGTCTTGTGAGCGATTTACATGGTTACATGTTTACTGACACCATTCCTTGCTAATGGACATGATAGTAATGTCCTACCTCTGTTGCAACCTCCAGGTTACAGTACCCTGTTCCATAACCACTGTGTCACACTGCTTTGCAGTCATCAGCTTTACGCTAATCAGCCGTACACTGGCCACATTCCACCATTGGTCTCATTAATAATATGACACACTGAGGGGCTGGCTAGGATCACTCCACAGGAAAGCCATAAAAGGTAGTAAATGTTCCATCATTGAGGTTCATTAATGGAGGTTTCTGGTCATAAAAGTGTCCACGCTGCGTTGTAAACTGCCGGCGAACAGGGGCGAGCAATGAGAAACACATTGCAGGCATCGGAATGCGCCTTCCCGCACTTTCAAATCCCCCAACAATGCAAGGACCCCTCTGGGACGGAGAAGGCAGGGGAAAACGAGGAGCACCTGGTCGGCCTTGCACACCCTCTCCCGTTTAATCTGTGCCTTCGCTCTCCGAAGCCCCTACGCAGCCGTCTTTGTTCTGATCTAGCCGGAGCAGTAAAGCATGCGGCCGGGTGGCGTGACGCGGATTCCTGCGACCGCGGTATCCAAATTTACGGCCCTTTGTTTGTTTGCGATAGAAGGGGGATACAGGCGGAGCAGAGGGATGGAGCCAAAAGAAGTTCAATTGAGACATCAATGATTCGAAGCAGAGAAACTCCAGGTGCGGCCAGCACAGTTCCAAGGCTTTCAGGTAGAACTGAAACAGATTCTGCCGGCGCACAGTTGAAGATTCTGAGGACGTGTCAGTGCTTTGAGGACTGCAGAGTGAGGCCTGGAGGTGTAGGGTGGCCAAAGGCAGGTTATGAGGACCTTGGATTTTAAGAGTGGCACTGCTTTAACCCGTTCTCAAGCACCACCTTTTTCAACAAAAAATGGTTACTGTTCTTGAATCCCTTTAACTACAGGCATCATCATGGTCTGTTTTGTAAAGTAACTCTTAGGAGATTCTACAGGCATAATCATGGTCTGTTCTGTAAAGTAACTCTTAGGAGATTCTACAGGCATCATCATGGTCTGTTCTGTAAAGTAACTCTTAGGAGATTCTACAGGCATCATCATGGTCTGTTCTGTAAAGTAACTCTTAGGAGATTCTACAGGCATAATCATGGTCTGTTCTGTAAAGCAACCCTTAGGAGATTCTACAGGCATCATCATGGTCTGTTCTGTAAAGTAACTCTTAGGAGATTCTACAGGCATAATCATGGTCTGTTCTGTAAAGTAACCCTTAGGAGATTCTACAGGCATAATCATGGTCTGTTCTGTAAAGCAACCCTTAGGAGATTCACTGTTCTGTAAAGTAACTCTTAGGAGATTCACTGTTCTGTAAAGTAACTCTTAGGAGATTCTACAGGCATAATCATGGTCTGTTCTGTAAAGTAACCCTTAGGAGATTCACTGTTCTGTAAAGTAACTCTTAGGAGATTCACTTACTCTACGAAGTATTACTGAAACAAAGTATCAGCAGCTCAAACACAGCGGAGGTTTTTTCTTCTTGCCTAAAAGATTTTAAAAATTGTCTTTGTAGGGATAAGGATCCTGCCTTTACTGTGATTCGTATCGTCTGGGAATTTCCAGAACACGGAACATATGAAGCCGTTGTTTTGATCAAAACGGTTTTGTTTCATCAACCATTGCCACTATAGCATTGAGATTGTAAAATAGTTTATAGATAGAATTGTGAGTTCTAACACTTTCAATTGTGTGACCTGATTCCACTGTAAAAAAACAAAAACACAATGAATTCAAATAAACTAAACCACTTCTGGCCCAAATATGGCAGTTAAGTTAAGCAGTTAAGCTTTAAAAAAATTTAGTGAGGTGCAATTATACAGGGAAAGTGAAATGACGCAATCACTTTGAAATGGTGTCATTCGTTCAAGTTTTAATCTGTGACAACGGGCTTTAACTCTGGAATTACAGCTATGCCCCTCCATCTGAAGGCTACATCTCTGACACCTGGCTACCAAGGCTTAGGTAGTCTGCTGTCAGCAACACTCACACCTGGTGTAAGACAGAAACCAGTCCAGTGGCCTGAATGTCACATGGTTAATGGTTTCTCAAGCAAACAAAAGTACACATCTAAAACTTCAGTGACTCTGAATGGGATGTCTTGCAAGCATATGCTATTGTCCTGCATGCTGTGAGGTTTAAGTTGAGGAATTTATGGGCTTACAAGCTTTGTTGCAGGGAGTGGGGGTGTTGCCCTCACTGCATGTGTATTTGAAATCATTGTGAAAATACCTCCACACCCCCCATGCGATGCCTGGCTATCTTTTTCAAATTTACACAAGTCCTACTGTTCCCCTGGCAACCCATTTTTTTTCCACTGAAAAGAACCAATCACTTGGGGCCTGGTAACTAAGCTCTCTGTTTATCAGTAACTAGGGGTAACAAAGGCTGCAACCCAACACTCATGGAGGGTGAGGCAGAAAAGGAAAGAGAGAGAGAGTGAAAGAGGGGGAAAGAGAGAGAAAAAAAGAGAGAGAGAGAGATAGAGAAACTTCAACCCAAGCACTGCTGAACTCATAGCTATACAGCAATCATGCAAGTTTCCCAAGCGCTGACTGTCAGCGAAATGGCTGACTACAGACCTCTGTTTGGACATATTTAAGGTTTGATTATTAATTTATCAAAAATTATATAATTGGAACAATTTGTCCCCCCACTGCAAACACCCATAGCAGGATATACTTTTCTCACCTGGCTGGCTACTCAAAAACCTGGGGAACCCCCTGCTACATACAAATGGAACTGAATCCACTGCTGTTCATGAATCCCTCTGCGTAAGCACAGTGTGAATCAGGAGGGAAAGTCCATGCCTCCTATCCTGTGTGGTCACAGCTGAGTGGACGTTGTTTTTGACTCCTGTCCCTCAGTGCTCTACAGGACAGCGATATAACACTCCCACATTCATCCTTCACCCCTCAATCCCCCGCGCTCCCTCTTTCACTGGCCTGGACCGCTGAGCCGTGTCTGAGCCAGGCCCAGTGGTAAAAAGAGTTGGCTTTGAGCAGGTCCCCCCCCCGGCCCCCCCTCCCTCGCTCCCTCCTTCAGCCGGAGTTTCTTCCACGCTCTGCTCTGCCAGACAATCAGCCTTCCAGAAAGGCTTTGTCTGACAGTGACAGAAATCCACACGGGGACAATGCGTCCTCACTCCTCGGTTTAAAGGGTTCCCGGGACTCAGCCCGTGCTACAAAGGGACCCGGGCCGCAGCCTACCTCCCTGCCCAAAGCCCATTCCACTGCAGTGGGTCGCCATGGCGATAGGCCATGAATGCCCATGCCACCCCCCCCCCCCCTCCTTCCTCCGAGCTTCAGTCACTTTGTGCAGCCTAGCCACTGAGTCACCCTCCCTGCACCGGGCAAACAGTCCCCCTCCAATCAAGAGAGGTGACCCGGGTTACCCAGGTTACCTGCCTGGCACAGGATCAGACGCCTCACGAAGCAGACCGAAACCGGCTCAGAGAGGCGTCTCCAAAAGACCCGTGTGCCATAGCGAAAATGTGAAGGGGGGTGAATAGTGATACTCTGGGGGGATGGAGGGGGGAGCAGGGCAGAGGGGGGGGGGGGGGGGTCTGAAGTTATTTTCAACAGCAGAGGAAGAGGGACAGCAACACATGTTGCTGAGTGAAAGAGAAGAACACAAAGCTCTCCAGTTACACAATTACAAAGGTATTCCTATGCAACGCATGCCCCCACAGTATTGTCAGCACTGTAATAATACAGCATTTACTATCAGAGCCCATTATTCAACCCTGCAGTCCCACTGTAATGAAGTATACGCACACTAACCCACCAACATCACAAAATCCCTCCACTGACATGGCCGCAACACCCAATAAAGCCTACATTTATGGCTGGAAAAGTATTTTTAATAACAATGACTATGCTCGTAGCCAAGGACAGTTGCACTGTGCAAGGCACTGCTTTATCTGGCAAGGAAAGGAGGTGTTGGAAAAGAAAACAAGGTGCCGGTTTGTTTCTGTCTGAACACAACGAGCTTCAAAGCTGTGACAGACCCATACAGGAAGTGCCAGTGTCCAGCATTTCATTATGAACCAGGCCCTCTGCAAACAGCACACCTTTCAGTGTAAACACCACTGCGAGTGTGGGGTTATTAATCTGCAGGAGGGGTGGAGAGGGTGAAAGAGTAAGAATGAAAGCAAGAGAGGAAAAATAGGGTAGAGAGAGAGCTGACACAAGTGAACCCCGAACCATAATTATACAGCAATCATTTGTAAATGTAAAAAAAGAAATCAGCAAAGGGAAGTTGGTTTCAATTAATCTAGCGAATTGTAAACGGGGGTTCCAAATCTCCTTGTCTAAGTAAAGTGTAAACAAGAAGCAAAGGTGGAGGCCTACTCTGCCCTGGACCTGGAGTAGCCGTTAATGGTGATATGAAGCACCTGCAATTGCTGTTAAACAGATGCTGAAGAATCCCTGCTCTGCTCGCGGGCGTCCCTGGGAGCCACACACCCGTTACCATGGTGAGGAGAGATGGCATCACACCGCAGAGCAGCGTGGCTAGTGTGGGCGGGACATGAAAGGTGATGACGGATATCCGAGGGATGCTGGAAGCGAGTTTAGCAAACGGCCTGTGTGTAGTACCTGTGCTTTGCTATGACATTCTTGACAGCCATTGACTGAGTGTTATTTCAAAAGGCATAAATAAGAATTACTACAAGCAGAAAATCGGGCCCGTTGTCAACGCACATACATCAGGCTGGAGAAAACATCATGCTGGAAAAGCGGCTGTTACTGTCAAGCTATACGATACGAGGAGATAATGATCCTCCAAGGTCAGTCATCACCCTTCACACACCACCAACGCTGCTCTTTACTGTGATGTCATCCCTCTTCATCCCTGTTACCTCACGTGTGGCCCCCGGCCGGGGACCGCCCACAGTCCAGGGCAGGCACGGGACCCAGAGACTGGGGGGATGGTAAAGGTGGAAAGGGGGGCATGGGCACACAGTGTTGGGGGGGGGGGGGGGGGGCTGGGGGCGTGGCCTTGCATCTGAGGAGGGAGGGGTTAACTAGCATGGGGCTGGAGCCGGGAGTGTGATGGATAAGAATGGAGGGGGGGGAGTGTGGTGGAGTTTTGAGGATTCCTGGCTAGCTCGCAGCAGGTCACACACGGGCAGCTGTTGCACTGGGAGCCCCAGTATGGAAACTGTCATTAGAGCAGCAGAGAGAAGATCATTCCTGACATGACTGGGGCCGCCCGCACCATACTACTCAGCCACTGAGAGGGACCAGGCTAAAGACAGGGGTCTGGGGGCAGGGTCACTGGGAAACATAGAATGGGCCGAGGAGGGGCGTGGCATTTGCTGGAGTGGAGATGTTAAAGCAGGAGTGTTGAAAGAACAGGGTTAGATGGGTGTCAATCACAGCAGGCACCAATGCGAGGGGGGGGGGGGGGGGGGGGCATAGCAGGGCTAAGGGAGGGAGGGGGACAGGGGCATACAGGGTTCAAGGACACTAGAGTGACTCAAGGTCCATTCAGCTGCTCCTCCAGAGCACTCCACAGCAAGCTACACACAGTTTGCCGTTGCACTAAATTTGGATCATGCGGATCAAACGCAACTTAGCGTAGTTCACAGGGGGTCGCAGGTGAGCACTCAAGTCAGCACGCGTGTTGCCATTTCAATATCAACAGTGAGAAAAGGAAGAAAATGCACAAGAGCGTACCCGGCTTGTTGTTCTGTAGCCTATGGTGACATCAGATTACACCTTTATCAAAAGGATCCACAAAGGGAAGAGCTAACAGAAACAGGGGGCTCTGAAGATTGCCTCAGATACCAAACCACATTTCAGTTCGCAAACCCAATTTTTACACGACTGCAAAGAGATGTTTCATCAAGCCAAAGACAGGATCCAGAGAGCGGATTCTCATTCTCCTTTTTAACTTGCCCTTCATCTCTTGATCTTCAGAGGTAGTGAGGTTTGTGATCTTAAGAAATCACAAATCACAAATCACTAAAAAAAACACAAACTGTTTCCCTCTAGTGCGCCATGATTTCACCAAATTTCTAACCAATGGCATCAGACACACATGATATCTGCAAGGTATTCAAGTAAAAAAAGGGAAAAACAAATCTGCATGTTCTTGTGCCACACACACAATGGAAACTTCAAACAGACCAATGTACTCTATACAGAGAGTACTCCATTGTTCCAGGGTATCACTTCATAGATTCCACTACAGACCTTGCTCATCACCATTGTCCTATACCCGCATACCCCCCGCCCCCACCGCACCAATGTTTTGAGATTTCAAACACACAACAACACCCTCAAATGGTGTGAACTGAAGCCCGGACAACAACAAAGAGCCCTGTGCATTAGCATGCGACAGGACGCATTCCACACGGGGAACACCAGCCTCCCGCTATGTCCCCATTGTTACTGCATTCATTTATATGCCCTTTACAAATGTAATGTAGACAGAAGTAAGTACTGGTAAATGTTTCTCACTCACGCTTTTTTCATAATTATATATATATGCATATTGCAACAGGAGCAAGCCAGACATCTAAGCTATCTATGGAATTGCTTTACAATTTCCATGGCTCTTACAAATGCCATGCTGATGGAGAAGGAAAAAAAGTTGGATCTTATTTATTTTATTTTTTTACAACAAGTAAGTGCTAACACACATCCCACAAAGGATAGACCTGGGTTCCATGGAGTTAAAGAAATATAGAATCACATTCTATTCTAGTCAACTGTGTTTTCTATGTTGGTCTCCGCTATCACTTGGTGCAATTATCTGGCATGTCACCTATGCACTGTTCTTCACATCCTGCATGAAGAACCTGAATGGTTTGTTGTGTTTTAAGCCGCTCAGAGTGACAGCGAATTTTAACAGAAAGGTGAGCCTCACTGTAATGTTTGCTCAATTTGAGCGAGACAAAGTGTTCCTCTGGTTTGCATGATGTCACAGCAGGGGGGCAGCTCCTCACAAGCATGTCCCTTACACACAATTACCCAGAATTCTCAGCTTCTCATCTGCTATCTCTGGGCCACTTTCCAAACTTCCTTAAATGGTCACATACACACTCAGCACTTCCAAACAACAAACTGCCTTGCCAGAGATAATTTTATTATGATACCCACAAATTTCATAACACTCATATTTCATATAGTTTTTCAGGGTGGGTACGTGGGTTGCTCCAGAAGAGCTGATGGCTTTCTCACCAAATAGCGAGCGGTGTGACAGATTCCAGTCCAAGCCGGGATATCATGTAGCAGTGAGAGCAGAAGTGTGGAAATCAATATTGACAAATGGTATGCAACTAAAAAATTATTTAGAGGGGGGAATATCACTTGTGAGTGTGGAATCCCTGTTAGAGCATGCTACATTTGCATGTGTAAATATTACTTTACCAAGAGGATACTGATGTAACCTTGGTTTCAGAGGTGAGACATTAGACATTCTTTTGACTTACTGAATTAACATCCGGATTGTGCTGCAAAGTTCTGTTTTTCCCCAGAAATACAGAACTTTAAGGGTTAATAACAGATGCGGGTTGAAGAATGCTCGATTCTAACATCGGGTCGAGAGTAACGCTGCCTGTATGTAATAGAACTGCCCCATGGGAAGTGTTTGACGCTTCAGCTGTCCATGCCAGTCCGGACCTGATCAATTATGATTTGATGGGGGAGGGGGGGGGATCAAAAGGCATTTTGTTAAGAACTAGACTGTGCACACCCTTCTCTTACTACACTCAAAAGAGAATCAAACTTAGAGCCTGAATATGCTGCAGGACAATGAAGTGCAGTGTACAAGACTGAAACTGACTCCCCTTTCAGACCGCTACAACCTCATCGGTCCACTTCTTTCTTCTGAATATAGAATTACTTGAGCGATTGCCAATAGTCTCAATGTACAATTGCCCTGAATGTAGAATTACTCAGAGTGAGTACCTGTTTTCTGAAGTGTAGAAATACTCCATGAACGAGCACCTAGTCTGACTGTAGAACTGCTTGACGTGACCAGATTTGGACGTTGGACTGCGGAGTTGCGCTGCGAGTGGCTGCGAGTGAGTACGATACGTTGGCTTCCTGCCTTTGGCATGTCGCAGTCCATTCTCCCAGGGGCTAAGATAAATGCTGTCCGTGGCTCTCTGTATCTCTCTACCTCTGAATAATGAGAAAGCAGGAGCCAGCCACAGGGCATTTTCCTCACTGCCTCTTCACACCTCATACATTACTGTGCTCCAAATACCAAAACCAGCATATCCAAAGGGAAATGAGATAAAACACTGTGCTACTGTGACAGTTGCACATATATCATTATAAATCAGTTAGAACTGATTCCTTGGGTGAATTTTAATGTAATCAAATTTCAGAAGGAATATAAAAAGCGAAGGTACTCTCCTGAAGGAAGTGGTTGACTATGCAAGACTTGAATGTTGTGTGTGTGTGTGTGTGTGTGTGTGTGTGTGTGTGTGTGTGTGTGTGTGTGCATGCGTGCGTGTGACACAATGTATCATTATGACAGGGTCACAGTTCACAATGGCGCACAAATCACCATAACCTTTTGTAATTGTCGAAACGATTGGTAGGTCTTCAGTATTATGGAAAAATTGCAATTATAGAGATTTAACACACAATTTCATTCTACACTGTTGATAAAATCAATAATTCACCCTGCTAAAATAACATCATTGCTACAGGTCCTTTGAAAATTATTCACTTGGTTTAGGGGGAGAGTGTGACTTGCGACCAGTGTGTGTTTAACTAGATCACACCATGTCACTATTTTCAGAGGTGTGGGCACAGTAACAGAAACGTTAAGATGGAGAATCTGAAATGTAACGTGTGACTGATCTGTTGACTTTGAGCTTTCTCTGTGAGAGGCACAGGATCATGACAATCTCATATGACCCCAGATGTGAAAAACTCTCTCGCCACAATAGCAGAAAGATAACTTACAGAAAAATAAATAGGGGTTCCAATAAACAAAACAACTAATCACAGCCGACCTGGCTGATTCTCATGTCTGATAAGAGTACAGTTTTAATGCAAATGAAGGCCATCTTATTCTAAAATGTGTTCATAGGACACATCTAGTTGTCTATGGGTAATTACTGCCAATTCTACAGATTTTTGTCCTGTAAAAACATTGCAGGCCACACCTGCGCCAGAAGCAACAAGCATTTGATGCAGTCAAGCAGAAAAGTCTTCCTTCGATCTTCAAAATCCAGGCATATGTAAAACATGGTTGAAGCAAACTTTGGCCATAGTTCACACTCTACAAACAACAGATATAACAGCTATAGGATAAACTGCAAAAAAGGTTCCGGTGCATATTAAGGTGAAATCAGTTTAACAATATCATTTAAAATTGAATTTATAAAAGAACTCCTCTTTAAAACAAAAGGTTAACAACCTGCTTGTCCTTCAAATATTCTTCCATTCATTCTTAAGAGTAGGTAGTGATTGCTTAAATTCAATGAAACTCAATGGATACAAAATGGACAAAGTACTTTTGGTGCATTTCAGTCACTGTTGAGTTCACGCGGAAGCTGAAATGCTCCTTATGCCTAACCCTAAGCTGCTCTCTTTTTTGGCTCCACGTTTAAGAGGCATTTATTAACACAGAACTGAAAGGACAGCAGAAATCTCTGTCTATCCAGGACTAATTGGAATGAAAACGTGCAGAATTTCTGGAGCCATCTGCAGTCGGGCTAGATGTGTAGCAGCTCCTGTGTTTTGCATGCCTCAGAAAGGCACAGTGCCGACTTCACACAGGCGCCCATTAATCCACCGTCCACAGTAGAATCTCCTACAAAAAGGCTGTTTGCTATAATAAGATTAGATCACTTTTGGTTCTGAAACCTCTGCTCCCCCCCCCCCCAGCAACAGCTCACGACAAGACAAAAACAACCATAGTCTCATCCCGGTTTCACATTCCTTTTCACATGCACTTCTCTGGCACTAATAAAGTCAGCAGAGAGGCTGGGACAGACGCTGACTCACATGCAAAGCTCTCGTAAAACACTGGGAAGGGATGCAATTAGGGAAGAAAGGTCAATCACAGAGACAGTCTCATTATCAAACGCTCCAGATACCTGTGTCCCATTCAGGCTGTATCGAATGACTAACTTCCACATGCCCTGATGAGTAAGTTAGTCAGTAAGCAGGTAGTGTAGAACCTAGTTTATGAGACAATCAAGCAGCACTTTCTCCAAGACTGTCACAACTTGCAACATTCAACTGCCGAGGCACAGAAGATTTATTCCTTGAGTTTTAAACGCAGAATGGATTAAAAAATATGGCCTAGGGTGGAATTTCTTGGTGGCACAGCCAATATTTTTTAAAGAAAAGGATGAACAGTTATTGTTACCATACACGCATCATCATTGTTTGAGATCATAATGCATCGCCGATGACAAAGATATTCTTTTACCAGCATATCACCACCTCTAGCCTAAAGAACCTTCAGCATGATCAAGGAGCCAGAGACATCTTTCAACTTCCAAAGTTGTAATCATGATACAGCTGATACTGTTCTCCGGGGTGACGATTTCTCAGACCTTCAATGCTCGGACTATAACGGCCTTTAAAGTTCTTCTGCCTTAACATTCCTGATCCCACCGAACGCGACCACCAAACACATGTAATGTCACACTTTTCCCCGTTGGCAGAATTAGCTGGCTTTTCATTCCATGATGTTCAGACAAAGGCCCTTTTGTTTGTGTGTGTGTGTGTGTGTGTGTGTGCGTGTATGTGTGTGTGTGAGTAACAGATGAGGGGAGAGAGCACTGTGTCATGTTACACGACAACAGGTTCTCTGAACCTGTCCAACAAATCACCTTCCTGCAAAGTTATTATCCGGATGTCCTGACGAGAGACAACCCCCCCTCCCTCCCCTCCCCTCCCCTCCCCTCCCCTCCCCTCCCTCTCTTTACTCTGATACATAAGAGAATATCCCCTCAGGCCCCGCCCCTCTGGAACAGTATCCAACAATACTGATCCTCTACTGACTCATGTCTTTGGAATGATCTATCTCTCTTCCTTTAAAATATGGCACAAATATTTCCTGTAAAACCCTAAAGTCCTTCATTAGCCCACCGAGGGAAGGGTTGGGGGTGGAGTGACGGTGTTAGGCAGCGTGTCAGACATGCTCCTGACCTCACTCCCTTCCCTCACCTGGACGGAGCAGGGCCTGTCAAAGAAGAATGCATTGGGTGGACATTGACACTTTCACCTCATGTGTCTAATCCCTACTGCAAGGGCCAAAACAAGGATTTTACATGTAAACAGCTCTGTCTAATCCCTCACCAATGGCCACCTACCCACTGTGGGGCTTGCGTATACCTCGGGATCATAATGCAGAGAAAACAGCCGTTACATATCAGCTTCTCCTCCTTCCACAGACAAATTCATATGCTTTGATGGCATTCCTGAGACAAAAAAATGTTGTGGATCTCATATAATAAGGAATTTGGCAAACAATTAAACACTGTGATCTCCTTTTCAATTTAATCTTCCAAAGCCATGCTGCAGTTGTCTTAAAGCTTCCAGAGCCTGGAGGATACCAGTTTCAGTGCTCAATCATGTCAGATTTATGCATCTAACAGATGCTCTTATCCAGAGATGCTTAACATTTCTACACACAATATTATTTAGTGAAGCAATTTGGGTCAAGTGCCTTGCTCAAGGGTACAACAGCAACGCTGTTCCTGAGAATTGAACCCACCACCTCTGAGTTGGAAGCCCAGCTCCCTAACCATTAAAGTGCATTGTTGCCCTGAGCATGTCCTTCCCAGACAGGATAGATTTTTAATGGTTTCATTAGTCAGCATCAAACTATAAAACACCATTGGCATGGTTTTAACAGATTCCGCTGGCCTCCTCTTTGACTGCAACACTTGGTGTCACACATAAAACATTTACTGATATTTTATATTACTACCTAAAATAAAACTACACTACACTATTAATCTAGGACAAGTTATTGAAAACATAGTTATAAAAGAGACAGTGAACAAGTAATGCATGGGCAACAAACTTCCATGTTTAGCCTATTAATAATTAACATTTCATAGGGGATAGGAAATCAGCATTTAATCTGTCCTAGTCATATATATTTTTGTCCTTTTGAAACAAAGAAGAATTTATATTAACTGTGTGATTCCAAATCGGTCCATTTTTATTTTTCAGTGATAGCCCTACAAATAAGTAGCAAAATGGTTAGGGCAGTGTACCCTAATTTGTTTCAGTAAAAACATCCAGCTGTATAGATGGACTGCATGTAACATAATGAAAGGTGAGTAACTCGCTCTGCTAAATGTCTAAAATGTAAAATATACATTTATCACATTTTTTTATATTACAAACAGGCCTTTAAAAAGTGTAATCAAGTAATGGAAATGTCCTCAAAAGGACACATTTAATTCCTATTGTGATGGAGAGAGTTGAAACCAAAAATAAAACTATTCCAGCAATGTTGGGATTTTTGAGACCGCCAGAAGCAAAGCCGCAGACTCCCGTGCATTTTCCTCCCTCTGGCGCTCTGGAGAAAGCACCTCCACGCGCTCCGCTCTCCCTGCTCCTTCTCAAACCCCTCCCTGCAAGATTAAACACGAGTCGGATTCCTTTCCCACTCATTTAACATGGAGAGAGGGAGCACTGTGCCTGTTGTTTTAGATTAATTGATGTTAAAGTTCTTTCACTCAGTGGCTGTTAAGCTCTGGGCTCAAAGACAGGGGAACTGCAAGTGGCAGTCCTGGAAGCGTTCATGCAGTTTCACAACACGGACTTGACTTCTGAGCCTGAACCCCCGCACCAGATACAACATTGCATATGATTTTGTGCTAAATAATAATTTAAAATAATAATTTCCTCCATGATGCTTTATATCATTGTGTTATTGGTTCATCTTGTTTTACTGTTAAGAATAACTCCAAAAAAATACCATGTTACAAAGTTTACAATGAAACCAGATTTATAATGCTGCCTGCTCCCACAGAAAGCTATTTTATAAAATAAAGTTACATAACACAAATAAAAAGCTTCAGCAATGGGCATTACCTCTATCCAATTTCAGAGTCCCGTGCAAATAAAATGTATTTATAATAATTATTTCATGAATTAATCTATGACCCATTGATATACATTTAGGCACAGAGGGGTCACACCTGCGGGTCAGTAGCACCCAACAGAACAGCCACTGCGGACGATCCATGGCGCCACAGTTCACAAGTCAATCGATGGCGCGGCCGGAGAGAGATGGATGCCCCCACACCTCTACTGACAAATGTTATGTTTTGACAAGTGCAACACAAAGCCTGAGGCACATACTGCTCCAGCGTACCCTCCTACAGTCTAGGATTGCATGTTCTGGGGCAGGAGCAAGCACACACACACACACACACACACACACACACACACAACACACACACACACACACACAGACACAGGTAAGAATGCGCACAGGCACACGTACATGTACAAAGGCACTGGAACACACTTATTTTACACCACTCACTGTGATGTAAAACCCATCATGCAAAACATGCAAAATGTTCAGCCAAAATGTTGCGACCAAAGAAAGGAACGTAATATGGATTTCCCTTCACAACCCTGTTGTCAGTCAAGCAGGCACAACCAGTCTCTGTAGCAGCTGGCACACGGCTGTCAGTGCCCGCTTCACGGGCAGTGCCACTCTGTCAGTGCCTGGATCGTGTGTCACGGTAGCTAACCTGATCTCCCGTCTCAGGGACAGTGCAGAAATATGTTGCCCTCATTCCCCAACACTCACTACTAGCATTCGTTTTTCACAAAAAGAAAAACATGGGATGCGTTCTGCACCTGCCCCTAGAATCTGAATGGAAAGCCAATCACTCTCCCATCGTCACATGCTGAGGCATAGGCCAGCATCAACCCAGGGCTTGAGGCAGGTGGAAACTTTGTGGAAAGTTTCATTGAAGAAGGCGGGTTCCTGTGTAGACACTGAGCTCCACAGGCTGGTATGAAAATGTGATACTTAACTGTATTCTTGAGAAGAACTGCTAAAAATAAATAAACATATTACTTGAGTGATTCTCTGTGTTTGTTCAGAAACAGCTACTGGTGTTTATGTGTGTGAGAATGAAAGCACCAAAAAAAAAATGCTAGAAACCAACCACTCACTCACTCACTCACTCACTCACTCACTCACTCACTCACTCACTCACTCACTCACTCACTCACTCACTCACTCACTCACTCACTCACTCACTCACTCACTCACTCACTCACTCACTCACTCACTCACTCACTCACTCACTCACTCACTCACTCACTCACTCACTCACTCACTCACTCACTCACTCACTCACTCACTCACTCACTCACTCACTCACTCACTCACTCACTCACTCACTCACTCACTCACTCACTCACTCACTCACTCACTCACTCACTCACTCACTCACTCACTCACTCACTCACTCACTCACTCACTCACTCACTCACTCACTCACTCACTCACTCACTCACTCACTCACTCACTCACTCACTCACTCACTCACTCACTCACTCACTCACTCACTCACTCACTCACTCACTACAGTATATGTGATTGAAAACAAAGAAAAGATATTTAATGTGTTACCTTATCAACTTCATTGATTTTTGTAATTATACGCTAATTCCAAATTTGATGCCTGCAACACGTTCCAAAAAAGTTGGGACAGGGGCAAAAAAAAAAAAAAAAAAAAGACTGGGAAGTTCAAAAAAACACCCGTTTGTAACATTCCACAGGTAGACAGGAGAAAAATGCACATTGTGATATATATAGAAAAAGGTGCAGGTGCTCATAATGATTAATTTGAAAAAAAGAAGTGAACACCACACACTCAGCTCCATATATTTATTTATTATTTATCTTACCAACGTTTTGACTTTCTGAGGTATCTAACAAGCCTCAAACCATCACTCTGCTGTCAGATATGCAGTAGATATGGATGGATCACTTTAAGGGTCGTTTCTCCAGACTAATTTTCCTATTGAACTCCAAATGCAGAGAGGATATAGTATCGCTTGTAAGAGTACCTGAAAATAAGATATCAAGAGTCGTTTGATATCCTTTTATACCCAGTCATGATAGCATCACCTGTTTACCTGTGGAATGTTCCAAACAGGTGTTTTTCCCAGTCTTTTTTTTTTTTTTTTTTTTTTTTTTGTCCCTGTCCCAACTTTTTTGGAACGTGATGCAGGCATCAAATTCTGAATTAGCGTATATTTACAAAAATCAATAAAGTTGATAAGGTAAAACATTAAATATATTTTCTTTGTATTGTTTTCAATCAATTAATATATGTAAAAGATAATTTACACATGCTTTTTGTGCACTTTACATACTGTCCCGACTGTTTTGGAAAAGCTCTAGAGGACAGACAGGACAGAATTTGTCTCCACAGGAATGGAGCCTGTACCTTTTAATGTACTCCTCATATTCTGAGACACTGGGAGGGACAACAGAGGGGCTATGGAGGAAAGAGTTTGGTAAACGGCAGAGTTCTACACATAAGTTTGCCGGTTCACAGCACAGCGTGCAAAGGCAATGCCATTCATGATGTGACAGTTGTTTCGAAAAGGAGAAGCCATGAGTGTAGCATTTTTGAGGAATGGGGCAATTTTAAATGGCAAAAATCCAAGTAGCAACTATAAATTTGAAAGCCAAAACCCTCTGACTTCTTTGCCTTCTGATTCCAGCATTCTTAGTAGTAAAGGCTTTCTACGTGTTACACATATTTAATAATTACACTACATTACACAGGATGCAGATGTGAAAATCTCCTCTGGACTCATAGGAGTTAAATTTTGGAGAACAAGTAAATATTATAAATGCCTGGAACTGTCACAGGTCAAACTGGCTCTGTATTAGGTCCCGAATATATCCCCAAAGGGAAACGGTGTGTGTGCATGTAACAGCATGCTCTGAGCTTCAACTGGCAACACAATGAAACTAACCAGAAATGATCATTTGGCATGAATCCACTCTTTTTGAACAGTAATCATTAGTCATTATCTCATCATTAAGATATACAAGATTGGGGCAAAGTTTATGACAGGAATACTGAAATGCCATTTCAGTAGTTTGGGCAACATCAGTTAACTTGTTTGAACTTTTCCTTAATTACCTTTGCCTTGGGCCAAGCACAATGCTTATCATATCTATTGAACAGCCATAGAGAGAGGGAAACAGAGAATGTTTTATAAGAAAGGTAGGGACCCTATTTCAGGGAAAAGCCTAAATCTTTACAAACCCTGATAAGATAGATTATATTACTACAAGAATGCATTCACACACACACACACACACACACACACACACACACACACACACACACACACACACACACACACACACACACACACACACACACACACACACACACACACACACACACACACACACACACACACACACACACACACACACACACACAGTCTGCTCCATGTTTCTGCAAATCTGACAGGCCTGTCTTATCGCTGAAACAGTCATCCATGTTATCCAGGGGAAATCAGAGACTTCATCCTTTGCAAGGAGGATACAAGTCATTTCAGTCCCTATAATGAGAAACTCACCCATTCGTCTGCAGTCAAATTCACATTAAGGCCATTTTAGATTCTCTGTCAGGCGACACAGAAAACACACGAAGGAATCTGAACAAATAAAATGTACAGTAAATAAAAAGCAGCCAAACTGAATTATGACATACTGCATGTCATATCAATACTGATTTTTTTGTATTGTATGATTCTCTGAAATGAGAGGACAGCAGTGGCGTTTGCACAATACAACTTATTGAGTTCTTCTCAGTAGGTAGGTTCTCTCTCATGTCAGGTAAGAAAAGCAACCTTCTAATCTTTTTAAAAGGTTGTGAATTTGAGACTAATGAGACAAAAAAAAGGGCTTGTCTGCTACTATCCTTTTTACTCTAGTTTCATCTTAGTCCTCCAGGGTGTTTTTTGTCACCCCAGAACCTGGGGTGAAAGGTCATGTAATCAGCACTAATGGTTCCCTAACATTTGACACAAGGTTATTCCTGAATCAGGGGAGGGAGGTGGGGGAGTTTGGTGCACTGCTCTGAAGGAGAGCCACCTTTCCCAAAGGATCACAGGGAGTGGTCACTATCGTCATGGAGAACACAATGACACTGTTGTGATGAGTACCATTGGAGACCACATTAATACTGGTAATAATAGCTGAGCCTACCAGGGGCCATCACTGACCACTAGTATGGCACAAGCTGGGCTTGTCAAGGAAAACAAAGAGGACTATTCCATAAAGCTGATTTATGATGAGGGACATTGTGAGAGAGGCTTGGAGAGGTCACGGTGTCATGGAGTGGGAAGTTTTGCGGAATACAAATGTAAGACAATATTGCTGCAACAGCAGGAGCGGCACTCGGGGGTCCGTGACCCCAAGAATATGCCGCCAATCGGAGCAGCATAGTAAAATAATCACTAGGCTAATAATTGACACCACAGGGCAACATTCTGTCAGGACATCAAGATGCCCGTGTAGATTTAAAAAAAACGCAGATCTACAACCCTGTCTCTGTTTACAAATCCCCCCTTTAGCGTCCATTGTGCTTCACTGTCAGGTCAGTTTTGAAGTCATTTTCAGGGACGGTAGGTGACAGGGATGTATTTGCTGCTCACCAATGATTAACTTGGAAAGCATTTGAAAGTCAGTACAGGTAAAGAAGTCTACCTTTAACACAAATTCCTGTGGTATTACAGCACTAAAAAAACATGCCAACTGCAGGACAACGTACACTAAGAAAAAAGTTACATTTCAACAGATAAGAAGCCTGTATTGCAAATTATTCCAGCTGTGATAATTAAGATAAATCAATTACATTGTTTAGTACTCACACTATCAAACTCAGCATAACAACTTAATTCTCCCTAATATCATTAAATGCTAATATGCATGGCTACACAACATTCAACCACAAGCCTAATTGCTTATCATTTTGAAATTAGACAGATGCAGTTTGACATAATGATCTTGGAATCCCTAAACTAACCACACTTTATAAGAAAAGGTGAATGAGAGAATGCACCATACATATTCAACTGTAGATTTAAATGCACATGTATATTTAGAAACATTCAAATCAAAATGTACTGTAAAGCCTGTAGCACAGATGTAAGAGATAGCAGAACCAACATGTCCCTACCCTCTCAATAAGCAATCTTTTAACTTCATTTTATAAACTTCAGAACTTCAAAAAATGTAAGATTGATAGATTTGTAGTTGTCACATAATGATATATCATCAAAAAATCACAAAAACAGCAGAACCTGAAAATTGACATACACATTTTATCCAACACACTACACAAGCACTTTCTCAAGAGCATGCATCTTCTCCATTTAAAACATAGCCAATACATCAACATATTGAAATATTCATCAGGCTTTTTTAAATGGTATTGCATGCAAAGCTTTCATCTGCAAGATGCTTTTAATTACACAGCATTTCTTTATATGGGCAGAAAGTAGGATATATTTACCTGTGACAGATACACTCATTAAAGCCTCCAGGGCCCGGTTGTTGTCCAGGTCCTGGCTCAGACGCAGTTCCCCTGTGTCCTGGTTCAGGATCAGGAGGCTCAGGTCGTTACCTTCCACGAAGCTGTAGTGGAGCTTATCCGAAACATCTGGGTCGTGGGCTGGCACCTTCCCAATTACTCCAGAGGGAAAGCTGTTGGCCTTATTGGTAACATAGTTGTTGAAGATAATCTCAAAGTTCTGCAGCACTGGATCATTGTCGTTGACATCCACCAGCTGGACGTGAACGGTGGCCCGGCTGACCAGGGGCGCTGAGGTTGCCTGGACCACAATCACATATTCCGTTTTGGACTCATAGTCCAAATCTGTGAGGGCCGTCAGGTCTCCGTTGAAAATATCAAGCTGGAAGACCTCTGGGATATTTCCCTCCACAATCTGGTACATGATTTGGGCATTGGTTCCCTCGTCTGGGTCCGTGGCCGTGATCCGTGCCACCACGGAACCCACAGCACTGTTCTCCTTCACATATATATACAGCTCATCCTTCTCAAACACAGGAGCGTTGTCGTTGATGTCCAACACGGTCACCTGGATGTCCACCACCGCTTTCAGAGGAGGAACGCCCCTGTCCACCGCAAAGGCCCTCAGGTTGTACACCGGCACGTTCTCTCTGTCCAGCTTCCTGGCCGTCCTGATGATTCCAGAGTAGGGTTCAATGGAAAAGTCGCCGTCGCCATCATCCCCACCTTGAAAGGTATAGCTCACTCTGCCATTGGACCCTGAGTCCCTGTCGGAAGCTGATATCTGCAGTACACTGGTCATGGCGGCAACGTCTTCAAACACGCTGCCCTGGTACATGTCTCGCAGGAACTGGGGCGCATTGTCATTGGCGTCCAGGACGATGATCTCTACGTAAGTCGTGTCAGACTTCTGGGGAATGCCATTGTCACGGGCGATGATGGCAAGCGTGTAGGAGGCCTGGTCCTCGTAGTCAATCTCCATCTGTGTGGTGATGGCGCCGGAATCTGGGTCGATCTTGAACTGGGGAACGTTGTCCTCCATGACATAAGTGATGCGGGCGTTCTCGCCCGTGTCCTCATCCGTGGCACTGATTACCACAACCGTGGAGCCCACAGGCTTGTCTTCGTTGATCATCATCTGGTAATTGGCGCTCTGGAACACGGGCCGGTGCGTGTTGGCATCAGTGATGTTGATGAAGACCTGGGTAGTGTCATAGCGCGTGCCATCCGAGGCGGTCACCGTCAGCACATACTGGCGCTCCTGCTTGTAGTCCAGTGGCAGCGCGAGGGTAATGAGCCCACCACCGCTCTGGCTGGTTATGGCAAAGCGATTCCGTGTGTTGCCACTGGAGATCTGATATGTCACCACACTGTTCACGTCGCGGTCGATGGCTGTGACTGTTAGCACGCTGGACCCCACCACAGCATCCTCATTGATCTTTAGCTGGTACACCTTCTCTGTGAAAGTAGGGACATTATCATTCACATCCAGCACTGTGATGCTGACGCTGGCTGAGGATGACATCACGGGAATCCCATTGTCCCTGGCCTCCACGCTGAAGGTGTAGAATTCAGTGGTCTCCCTGTCCAGCTCTAGAGCAACAGTTATCCAGCCGGTGCTGTTGTTGATTGTGAATGGAAAGGCAGGGGGTGTGTCTATGATTCTGTACTCCAGTCGGGCGTTGTCCCCAGAGTCTGCGTCAATAGCCTGGATGTGGATCACAGAGTAGCCGACAGCCACATTTTCCAGAACGGTGGCTTGGAAGGGTGTGCTGACGAACATGGGGGCATTGTCATTCACGTCCACCACCTGGACCATCACCATGCCTGTTCCATTAATCAGGGGGGGTCTGCCGCCATCCTGCGCCTTTATCCGCAAATTATACTCCCTGATCAGCTCGTAATCCAGGGAATTGATGATGTCGATGACGCCTGTGGGGGAGTGGATGTAGAACTGACCCTTCACATTTCCACTGATGATGCTGTAGTGGACTTTGGCGTTGTTTCCCTCGTCTTTGTCGGTGGCCTCCACCTGGGCTACTTTTGTGTTGACAGCTATGCTCTCTAGCACCTGGACAACATACCGTTTCTCGCTGAATTGGGGGTAGTTGTCGTTCTCATCCTCCACAATGATGTGCACTGTTGCTGTGGCACTGCGTGGTCCCGGATCCTTGCCCTGATCATTAGCTTCCACTATCAGCTCATACTTAGCCTGAGTTTCCCTGTCTGGGCGGACCTTGATCTTAACCAGTCCATTCCTGGGATCGATTTCAAAACCAGTATTCGCATCAGAATTCACAATTTTATAGATCATGTTGGCATTAGAAGGAGCATCCCCATCTGTAGCCCTTATAGTCATCACCTCGAACCCCACCTCCACGTTCTCCCTAATGTTCACCCGGTATTCAGTCTGTTCAAACACCGGCCCGTGGTCATTTGTATCGCTGACAGTGACTGTAAGGTAAGCCGTGGCCGACCTAGGGGGAGTGCCGTTGTCAGTAGCCGTCACTTTGAAGACGTGCGTGTCCTTGACCTCCCTGTCTAGTGGCTGCATTGTTGTGATGCTACCGGTCTGTGAGTTGATCTGAAAATAATCACTGGACCTACTGTCAAAAAGGGCATCCATGCCGTACTCAATCCTGCCAGCTTCTCCATCATCCGAATCAATCGCTTTGAGCGTAATGACACGAGTTCCAGCTGGCTCGTTTTCCGGGACCGACACCTGATAGTTGGGCAGCTGAAACTGAGGAGCAGTATTCACGTTTCTCCTTTTTCGTTTGTTCCACAGATCCAAAAACCCATTGCCTTCTGCTGTCACAAGCCGCAAATTCACACGCACGGAGACGAGGTCGCTCCCTACTCCGTGCAATGTGCACAGCAAACCCACCTCACTCGGCTCCCCTGGCTGTAAGCAACCATGCCCGCTCAATGTTACGTTGTCGTGGTTAAAAACTACTTTAAAGTCCGTTTCAGTGCATGACCATCTGGAAAACTTTAAATTCCGAGTGAATACTGGTAAATGTTCCTTTACATTCAGAAGCAAATTACCTGCCGAAAAGCAGGACGCTGCCTTTACTCTGGAAAGAAAATTAATGTAGACATCGGGCTTACCTGATGAATTCTTTCTCTTATATTTGATGAAACAATTCTGCCCATGAACATATGTGTTAAAATGTGTCAAAATAAAGTTTTCAGATGTCAACGATTTTATTTTAAAATAAAGCGGCGCAGGGTTCCTAGGTATGCGCGCACAGTCCACTTTTCGGGAAAGGACTAGCACTCCGTCTTTGCCGTCTATTTCAAAAAAGTTTTGAATGTATTTGGGAGTTAAAGTCCTATCAATTTTATAGATCCAAGAGGGTCCCAGTGATAAATTCGCCAAGACGGCCCCCGGGTGCAATGTCTCCGAAATGTGAAGATCGAAACATCCCAACAAGGGAACATATAATAGTAAACCAACCCAGAGCCAGTTCATTGGCAGTTCCATAGTGTAAAACTCCTTAGATCCACACAACTTCACCAAAACACCTGGAAAAATCCATTAACTCGCCTTGTCCCAGCGCTTCGCCTTTCAGGTATATTCCATTGAACGTTTTTAACGTTATGAAGAGCACTTTTGTGTTATGTCCACGGAGCAGAGTCTCATTATTTCCACGTTAAGTTTAAAATGACTACAAAATGGCTCCGTCGCTCCCCTCCTCCGAGACTGATTAGCATAAACCTGCTGCGTTTGCCCCACGGGGAACTTTCGCAGGGGGCTCTTTCTTATGGATATTTGCGAAGCTCTACTGGTGAATTCAGAATTGTGCATGACCTCGCTCGTTCTCTTATTGGCCTTTGGTGTAGTTTGTTAACATGCATTGTCTTTTAAATTCACTTTCTTCCCGAGTAAGCTATCATTGCAGAGGTTTTGTGTCACTGAAACTTCCTCTCTTGTGTTCTGCGGAGTCCAATACTCTGTTGTATTTTGAATCAAAGACGTTTACAGATTATCAGCAAAATTGCTGAAATAGGCTACATGATGATAAATGGCCCATCTTCTCGTGCACAATATAACGTGATTAATTATGCATAAGTCACTTAGACAACGATATTTGCTACAGTGGTTACATTAAAAATTATGCATGAGCTATTTCAAAAGATCATTACAATTGTTACAATAATTGTAGCTTGTTTGTTCAATTAAGATTTTTTTTTAAGTTCATGATTTTTTGGGAAGTATATCTTAAAGTAAAATATGTGTTTTCGTCCACGTTTAATTAACCCAACAATATGAATGAACGTGAGACGGCAGTTGCGTTTTACTAATATTCGGTAAATAGGCTACACAAGCCTGCATGCACTAGTCTGTGTAAGAGTGACACCTAGCGAATAGAGCACACGTTCGTGCCAATGCACCCCTTAACAATCTATCATGAATTATTAAATAATGTAACTGTTTACATTTTAACATCGTTGTAAGATAATACAAAATACAACCATTGCCTATCTGTTTGGTGGTTTCTCTACATAACGGTTTACATGAAAATATATTATACTGATTAATGTAGATAGATGTCACACTGATTTTTACAAACAACAAATCTGACGATTACATTATAATGTAATTCGACAAGGAAACATTGCATGAAATTGTCTTACAGGCAGTGCTTCCTTTTCTAATTAATTAATGTTTCTATTGGGACAGGAAAAAACGATCAAATTTGATCCCGACAAGTATGCCAGATTCTAGTTTTAAAATAAATTTGTAACTGAGTTGTGACAGGACATTAAACTATATAATTAATTGCTTGTCAATCAGATTAATTTTACATTGCCACAATTCAAGATAGATTTCAGAACAACTTCCTGCAAATAAAATATACTGTAGTTTGTTTGGTAATCTCAAAGTTACACCAATTTCCCCTGCAGTACTTGCCATGGCTGTTTTGTTAAAAAAAAATTGCCAATAAAATCTCATGGTGACACTACTAGACTTGTGCAATGTGAACAGTGGATCAAAATAAATGTCCCCTTTTTTTTTGTAACCACATCCTTCATTCGTGGGACACTATGAAATTAAACATTTAGATTTCTTTCCTATGGGAACATTTGCATGTAGGCACACATAAATAAATGTATGTACGGCCTTGATTTGAAAGCTGCACCTGTGTAATAGAAAATGATATATCAATGTCATGCTTAAGCCTACCATCTTACTCATACCATCATGCAAAACCCAGTTATTAACCTTGACGATACTTCCTTACTCTGTTCACCTGTACCATGTCCAACGCTACCACACATTTGCCCTTCTTCACAATGTGAAATTTAATCCACAAAAAAAGCCAATATTTTAGGAAATATTTAAAGTGTGAAGGCTATACAGTGTATACGTTTTATATAGCCCTGGTTTTAGTGACCATATTTCAACCAACAACTTGGGGGCGCTGTAACTTATCAAGCGAGGTTCTCGGGGTTATTGATGCAATGGCACTTCCGTGTTTACAAAAGTGTCAGGTGAACGCATGTGGCTGTAGTTTTGCTGGCTGATGAACTTGCTTTAAGGCCATTGAATTTTGAATCCGAATAGAATGGAAACGCATTGTGCTATATCTGAGCAGCACAGATACAGCTCATAGCTGTATCTGAGCAGCACAGATACAGCTCATAGCTAACTACGTAGATAGCTAACATATGCTACGAGATGAGGAGCAGTTCATCCACATCCCTGGCGCCCGTGCGCAATTTGGGTTCGGTTCGTAATAGTCCTTCCTTATGTTCAGTTTCGGCACAAACACTTGGGTTATTAGATTCTGCTGCCGAACAGTTAATGGTGCGGAGAGATTTCCGAGCAGCTGTCGAGACGTGCGAGAGAGGGTTGGAAGACCTTGGCAACCTCGGTGAACAAGGAGAAAACAGGTAGCCTACCCACAACCTAATGTTCTAATAGGTTATTAACTAACTGGAATGGATAATTATCGTGCATCGATGTGTTAACACTCCCTGTCTGTGATCATATTGTTCTATAAAATACATACGGTACACACGAAAATTAACTATAGTATTGCTAGTGCAGTTATTGTCTAGTAAACTATAAGAATTAGTCTCATATAGTCTAGTGTTTTTACCCCCATACTAATTCTATACTTGGTATCAATAGTATCACTGGTATTTTCACCTCCTTTAATAATTCTTTAGTATTTATCCCTATAGGAAAATAGTATCACTATAGTATGTACTATGTACCAAAACAACTATGGAAATAGTATAGCAATTGTATAACATGTGCTGTGGTCATACTATATCTTTTACTATGGTTCATTTTCATATACAAGTAGCTACAGCTGACTCTAAAGAAATGCTGGAGAAACACAGAGGTTGCTTAAATAATTTAAGTAGAGGAAATATTGTGGTCATGTTAGCAGATACCTCCTATAACATTCACCAGTCATGCACATGTCTGAAGCAGTTTCAGGTATGGAGAGCTGAAAGCAGCCCTGTGTGTGGTAGGGATCCAAGCTTTGGCCGAGCTCAACCAGTGGCGCAGGGTGCTCACATGGGTACTTCAGCAATATGGTAGACCGGAGAAGATGCCAGCCAAAATTGTGCAGATGTGGTAATTGCAATTACAATTGTTCTTAAACTGAAACTGCATTCTGTCTGACAATAGTAAAAATGGCATATGTTTAAGCGTGGCATAATCATATTGAAGTCTTTTCATATAATGTGCATACTTTAGATGTAACTCTTCTTTTATTATATGCATTTCCAGCATACTCTTGTATGCCAAAGTGGGTGAACCAGCTACAATGGAGGAGGTGGTCGGTGCTTGGCTGAAGTGCCATGCCAACAGAAGCATGCCAGCCTTTGGGACTGTTGCAGAGCTGTACCTCATACACGTACTGTTGCCCCTGGGTCAACTGGTAGACGCACGTGAGCTGGTGCTGGGAGAGGTGGGAGGTGCTGCATTTAATGAGGACCAGAGGCAAACAGCACTGGTCATTGTGGAGAGCCAGGAGGGTCACAGTCAGGGAAGGCAGAGTCCAAGTGCCTGCCCACCTGCCAGTCCAATGCAGAGCACTGAGCTTAGCACACACACAGGTGCGCCTCTCTCTTTGCATTTGAGTGAAAATAGCATAATGGGTCTTGAGTAGCTGTGACTATGTTGAGGATACAATCAAGTACACGCGGTTCATAAAAATAAAAATCATTTTAATAGTTTACCAAGTTGCTGAATTGCCAGAATTAATACAGCTGACAAATGATGATTTAATCAGGCTCTTTTAAGCTAAATTATCTTTCCTCACAGCTGAATTAGTGAAAATTGTATAAAAATAAGTTGAGAATTAGGAAATGTGTAACTATTGACCTAGAAGTCATAAGTTTCATTTTGAGGATTGGAGTTCAAAAAAAGTTTGCATGAGCAGCACTGAGCACTATAACTTGCATGTGCTTAATTAACTAAAATTCAATTAATAAATGATATATTTTTGGTAAGAGTAAAGTACTGACTTGCCTACATACTTACTTATTTTGGTACTGGTGAGAAAGGTAAGATCAGTGTAAAGCTAAATCCTATCTGCTCATGTAAGTGACTTAGGAATGTTGACTTAAATTAAAATGACTAAACTGGGAACTCTCCTTGTAATGCATTGTACTTGCAATGTGGCCCGTTTATATGACTGAGTCCAGCTTTTCTGTATTTATGTGTAGGTGTTGCAAGTGCTGCTAATCGGAGGCTGGAAGTTTTATTGAGGCTGGTGTACAGAGGGCTTTCAGTGGCTCGGAAAGGCTTGATCCCTCTCCGGAGGGCCCTGCTGGCTGCCTTCCTACTCTACCTGATTCTAGTCCGACTGGACCCAGGTGATGACTGCAAGATATTCCAGCAGCAAACAGTATAGGGACAAGCAGCTGACAGTGAATTAACAGGCTAAAGTTAATTGGTGTCATGCATGTTTGTCAAGATGTTTTGTGGCAAATCCCTGAAAATACAAAAGCAGTAAGACCATTTAAAAATAGTTCTTTATTTCAAATATACAATGAAAATATTGAGAGGTTGTAGGTTACTGTGAAATCAAGTGAACATTATTCCCATGTTTGAAGGATTGTAAATAAACCAATGTGTATTCATTGCTTGTCTGGGTCTGACAAATTATGACCCACAGTCATCATTTTGCTGAAACTCAGACTGAGGTGTAGTCGGATCTCAAATCATTTCTCATTTTTCAGTAAGTACTGGAAATTACATTTGTCGGGGTCAGGTTTGATGTATTGTTGTCTTTTTGGGTGTGTTTTCTCCTATAGCTCTGCCGCCATCCTTCCCTTGGATCTCACGCCTGCTGCAAATGTTCAGACAAATGTGGGATACCATGTTTGCCCCATACTACCGAGCTAGCTCTTTGAGCTAAGCCAACATCTGCATTTCTCTGAAAAACTGCATGCATGCAAACATATTGGCATATTATTGGTGGATCAAGACTACTTTTGTCTGCCGTTACATGCCTTTGGTGGATGGAGACTTGTCACATTGAATTATTGTTTGTGTTATAATTGTGTGTTTAATGCGGTATTAAAAATAGATGTTGATTATATTATTTTATTTGTACAGCACTTCTTGTATGCCTTTTAAAATGGGTTCCAATGTAGGCCTATAATGAACAAGAAACAAAATTAATGAAAGGGATGTCGTAGGCTAATCAAGGTAATGGTATACAAAATAAAATCATCGTAAAAGCACGGTAAAAAAAACATTAGGGCAATTAAATAACAGCAATTTAACTGCCACAAATGCTTTTTAAAAATACTCAGTTGTGTCTTTAAAAGATGCGGCAGGTTATGTATAACGATTCCAGGAGCCTTTTTTAATCTAGTAGGCGAGATTAGCAATGGCTTTTCAGTTAATCAATAGCTATAGCAGTGGACAGAATGACTCACTAGGATTGATTACAATTTTGAGATGCCATTATCCTATGTTCAAGTATTTCGTGCAATAAAATTGTATCCCCTCTGTGTTGCCTCTTTCACGCGGAAATAAAGCATAAACGTATTCATAGTTGCTTTTTCGACAAATTTATAACCGTAAAATAGTTGATTTCCATTATGACGGTAACCGAAGTCTAGATGGGACGTGATTAAAGTGCATCGGTGCATTATTGTATTTTCGCCGCGTGTATTGGTGTACAATTGATTAGCGTAAAATGTTGCTGCGTGAGCAATAAAATCAGAACACAATACATTTTGAGTAATTTGGTTCTGTATTTTATGTCTGACGATACATTGGCCAGTGACTTCAATCGTAACCAACCGTGGCAGAGTTACATCTGAAGTTTCGTTTCACATGATCGGGTTCCATCGATTAATTGAAAGTGAAAGTGATCTTTTATGTGCGTCTGTGTTGCTGTGGCCGGGCATTTGTAACACAACTTGGAGGGGAAAGATGGCCGCATCTAAGTTTCTCTGAAAAAACACTTCCAACGACAGAAGGAAAAACGAAGGAATTATCACAGGTAAATGGAAAGTTACGGGTGTGTGGGTTGCTTAAACCTTTCAAACGGTCCCCGTAGTTGTATAGCCTATAAGCAAGCTACTTTTCGGTTTCTTCGGTAGGCTATAGCTAATTTTGTTATGGTTGTAGCCTATGCTACATTAAATTATAAAAGTTCCGTGTCGGATAGTTTACATTTTCTGATTAATATAGACAATTTGCAGCATGCAAAAGATTTAGAATATAACGTTAGCCTAATGCAATTTATTCTTATTGAAATCGCAGGTGTAGTTTGTTAGTTTACACCATTTTGGTTTTCTATGCCTAGCGAATGTTACGTTTCATTATAAAAACGAACCATTTATGAGAGTAATGAACATACAGATCCTTTCCAAAAAATTAGAATATCATGGAAAAGTTGTTTTTTTTCCATAATTCCATTCAAAAAGTGAAATATGTCTAGCCTTTATTTGTTTCATTTTTCATAATTTTGGCTTACAGCTCCAGAAAACCCCCAAAACAGTATTTCAAGAAATTAGAATAGTGTGTCGAAAATCAGCATTTACTTCAGTTATTTCAGAGAATGAATGTTTTAGACTGAGTGTCACACTATCATCTAATTTACTCTAAACACCTGCAAAGTTTATCTCAGTTTGGTTCAGTATGGGGAAGACTGCAGACTTGACAATTGGCCAGAAGACCATCATTGACAGCCTCCAGAAGATGGGTAAGCCACAAAAGGTCATCGCTAAGGAGGCTGGCTGTTCACAGAGTGCAGTGTCCAAGCATTTCAATAGAAAGTTTAGTGGAAGGGAAAAATGTGGCAGGAGAAGGTGCACAAGCAAAAGAGATGACCGTAGGCTTCAGCGGATTGTCAAGCAAAGACGATTCCAAAATTTGGCGGAGATGCAGAGGGAGTGGACTGAGGCTGGAGTCAGTGCTTCAAAAACCACCACGTACAGACGTATCCGGGACATGGGCTACAACTGTCGGATTCCTCGAGTCAAGTCACTCCACTCATTCTCTGAAGTAAATGCTGATTTTCGACACACTATTCTAATTTCTTGAAATACTGTTTTGGGGGTTTTCTGGAGCTGTAAGCCAAAATTATGAAAAATGAAACAAATAAAGGCTAGAAATATTTCACTTTGTGTGTAATGAATCTATAATCTATGAAAGTCTCACTTTTTGAATGGAATTATGGAAAAAAAACAACTTTTCCATGATATTCTAATTTTTTGGAAAGGATCTGTACATTTGTGGAAGTTCACGTTATAAAAACGGAACCATGTGACCTTATGTACAAACTTTGTATTCAAAAGTGTAATGTAGTGTAGTGTTACCACCTATTTGTCAGACGCGAACAATAACTTCATCGTCTGTGTCACAGGCATTCAGAGAAACCTGCTTGACTGTGGCTGCATTGAAATTTGTAGTGTCGTAATCTTCATTTGCTGACATATGGCCGGCAGAAGTTATTCAAGAAGCTTTTTATATCCAGACTCATATCACCTGTATGTCTACTACCAATCACCTTATGGCAGCAGGTTTCAAGGTAAGTAGGCTAAGGTACAGAACCGAAGCAAGCAAACATTCACACTTTAATGTAGTGCTAAGAGCAGATGCATGTATTTCATTACAGCATTCAATACACATACAATAATACTGTGCCTTTTGCTCTACCATACAAAATATAATTTATTGATAAGAAATTGTGGTTTATGCTACTATGTGTGTGTGTGTGTGTGTGTAGGCTATTCATTGGGGGGTGTCAATCAAAGAAAGCGTGACTATTTTTGCACCAGACATGTTGCAACACTGACAATTGTGTGTCTTGTGTCCTCAGGCCTGAGGGGTCTTCCAAACTATGGTCTGTCCTGCTGTGTCAATGCACTGCTGCAGTCTTTTTCTGCTACACAGGAACTGTTGGCCCTGCTGAATCGGTGAGTGAAGTTAAACTGACATTATTTTTTCTATTTTCCTGTTGTCCAAATGGAGGCAAGGTGCTGGTTGTTTCAGCATGGCAGAAAATTCATACTGCATGTAACTTTATTTTGGGAGGCTGGGAAATGTGTTAAATGGTTTTTCTTTGATCTGGCCTTGTTATAGAGATTAATATTAAGCAACTGGGGCATTCTGTGTTTCAGTTGGATAGAGAATGACTCTGGGGCCCTAGAGAAGGCAAGGAATGTACCACAGCAGTTGCAGAAAGCATTGCAAGCCATGCAGAGTGACAGATTCCTGCCCAACCCCCACCAAAGTTTCTTGTACTGCCTGGACCGTAACCACATCCCCAGTACTACTAAACTACTGACCGACTCTTTGTTTTCGAAGTTTTGTTGTATTCTTTTTCTTAATCTTCATTTTGTTTCATGGTTTGCCATAACAAAGCTTCTCTTTTTGCCGTACTTGATTAATATAATCTGTCTTTCCTAGTGAGTGTCCAGCATGATGCAGATGAGGTCTTCATCTCTATTCTGAACCTTATACAGGAGCAGATGAGTGACACAGAGCTGGTAGGAGAACTTTTATAAAATAATCCATCAAATCCTTGACAAGTAAAAAGACCTTTTTAGTCATACAAAATAAATTAATTCAGAATATTCATACAGTCAATGTCAGAATATAACAGCAGAGCAATTTGATTTGATGCCACTAGGTGGCAATGTTGTATTGCAGCTTTGATGTCCAGTTGAATATGGAAGCATATTCGTGCCAAAATTCAAATGAAAATCGCCGATTGCATTTCGTTTACATTCGATGTGCGCAAAAACCATGACATAATTAAAATTAATATGCAAAAGGCCATTTTGCGTTTTCATTTTAAAGTTAATGTACGCACTTTATCTGACAATTTGAAAATGTTAATGCAAATCCATTTCACTTTTTTTTTTTCTCGCCCTCTACGACACAACCCTGCCATAGCCTAATTAAAATTAAAATTAAAAAACACTTTTGCATTAGCAGTTTCTTATTGCAATCGCATGATCCTTGACAAAAAGGAAATGATAATTCAATTTGCCATTTAACATATCGTTTTCATGCTTTGCGGCACAAGAGTGACAATTCAAATGCAATGGCATTGCATCCATTTACATTATCATTTCTGCGTGGTCACGCAAAAACCCTGTCAAAACTCAGAGCTGAACATGCAAACTGTCAAAGCTGCCCATCCAAGGCGGGGCCCTCGAGGAAAGGGGCCTTACAGGGGACCGTAAAACCCACTGAATTATGGTTAATTTCAATGGTTTGCCTGTGATTTCAGTCGTCAGCAGTTACCAAGCTAGATACAGATTGCGACATTTCCTAGTTCTCTGTGTTTTGGGGATTATAGGCTAAATGCTAAAAACTAGAAAGGAAACGAGGTAGCCTAAACGTTATGATGAGCCTAGCCAGCCCGTTGTTTACTAACTTAACCTCAACAGTAGGGAGGACTTGCCGTAAGAGGCAATAGATTTTCCGTTCACCAGTTTGCCTTAGACAGGGCTGTGTGATAAACCAACATTGGGCTATTGCCTAGCCTATATTCCATGTCACTAAAATAAAAATAAGCAGGGCTATCAATAAAATAAGTGCTTTTGTCAAATTTTGTCTGAGTGGTATTAAAATGATTCTGTAGCCTATGTTTTTAAAAGACTGAGCATAATGGGACTGTGCCAAAACTGACATGATTTGTTTTTTATTATTATTTTTACAGCTGTGTAGCTAGGCTACTGTCGGAACTCACTGTATTCGCACACCTTCTAAAAAGACCAGTTTTTACATTCTCTCCTCACGTAGCCTAGCCTATTTAAAAGTGAACAAATTCAAATGTTTTGTGTAGTATGGCTAGGCCACAACAGTAAAATCAGCATCATATAGGCTCATCTTAAGGCATTGAGATCGGAATGTTATAATAAAATAAAAAATATAATTTAAAAAAAATCGTGTAAATGTCCATTTGTTTTAATCTGTAGCCTAGGCTATGTTGTTTCATGACTAGGCTAAATATAGATTATTAGGCTACAATAGCCGAGGTTGCAGGTAAAAATTTTCCAAGGTTTGATGGGCCTGTGAGTAGGGAGATCAGAGTCGGTTGTGCCCCGGGGTCCCCAGTGTTTTTCACCCTATAATAAAAGAAGCTCAAGAAGCTTGCTGTGTCTTTCTGTTTTTTACAAGTCCTTTTCCTGCCATCTGCTGGGTAAAGACATGAATGACAGTCCTACACAACATTGCCTACGCGGAACATGCCTACACAAGTTTTTTCAATTATATATATTTTTTAATTAGCCTATAGGCCTACACCATACAAAAATAATCTACCGTTTTTGTAGGCTGTGTCTCGTTTCGATCGCTGTCTCAGGCTTTTCTGCGGACTACGTTACCTTTGCCTCTGCACATAGCCTAAGGCTATCTAAAAGAAAACAATAATTAAAGGGTAAGTTCGCTATTTTGGACCCTTGGACCCTATTTTGCGGTCCGTCTTCCATGAACCTGACCCATGAAGTCCCATTTTTTTCGCTGATCGGGTCCAGTATTGAGTTCGCTACAGATTTCCTGTAGGCTCTCACTGGGCTACAATAGAAGTCAACGGGGCAATTAGAAATGTTCGATAAATGTGCTTTCATGTACAATAAATGAGACGGGAAGCTCAGGGTGTATTGTTACCGGTCTCACTATGCTCTCCTGTGAAATGTATCCCAATCCGAACATTTTTACGTGCTTGGCATGGCTTGGAAGTAAGCATTTCTCTGTTGCTTGTTTTCGCTGCTCCCGCGGAGTACTATGTGTCGGGGGTAGGGGAGCGGGAAGGTGTGCCGGCCGTTTACGAAACTATCTAGTTGAGCAGTCTGCGTTTGTTTACCTGCAGCAACGTAGGCTACAATTTCCACAAAAAAAACTTGGATGATGGATGACTATAATGATTACGAAGACGAAGAATTCGATTTTGACGTTGACGTTACTGGCTACAGATTTGAGCCAGAATACACGGACACGGAACTACAAGAGATGGATGATAAGAGAGCAAGAGAAGAGAGAGAGGCTGAAGTTGCGTAGGTAATGTTACCCGAAGTCAGTGCGAGGTAGTGCGGTCGGAGAAATAGTTCTGTTTCAAATGGAACTGTTGTTTCAACGTTCGGTTTGCGTTTGCGATAGCCTACATTTCACAGGAGAGCATACTGAGACCGTAAGAATACACACTGAGCTATAAAAGCACATTTATCGTTGTTTTTCCATAACATTTCTAATTGCCCCGTTGACTTCTATTGTAGCCCAGTGAGAGCCTACAGGAAATCTGTAACGAACTCAATACTGGACCGATCAGCGAAAAAAATTGACTTCATGGGTCAGGTTCATGGAAGACGGACCGCAAATAGGGTCCAAGGTCCAAAATAGCGAACTTACCCTTTAATAGAAAGTGATGGAAATGCCCTCGGTGAAAAGGGTAGCACATTTTCAGGCATAGCTTGCCATGAATAGCCGGCTGGTTTTGACCGTAATTGTACGCAAACCCGTAACATTAGGCTAGTTACCACACCAGATTAACGAAAGCAGGGGAACATATCTAAACTGTTAACTGAGTTAACTTAACATTGGGCTGGCTATGGCTCGTCGTAACTTTTAGGCTACTTCGTTTCCTTTTTAATTCTTATCATTTAGCCTATAATGCCCCAACGAACTAGGAAATATCGCTATCTAGCCTGGTAACTGTCTGACGACCGAAATCACAGACAACCACTGAAGTTGAACCATAAATTCAGTGGTTTGACGGTCCCCTGTAACACCCTTTCTTCGAGGCCCCGCCTGTATGGGCATGCTTTGACAGTTTGCATGTTCAGTTCGGAGTTTTGGCAGGGTTTTTGCGTGACCACGCAGAAATTATAATGTAAACAGATGCAATGCCATAGCATTTGAATTATGTGACTCTTGTGCCACAAAGCATGACAACAATATGTTAAATGGCAAATTGAATTATCATTTCCTTTTTGTCATGGATCATGTGACTACTACAATAAGAAAGTGCTAATGCAAATGTAGTTTTTAATTTTCATTTAAATTATGGCAGGGTTGTGTCGTAGAGGGCAAGAAAAAATAAATGTGAACTGGATTTGCATTAACATTGTCAAATAAAGTGCGTACATTAACTTTAAAATGAAAAACGCATTTTCATTTGAATTATGTCATGATTTTTGCGCACATCGAATGTAAACGAAATGCAATTGGCCATTTGGATTTTAATTTTAATTTTGGTGCGGATATGCTTCCATAGTTGATGGATTGGCTTAAAACAACACAAATGGCTGTTCCATTTCCAACATGTTTTACATATCCTGAAAATGCCTTTGCATAATGTTTCACAACATGACTTTTCTCTCACATAATTCACAAACAAGCGAGTGACACACTGTTTTTGGAAATTGATTATGTGAAACGTGACATGATTTCAGGGGAATGTGTGGACACTTCACTTTGTTTCGTCTGTCTGCCTGCCTTGTCTGTCTGTCTATTTGTCTGTAATGTTCCCCTCTAGGCTCAGCAGATCAAGTGTCTTTACATGGTAAAATTGGAGGAGCATCTCCAGTGCAATGAGTGCACATATATTCAGTCTGGAGACACTTACATGCTCAGCCTCCCCCTGCCCTTGTCACAGGGTAGCAACACATTGGTAAGGCCTGGAGCGTTGTGTAGGATTTTGGTTACGGGAATACACACTGGCTACATGCTGTGTCCATTTGCATTAATAATAGTAATATTTAATGTGTTTCTTTAACAGAAAATGATATGTTTCTATTGTGACTGAGGCTGGCGTGCAGTGTGCATGCAACACAGGCCATGAGTTAATTGCAAGTATGTGACCGGAATGTTTCTTCTGTCTTCGGTCTCCTAGGAAGATTGTTTCAGGGCTTTCTTCGAGCTACAGGAGCTGGACAATGAGGAAAGGTGTTTTTGTGATAGGTGTGGAGAGAAGACTCCATCTAAACAGGTGAGAGGTTACATGATTCTCTAGGTTGCCAGCAGTGTGACTAAATTCTTAGCATGGATAAGTGTTTACTTCTTTTCAACAGTGACAGTTAAAATGTTGATTGTTTATTTCTCTGTTGGGGGCTTTGAATATGTTTCCTTGAGTATGTACATGTGATTTGGCAGTCTTTTTCTCCATGTGTTAAGGGCCTCAAACTCATCTACCTCCCTTCAGTGGTGTGTGTACACCTGAAGAGGTTCCATTATGACCATGGTCGCACCGAAAAGATGCACTGTGAAGTTAGCTTCCCACAAGCTCTCGACTTCAATACGATATTGAAACCAGAGCAGGTCTCACAATCTTCCAAACAGGTAGTTCTTGTTACCTCAATTCCTTGTGCGTTCCTCTTTCGGTGTGCTCACGCGAATGTGTACATGCATTCTTGCGCTTGTATATTTGCAGATGTTTTGTAAGGAAAGGATACGCTAATATGGTATGTTTGTCCTAGTCACGGAGTGAGTGGCAGTATAAGCTGTATGCGGTCATAGTGCATTGTGGAACGGCCATGTTCGGACACTACACGGCCTACATAAAGCCTGATGGGGACATCTGGTACCATGCAAACGACAGTCGGGTGTCTCAGGTGAGATATTCAGTATTCAGCAGTGCTTCTATACTGCAGCTTCGCAGAACTGTCAGTGTTCGACCGCACCAGCCACCTAAACAATGTTCAGAAGAAATTACAACCCTGTTATGGAATTTATCTCAGTATATATATCCCTGTCCACATACATGTTTGACTGTCACTGAAATGGACACCTATTTCCAACTACAGATGACATGGGCAGATGTAGAAGGTACATTTGGAGGCAGTAAGGGGTAAGATTGTCTCTGGTTTTGTGTATCAGGATCATTCTAATTATTTGTTAAATACAAAGGGGAATTGCAGCTCTCCATTGCACTGTACTTGTGTTTCAAATGTGACACAGCCTACATGCTGTGCTCCACACTGTAAATGCTGTCTTGGGGATGGTATACCATGCACATGCTGTGTTGTGATTTGACACTGTGCACATGGTTCAGAATGTAGACTGTGGTTTAGAGATTTCATTGATTTCACACTTAATTTCAGAGGTGACACTGCATACATGCTGCTGTACAGAAGAACAAAGGAGGAGACAGAACCAGACGGAAGAAGAAATATCGGGGAAAGAAATTCTAGGACGGAATTCTCTCCAAATCAGCAAAGAAAATAATCATCATTACCTGGGTATAAAGATCTTTGCTAGACACATTATTTATTATGATTTACATCTGTAGACTTCCATACAGATCGAAAGTCCTAAAATTGCTTCTACAGGTGTCTACAGTTTTCATGGGAGTTTTTAAGTTAATAATTTTAATAGGAGGACATCCATGAGTTGGTAATCAAAAGAACATATTTTTTACATGTGTTATTTTAAAATACTTTCATATAATATTATGCAATTTAGTATTATAGATGTATTCTTTTTTGCCTTGATTATACTGAATAAAGAATGTGGTGCTATTTTAGGGGTGTGTGTGTGTGTGTGTGTGTGTGTGTGTGTGTGGGGGGGGGGGGGGGGTTATTGTGCCATGTTAGGACTGATTTCTTGTCCTTAATCTGTAATTGCATTATTGCATTTTATTTTCTTTGCAAATGACTAATATATACGTGTTGCAATAAATACTTCATTCATGTAATGTGATTACTTGTAAGATTTGTAAACATGTATCTGTTTATTTTGCACTATATTGTATTTGTTATTAAAATGAAATGTTAATGTAATAGTGTTAATTGCGTTTAACAAGTACATTTCCAACAAATTATTAAACAAGAATGCATGGCGTCGCTGTGCACATTCTTCATATTTATAACTGTCCCGATTGAGCCTCCTTACATTTGTCACGTGAGAAATGTTTACAAGTAACACATGACTGTCCGGAGCGCCATGTTTTGTGGAGATAAACGAAATAATTTCATTGAAGGTTGACAGCAAACTGGAAATGAGATCTACAGTTCATATCGGGGCGTTGTTTGGCTACATATTGGCAAGAAATACTACCTAGCTAAACGTATTTGCTAACTAACTTAGCGAGCTGGCTAGTAAGCTAGTAACACCCAGAATCTGGCAAAACGATGCGCTCGCTGAGTTATGTTCAGCGCGTCAGTCTGGATTTCTCTGGAACGCTGTTTCCACATGCGATATGCTTGGGAGATGCGGACAATGATTCGGTAAAGCCAAAACTAGATATTAATTTATAGCCTCGTGTTGTCTTTGTGTCTTGAAGCTAAACCGATAACTTGGCTAGGTAAGGTTCCCTAACTACAGCTATTGCTGTATGTCAGCCGTGCCATTGCTTGTTGGCTAACTTCATAGTTAGCAATTGTAACATGTATAAAGTGGGGTTGAGCAGGTCGATTATGTAGATACGAAAATGTGGGCTTCGTCCGAATACTCTGAATTGGCGTAACGTTAGGCTTCGGATTCAGCGCCTCCCCGTTGCTACAGTTGATATGGTTTAAATCACCTCAAAGTGTATTGTGTAGGCGGTTAGGGCCCTCGCTTCTATCAGGAAGCAGCGTGTCCCACACACTTATTTCTCCCCCCAGTTCTATTGCAGCTAAAGTGTATTGTCAGGTAGCTTCCAAATCGTACATTAGGCCGCGTTTTGCACGTACCCTGCCATAGCAAAATGACTACTACTAATCATAATAACGTTACAATCATTCAATCAATAGTTTCGGATACACGTCATATCGTATCCTATGAAACACGAAATATTCATTAGGTTGCATTACAGCATTTGTTTAATAATGACTGTGACAATTGGACATTGGATGTTTTTTTAACAGCTGAATGAGTTGGTGGTGGGCGACACCAATGGGAAGCTCCTTGTGTACAAGAATGACGAGTCCAAGCCCTGGATCACCCGCTCCTGTGTTGGAATGGTGAGTGTTCTGTGTTCAATTTTCCAAGCGCCAAAGAACAGAACGCAGTTAGTATGGCGAATGGATTGGTGTGGAGTTTGCGGTTCCTTAAACATTTCCCAAAGCCTCAGATATTTACTAGTGTAACATTTCTGTTCTGATACTCTTTTTAAGGCACCCCATCTTTAATGTTTTCAGACAGCATTTCTTGGTTCCTTGAAAAATGTCCTGTTTTCATTAAAAATGCTGTTTTGGTGTTATGCTGCAAATATTGTCGACACAAACTGATTAGTGAAGGTTGCCATTTTGTTTCTAGCTCACCTGTGTGGGAGTAGGAGACATCTGCAACAAAGGAAAGGTGAGTGAGCCTCAGTAGCCAATAAAATGAAAACAGAGCATAGCATGTTAAAAAAGAGGCAAATTAAAAATGTTTTTTCCCCCTGCATCTACTATTCATAGTCAATATGCATGCTACATTGTTCTTAAGTTTGAAAATAAATGCATAATCTAAATAATACAACTTTAATTCAATGTGTACTCGCCCAGCATGTCTGTGACTTGCCCTTTGCTTTTATTTAGTTTTTTTTTTTCTTCTCCTTTTACATTTTCACCACAACCTGTAGTCTAACAGATTCCCCTCACCCCCATTCAGAACTTTGTGGTGGCAGTTGGAGCAGAAGGCTGGTTCCACCTCTTTGATCTGACTTCAACTGCAACATCCAAGTCTGAGACCTCCAGCCAGCAGGAGGCACTGTTTTGGGACGACCAGAAGCCCTGCTTCACTCAGCACATTCCAGCCAACACAAAGGTGATCCTAATTAGTGACATTGGTAAGATTTCTCCCTTCTTTCACCGTTCTTCTAAATTATTCTAGCCCTCTGGCTGAATGCCTGTGTTTTAGATGAGATTCATTAAAACATGGAATTAGTCTCTAACAAAGACTTTGCAATAGCCATTACAGTGCTTGAGAAAAATGAGTGTTTAAGCATTTGCTTTTAATAAGAGTCTGATTAACTGAAGTACATTATTCTTTTTAAATTTTTTTTAAATTTGACATCTCCAAACGCACCCGAATTTGTAATGTCCAATTTGCAAAGTATGTACAAGCATACTCATGAACACTCCTGCTGCCGGCTCGGGAGAGTGAAGACACTCGCAGTTCTCCTTCAAAACACACGGTATCAGCCAGCTGCTTCTTAACACACCGCAGCCACAAGCAGTACACGCGCAGAGCGGGGGCAGAGGAAACCCATTCATACGCGTATGCAGAGAGCAAGCCATGGGCGCCCGGATGGCCAACATGGGTCGCTAGAGCAATGAACACAGCTATCCCTTGGATGACGCAAGGCCTATTGCGCGTTCCCCCTGCAGGGCTGCCGACCACAGTCGGCACTGGCACGGGTCGGATTCCTTCCGAGACCGTGGTGCTCACTTTTACTGAGTGAGCTACCCAGCAGTTGAAAGTCGAAAGTTGAAACACCAGAAACCAGTGGGTTCCATTACATTAATGTAATGATGCAAAAGAGCACCAGAGGGCGCACTCTATCCCTCTGGTCATTGCACTGATGCTGTTGGTTTGTGTCTGAATCAGAGACTGGTGTACATGTATTACCTTTTTCAGCTGGAGTTACTGCAGCCTTTTGTGTGTAAATTAGTTTCCCCTGAACTGGCCCGGTGGTAGTGCTGTGGGAAGGGCGATGGTGTTCCTGTGTTTTGTGCACTTGAACATGGTGTGCGTGTGCATGTGTGCTGTGTCTCGAACCTGTAGACGGAGACGGGCTCAGCGAGCTGGTGGTGGGTTACACGGATCGAGTGGTGCGAGCCTTCCGCTGGGAGGAGCCCCCAGACTCCACAGACCTGTCCTGTGGACAGCTTGTCCTGCTGAAGAAATGGCTGCTGGAGGGGCAGGTAAAGTAGTTAATGAAAGCACTGGACTCGCACTCTTAAAGCAACAGGAACCTCGTTCATTCTAACGTTCCTTATTTTCCAATGTGCATTAAAAGTGTGTGGATAAATCACTGTCCAGTGACATTCTGACCATCTTTAGTATGAAGTAGATGTGTATTCATGCCATTGTTAGATATGTGAAGGTTCCTCTAATTAATTACAGATAATGCCAACACACGGGCCAAAAAAATGGGTAGTTGATATAGCACAGAAAAAGAACATGTGGTGACATCATTTGCAGGAAGCACTCAAACAGCTTGTTCTTCTGCCTCTTTTTGTCTACCTCTTTGTCCCTTCCCTCTCTCCCCTGCGCCCTTTGTCCCTTCCCTCTCTCCCCTGTGCCCTTTGTCCCTTCCCTCTCTCCCCTGTGCCCTTTGTCCCTTCCCTCTCTTCTCTCCCCTGTGCCCTTTGTCCCTTCCCTCTCTCCTGCGCCCTCTGTCCCTTCCCTCTCTTCTCTCCCCTGCGCCCTTTGTCCCTTCCCTCTCTCCCCTGTGCCCTTTGTCCCTTCCCTCTCTCCCCTGTGCCCTTTGTCCCTTCCCTCTCTCCCCTGTGCCCTTTGTCCCTTCCCTCTCTCCCCTGCGCCCTTTGTCCCTTCCCTCTCTTCTCTCCCCTGCGCCCTTTGTCCCTTCCCCCTCTCCCCTGCGCCCTTTGTCCCTTCCATCTCTCCCCTGTGCCCTTTGTCCCTTCCCTCTCTCCCCTGCGCCCTTTGTCCCTTCCCTCTCTCCCCTGTGCCCTTTGTCCCTTCCCTCTCTTCTCTCCCCTGCGCCCTTTGTCCCTTCCCTCTCTCCCCTGTGCCCTTTGTCCCTTCCCTCTCTCCCCTGCGCCCTTTGTCCCTTCCCTCTCTTCTCTCCCCTGCGCCCTTTGTCCCTTCCCTCTTTCCCCTGCGCCCTTTGTCCCTTCCCTCTCTCCCCTGTGCCCTTTGTCCCTTCCCTCTCTTCTCTCCCCTGCGCCCTTTGTCCCTTTCCTCTTTCCCCTGCGCCCTTTGTCCCTTCCCTCTTTCCCCTGCGCCCTTTGTCCCTTCCCTCTCTCCCCTGTGCCCTTTGTCCCTTCCCTCTCTTCTCTCCCCTGTGCCCTTTGTCCCTTCCCTCTCTTCTCTCCCCTGTGCCCTTTGTCCCTTCCCTCTCTTCTCTCCCCTGTGCCCTTTGTCCCTTCCCTCTCTCCCCTGTGCCCTTTGTCCCTTCCCTCTCTCCCCTGCGCCCTTTGTCCCTTCCCTCTCTCCCCTGCGCCCTTTGTCCCTTCCCTCTCTCCCCTGTGCCCTTTGTCCCTTCCCTCTCTCCCCTGTGCCCTTTGTCCCTTCCCTCTCTCCCCTGTGCCCTTTGTCCCTTCCCTCTCTCCTCTCCCCTGTGCCCTTTGTCCCTTCCCTCTCTCCCCTGTGCCCTTTGTCCCTTCCCTCTCTCCCCTGTGCCCTTTGTCCCTTCCCTCTCTCCCCTGTGCCCTTTGTCCCTTCCCTCTCTTCTCTCCCCTGTGCCCTTTGTCCCTTCCCTCTCTTCTCTCCCCTGTGCCCTTTGTCCCTTCCCTCTCTCCCCTGTGCCCTTTGTCCCTTCCCTCTTTCCCCTGTGCCCTTTGTCCCTTCCCTCTCTTCTTTCCCCTGTGCCCTTTGTCCCTTCCCTCTCTTCTTTCCCCTGTGCCCTTTGTCCCTTCCCTCTCTTCTTTCCCCTGTGCCCTTTGTCCCTTCCCTCTCTCCCCTGTGCCCTTTGTCCCTTCCCTCTCTCCCCTGTGCCCTTTGTCCCTTCCCTCTCTCCCCTGTGCCCTTTGTCCCTTCCCTCTCTCCCCTGTGCCCTTTGTCCCTTCCCTCTCTTCTCTCGCCTGTGCCCTTTGTCCCTTCCCTCTCTCCCCTGTGCCCTTTGTCCCTTCCCTCTCTCCCCTGCGCCCTTTGTCCCTTCCCTCTCTCCCCTGTGCCCTTTGTCCCTTCCCTCTCTCCCCTGCGCCCTTTGTCCCTTCCCTCTCTCCCCTGTGCCCTTTGTCCCTTCCCTCTCCCCCCTGTGCCCTTTGTCCCTTCCCTCTCTCCCCTGCACCCTTTGTCCCTTCCCTCTCTCCCCTGTGCCCTTTGTCCCTTCCCTCTCTTCTCTCCCCTGTGCCCTTTGTCCCTTCCCTCTCTTCTCTCCCCTGTGCCCTTTGTCCCTTCCCTCTCTCCCCTGCGCCCTTTGTCCCTTCCCTCTCTCCCCTGCGCCATTTGTCCCTTCCTTCTCTCCCCTGCGCCCTTTGTCCCTTCCCTCTCTCCCCTGTGCCCTTTGTCCCTTCCCTCTCTCCCCTGTGCCCTTCGTCCCTTCCCTCTCTTCTCTCCCCTGCGCCCTTTGTCCCTTCCCTCTCTTCTCTCCCCTGTGCCCTTTGTCCCTTCCCTCTCTTCTCTCCCCTGTGCCCTTTGTCCCTTCCCTCTCTTCTCTCCCCTGTGCCCTTCGTCCCTTCCCTCTCTTCTCTCCCCTGTGCCCTTCGTCCCTTCCCTCTCTCCCCTGTGGTCCCCCAGGTGGACAGCCTGTCAGTGAACCCAGGGCCAGAGGGAGTTCCTGAGCTGATGGTGTCCCAGCCGGGATGCGGCTATGCAATTCTGCTGTGCTCCTGGACACAAGAGGGCGCTGCTGGGCCGGGAGAGGGTACCCCAGCCACTCCTGGGGGGTGAGGACAAAGGATTTTCTTCTCCTCCTACACAAAAAGGAGCAAAAATATGAATTTACCTTTGCAATAAGTCCTGCCTTGTGAGACAAAAATATACATCTCTAGGCTCTAAGTTGCACAGAAGTTGTGTTTGAAGTATTGTTTGGATCTCTGCATATCTCCTTTGATTTATCTACTAACGGTGTGTGTGTGTTGCTAATTGTGTATTTGTATGTGTCTGTCTGTCCGTCTGTTTGTCTGTCACAGTGAGAGCCCCTCCAGAGATGTCATTCTTCACGTGACAACAGGCCGCATCCACAATAAGAACGTTTCCACCCACCTGATTGGCAGCATAAGCAGAGGTACCATATGGGCAGAGCGGCTCCAATCAATAGACACTGCATTACATTTCAAAGGCCTATCCAGCATGCCAGGCCTGTTGGCTTTCAGGCCTGTTACCATAATGCTGGTGTATCTTAACGAGCTTAAAGAGCAGATTACTAGCAAGTTCTTTTAAATTGACTGACTAAGCATTTCAAATGTGTTGTTAAATTGAACATGTTTTCTTGTAGTAAATGAGATATACCTTTTATGATATTCTCTTAATTATAATATTTTATTCAGAACCAGCTGTTGCTATGGTCCTCTGTGTAGGTGGATTTTGTTATCATTCTGGCTAATGATGGAAGGTTAGGCCGCATATACACACAGGGCTCAATATAGTTAAGCGTTCATCTCTTAATGGATACAAATAAAGTAGCACTCATTCATTCCCCGTTCTCCCAGCTGTGTCCTGCGCTTTGTCCATCTGGGATTTATGAACCTGCTCTCATGCAAAATGCAGTGGTCCCATTCTGCGTTCGATTGCAGATTTCATCTTTCAGCATGACGATGAATAATGAATGATCATGATTGTCCCAGTCACAGACTGTGGGAGCGAGTCTTTCACTGATGCGCTGTACAAATGGCAGGTGTGAGAAGGGTCGGGGAGTGGGGAGAAGGGGGGGAGAAGGGGGGGGAGAGGAGAGGGGAGGGGTGGTGGGGACAGGAGGCAGGTGGGAGGGAGGTGGAAAGGCTGTGCTCTGATGAGTGTGAACCTGATGGAAAAGTGAAGGAGGGAGATGATGAGACAGAGGGCCATTGGGGTTTTACACAGGTGGAGAAGGATAGGCACACACACACACACACGGAGCGCTGCTCCTTAATGATACAGGCTAGTATAAAACAAAGATCTGTGGACACTACATTGTACATGTACTCACGCACACATGCACACTGTAAATGCTCATGTGTATGAACTACTGTGTATATTGTTATTGCTTGTACCTTTCACAGCAAGCACTCTTTACTGTAGACGGAGATTATTTTTTCCCCCGCAAAGTCACCGGCTGTTCTGCGTTGCAGGTTCCAAGGATGAGTCCTCAAAGTGTGGCCTGTTCGCCCTCTGCACTTTAGACGGTGAGCATCCGCGGTAACCAGAACCGAACTGGCACATCGTCCTGCCTGCAAATCCCCTGTGCTGTGTGCTACTGTGACTACAATGCTGTTTCAGCCTCTCTGACCGTCTAGTGAAAATATGTAGCTTTTTGTTCCTAAAAAAACAGAGTTGTTTATTTTAAGCCTGGAGGAGCAGGCCCCGCCCTGAGGCTGCAGACTGCCCTGGCTTCGCCCCACCAGTTTGCTCCCAGCGGCGGGCTGTAGTCTTTGGTCCTCTCTGAGCCGTGCTGTAAAACCCCGCGGGTCTGTGCCAGACCATTGAGAGGCTGATTGTGCAGCTCTCGTCCAGGAACCAAAGATAATAATTAGCAGCTTTGTCAGCTGGAGGGTGAGGAGCTGGTGGGTGGGGGGGGGTCGGGGGGTGTGAGACCTTTATTTAGCCGCAGCTCCCGTCACCCACTTTCCAAGCGCTTTGAAATGATAATGAGCAGGGCGCAGGGAGCGGCAGGGCGTATTTTGGGAGGTGTCTGTGGGGTAGAACGTGCCAGAAGAGGAGAAGCGTGTGTTCTTTTATGGTTCAGAGGCTGATTAACTGGACCACCGTCGGAGCGCAATCGGCTTTGCGCTGCTCTCAGACTCCCTCCCAATCTCTGCGCCTAGTGGTGGGGCTCTGCACATTACTGCCGTTGTGTGTTCATGTTTATTTTCACCAATATCCAGTACAAAAATTATTTTTCCATATGATTGTATATTTTACCAAATGTTCTTTGAAAGTTCCCAGGATGTTTGCAGGAGTGTTTTTAACTGGAGGCTAAAGATCTTAATATGGCAAATATACCATGATATTTGATGTCAAATTCTACAGCTGGATGAGGGTAATTCAGTTGAAAAGCAGTCATCTACCAGGGGAAAAGGATTGTGAGTGTGCTCGGCCATTGCTTTGATGGGAGATTATTGGTAAAACAGGCAGGTGCTGGGAGTAGCGCTGACGGCCATGAAAGGGGCTCTTCTCCCTCTGGTTCTGGTAGACAGGTTATTTCTCAGGGCAGTGAGAAGGACATTGTGTAGGAGGTTAAATCCAAATCCTTATTCACCACGTGTGTCAGCAACTCAGTGTCACTTACTGCAAAGAGTGGGCGTTGTCCAGCGTCCTATTTGACGAAATATACAGTCAAGCCGGAAAGTCTGAACACTCCTTTCACCTTCTCCACGTTTTATTACGTTACAGACATATTCTACAATAGATTGAGTTCATTTTTTGTCTCACAATTCTACACAAAATAGCCCATAATGACAAAGTGAAAACAGGTTTTTAGACATTTGTGCTAATTTATTAAAAATCAAAATGTAAAATATCATATGTACACAAGTGTGCACACCCTTTGATATGACACCCAAAAGTGCATTTTGTTTCCACTGATACTGCTTGAGATGTTTCTACAACTTAATTGGAGTCCACCTGTGATACATTCAATTGATTGGACATGATTGGGGATTGCCAACACCTGCCTATATAAGGTCCCACAGTTGACAGTGCATGTCAGAGCAAACTCCAAGCCATGGGGTCAAAGGAATTATCTGCAGACCTCAGAAACAGGATTGTGTCAAGGCATAGATCTGGAGAAGGGTACGGAAAAATCTCTGCAGCTTTACAGGTCCCAAAGAGCACAGTGGCCACCATCATTCGTAAATGGAAGAAGTTTGGAACCACCAAGAATCTTCCTAGACCTGGCCGCCCGGCCAAACTGAGCAATCGGGTAAGACGGGCCTTGGCCAGGGAGGTGAGCAGGAACCCGAGGGTCACTCTGACAGAGCTCCAGCGTATCCTTGTGGAGATGGGAGAACCTTTCAGAAGATCAACCATCCAGGCAGCACTCCACCAATCAGGCCTATGGTAGAGTGGCCAGACGGAAGCCCCTCCTTAGTAAAAGGCACATCACAGCCCGCTTTGAGTTTGCCAAAAGGCACCTAGAGGACTCTCAAACCATGAGAATCAAGATTCTCTGGTCTGGTGAAACCAAAATGGAACTTTTTGGCCTGAATACGTCTGGAGGAAACCAGGCACCGCTCATCACCTGGCTAATACCATCCCTACAGTGAAGCATGGCGGTGGCAGCATCATGATGTGGGGATGTTTTTCATCAGCGGGAACGGGGCGACTAGTCCTGATAGAGGGAAAGATGAATGCAGCTAAGTACACCGAGATCCTTGAAGAAAACCTGCTCCAGAGCGCTCTGGACCTCAGACTAGGGCGAAGGTTTACCTTCCAACATGACAACGACCCGAAGCACACAGCCAAGAGAACAAAGGAGTGGCTTCGGAGAAAGTCTGCATGTCCTTGAGTGGCCCAGCCAGAGCCCAGACCTGAATCCAATTGAACATCTGTGGAAAGAGCTGAAAATGGCGGTGTACCGACGCTCCCCATCCAACCTGACAGAGCTTGCAAGGATAGACAAAGAGGAATGGGCAAAAATGTCCAGAAACAAGTGTGCCAAGCTCGTAGCTTCTTTCTCAAGACGCCTTGAAGCTGTAATCGCTGCCAAAGGTGCAGCAACCAAGTATTAGGCTAAGGGTGTGTACAGATATGTAACCCCTAAATAACCTATTTTTGTCAGTAAAATAAAATTGCATATTTTCTGAACCTGTTTTCACTTCATCATTATTGGCTATTGTGTGTAGATGTTTGAGGCAAAAAATTAACTCAATCTATTGTAGTATAAGTCTGTAACGTAATAAAACGTGGAGAAGGTGAAAGGAGTGTTCAGACTTTCCGGCTTGACTGTATGTCTGAACATCTGAGCACTTTCCAGTTTAAATGGCCACCTAAATTGTTCGATAGAAATTCTGTCACAAAATGGCTGCAAGCTTTCATTCAATAGGAGCTTCGCATAATTTCGATGTTGAGGTAATGACCCGACCTCTAAAGGACTTCCAGGTCCATGAAAAGGGTTGGAAGGCACTTTAAACGCATCGTTAATCTCCTCTAGAGCAGTAGTTCATAGGGGCTTGGACAGCGTTTTTGAGCCGGAAGCTGGTGTTTCTCAGCACTCGGTGTGATAATGAGCAGACCGTGGGATTGTAAATGAGAGGAAGTGATGCGATTAGTGCTGTGAAGAGGTGCCGCTGTCACAGTCACTGCAGTAATTACACACTTGGACATGGTTTGGCATGCCGGTGTGGACCAGCCACTATCGAAGTGAGGAACAGAAAAAATCGCAGGAGTATAAGAGCTCTGTAAACGTGTGATGTACAGCATGTTTACATTTTAAAAGTGTGAATGAAACAATGAAAATACTGAATATCAATGTGAATAATGGCGTTAACACCCAGCGCCCTTTATAAATCTGTGATTTATTTTCTGTTTTCGTGTGGCTCGAATGAGAGCTCATTTCATCTAAACGTATGTAGCCTCACCCGGATTGTGTTGTAAAACTGTTACTGTTTGTAAAGATAACTCTGGGCGTCAGTGCATCTCTCCCAGCAGTGTTCCAGCTTTAAAACGCCTTGGTGAAGCTCTTTTAATCCTGTCCCCTACATTGTCTCAAATGCACAAATTGGTCTGTGATCAGGCGAAACATAAATCAGACTGTGGTTCAGCATATGAGGAGTCTAAAGAAGAGGCGTGTGTGTGTGTTCTTGCGGGGATTTAGTCACCAGTTTTTCTGTTTTCTAGTTGGGGCTCCCGTTGTCTGCAACAGCAGCGCTGTTTCTCAATATATTTTGTAGAAGGAGAGTCGATGGTGTGTGCTTTTACATGAGATAATATGGTTTATGTAAATCATTTCCAAAGGATTCATCGAGAGGCAACTATCTGGGTCAGGCTGGGAACTTTGATCTTTCCTTCATATTGGGTTGGCAGTATTGTCTGTGGTGGCGGTACTATCCTGGTCCTACAGCATTACTATTGGTGTGCGTACTCCTCCATGTTAGTCTCAGGTGTGAGATCGGATTGTTTGTCTTTCCTCATTATGAATTCTGTCCATCCCCCCACTTTCTCATCCCTGTGGAGTGATTCGATCAGGGCTAAGTTTCACCCTAACGCTGCAAATCCAAGTCTGATGGGATGTCTTTCATGTCTCAGGCTGCTCTATTTGAGCCACTGTAGGTTATTAAAAATGGGTAGGTTTGGTGTAACCCAACAGTGGCCATTTTGTCATTAGCATGTGGCCATTTTGTCATTAGCATGATGCCATTTTTGAATTTGTCTCATTTTGGCCCCATATGAGACACAGGCATTCTAGCCTACCCACAAGAAAGTTATTTGATAGCTGAATGAAATAGCTCAATGTGTATCATGTGACACGTGAACTTTCAAATGCATGCTGTATGAATACGATCAGCACTATAGCTGGAACCGTACTCTTGGTGGGTAGGGAAGGTGGCCAGAGCTCACTGTCTGTCGGGCTAATTTGTTTACGGCAGGTACTCTAAAGCTGATGGACAGCTCGGAGCAGCTGCTGTGGTCAGTGCAGGTTGATCACCAGCTCTTCGCTCTGCAGAAGCTGGACGTCACGGTGAGTCCGGAGCCCTGATCCAGCTGCATGGCCTTTATACACAACTGCTAACTGCCAGTGACTCACCTGGCAACCGCATGGATTTAACTTATCTTGAAACGGCAGGTTTACACAGTCCCCAATAGTGATGTGTTTTTATGATGTGCTAATGTTCTCTTTATGACGTAGGATCATTCGAGGGGCAGGATTGTAGTGTTTGTATTTATTTTTTCTACCGCAGCAATGTAAATGTATTTATGTTTGTGTGTCTGTCTGTCTGTGATTGTCCCTCAGGGAGATGGGAGAGAGGAGGTGGTGGCTTGTGCCTGGGATGGACAGACGTACATTATCGACCACAACCGCATGGTTGTGCGGTTTCAGTTCGATGAGAATGTAAACGCCTTCTGTGCAGGTGAGAACCCTCTCACAACCCCACGCTGGTGTCAGTCTCTGTACTCATTTAAACATTCGAGCACTCGCATGTGATCCCATACGCGGCAGGCGCATACAGTCTATGTCATAAGCTTGTGAATACAAAAGAATGTTGCTTCTATTGTAATCCGCCAAAATTCATTTATATGCATCTGTACATTGCCTTATAGTATATAGCAGTGGTGGTATATACCAGCATCTCTGGTTCTGGTGGGATGCAGAAGTCTGTTGGTTTTTATTGGTAATCAACACTTGATCAGTTAAAGCAGTTGATTATGCAGTTGGCTGACCTCCCCTGGTTTCTTGCATCTAAATTGGTTGCTGATATCAAGTTAAAAAGGGGTCCAGGACCAGGGTCACGCACACCTGCTGTAGCATATCGCTGCGCCGTTGTCGCCGTTCTCAGAGAGGTGGGATCCACCACTAGGTGGCGGTGTGGAGCTTGTGACACGGGGCCAGAGAATGTTCTCTGAGCTCCCTGCGGGGGTCTCCTAAACCCCATTTGTGATTCATTAATTTGGAGACGTAAGATGTTTGCATGTTTATTTATGGAAGCTGTTCTTTAAAGTGAGAATTCAGGCCCCTTCAGACTGGCTGCCACTCGCATGCTTTTTCCCCTCCCATCACCTCTTCTCTTTCCTGCTCTCTGTTTGTCTTTGACACACTCATCTAATGTGCCCATTATTCTCTCCTGCTGTCCTGCTCTCTCGCTCTAATGCTGTTTTAATGTGCGATATTCTTCAGGCTTACCCATTCTATCTCTGTCACGTTTTCTGTCTGTCACATTTCTTCCATGATTCCAACCTCCGCCCCCCCCCCCAACTCATTCTCTGTCTGTCTCTTTTTCTCTCTCTCTCTCTCTCTCTCTCTCTCTGTCTCTGCAGTCTGGCTGCTTTAATTTCCCCTCTCCCTCCCTTTGCTGTTCTCTTTTTCTCGTACTTTCTTCCCCCCCCCGCTCCCTCCCTCTCCGACCCGTCCTCTCTCCCTTTGTGAGCTGTTGTTGCTGAGCAGAACGCAGTGCACCGGAGTGCGAGGAGATCTTATTTTAAATGAAATGAAGAGAACGTGGCAGAGGGAGAGCTCGGCGTAGTGGCCCAGTTTGCTGTGATCTGATGCAGTGTGAACACAAACGCAGGAGGCGCTCATTAAGCAGCCCGTTACCACGATGCCCCATGCTCATGATCTCATCTTGGGAAGCATCCTGTATGAAGTCAACCGCTATACACTTTAAACAGTGGTTTTCTTTTAGTTTTCTTTTACTTGATAAGGATGGTTCTGCATTGTAGGAATGGTGTTTGTGAAATCGGCAGTCGTTCATGCAAACCAGTCCTACCTCTGTGCATATTGGACAATCGCATGCTGTGTTAGATATGTTTTTCCTGTCACCTGTTTTACCTGTGGGCCCACTGCAGTGATGTAATATTTAAAAGGTTACAGTGCGCATGTTTATTATCAGACCTGTGATATACAGTTGTATCAGCACTGTAATGTCGGCACGGTGATGTGAGCACTGTGATGTCAGAGCTGTGATTCCCTGCTTTGCCGTGTCTGGGACAGGTCAGTACACCTGTAAGGACGGCAGGAACAGCCCGTGCCTGGTCTACGTCAGCTTCAACCACAAGATCTACGTGTACTGGAGGGTGGAGCTGGAGCGCATGGAGCCCACCAACCTGCTGAGGGTGCTGGAGGAGAGGTCGGGGTACAGGGACCTCCTGGAGCGCCTAGGCGTGGGTGAGTCTGGGACAGGGGACGGGGGCAGGGCGAGGGGCGTCAACAATGTCCCCTTTTTTCTCTCCTGTATGGCTCTTATCTTTCTGCTTACCTAATCAGACTAAATGCTGAGTGTAAGAGGGGGATCCCAATATCGTATAAAGGCGCACTTGGACCCAAACGCGCGCATGCACGCCTTGCTGTGGTGCTGGTAACAGCAATAAAAAATGACCAGAATCACATCATCGATTTTCTGACTGTTAATGGTGTAGGAAAAGTTGCGAAATACTTAAATTTTGTGTGATCCTGAATTAATGGCGTCTGACCCAATTAGACCAACGTCTGCGTTAATCACGGTTTACCGTTCACTCACAACACGCTAGCATTGCGTAATGCTCACAGCGTGATGCTACTGATAAACACACAACTGCTGAGAGTTAAAGGGGCAGTTCACCCAAAATATGTTTCTATATACCTGGAGTGGTATCTATCCGTCCTGATAGTTTAGCTGAGATTTCGCTAGTATGCACGCACACACGGTGAACTGCAGCGGATATCTATAAAATAGCACTCCGGGTAAATAGAAACATACCTTAATTGGCATGTTAAGTGGGCATGTTCAGTATAATTACTATGGCTGTCTGTCCTTAACAACGAGAGAATCTGATACAATTTAGCCAGAATGACATTTTATTTTCTTATATATCTTAATCTATTTACGTTGTACTGCTTTCTCCTTGATTTCTGTGGCTGCTGAAGTTGATTTCTGTGGCTGCTGAAGTTGATTTCAGTGGCTGCTCAGGTTGATTTCAGTGGCTGCTGAGGTTGATTTCAGTGGCTGCTGAGGCTGATTTCAGTGGCTGCTGAAGTTGATTTCAGTGGCTGCTGAAGTTGATTTCAGTGGCTGCTGAGGTTGATTTCAGTGGCTGCTGAAGTTGGCTTGTTTTGGTGTTGTGGCCTCCAGTTCCTGTTTTGTAGAGGTTTGTTTAATATAGTTGTGTTTATAGGAGAGTGAATGGGATAAACCTGTCACTTCTGTTTTCTTTCAGTAGAAGTAAAAGATCGATAGTTTTGAACAAAGGGAGTAAAGAAGCAATGCTAATAAGGCCACTGGGTGAGATCGTTGGGCAACATCTCTCAGAACACACACACACACACACACACACACACACACACACACACACACACACACACACACACACACGCGCGCGTACACACACACACACACGCACACACACACACCACTGCAGCTTGCCTTGTAGGCACTGTAAGTGCATTTATGTCTTGTTGAATCTTTCATTTCTCATCTCATGTTTCCTTATCTCCCATTCTCTGTATGTCGAGCGCTGTATTCTGAGTGCATGGCTAAGCAGCTGCTGACACCCCCAGCATGCCAATGAGATATGCTGTATGGTAGTCTCCCTCTGTCGCTCTCTCTCTCTCTCGCTGTGTCTCTCTCTGTCTCTCTCAATCTCTCTCTCTTTCCCTCTCTCTCTCCACCTCTGTGCTGATAATTTGATAATTTGTGCTCATGAGAAAAGGTATTCCCTGAACAACACTATGGCTGCCCTCTCTCCCTCATCTCTTTTTCAAACTTAATCATTCTCTCCCTTTCTATCTCTTTTTCCATCACCCCCCTCTCTCTGTCTGTTCAGTGTGCTCAGTCAGTGCAGGCAGAAAAGTGTGACCTGAATGGACAGAGAAATGTCATTACAGCTATCATTGTCAGTGCAAAAGGGACTGGGAACATGTGGCATATTAAGGCACACCCCTGTCTGTGCGTGCATGCGTGTGCCTTCTGCGTTGGACAGCTACTCGGAGAGACAGATGGAGCCGTCTGAGAGTGACAGGCCCAGAATTAGGAACAGCTACAGTGGCTACAGGGGAGATGAGCCGTTGCTGCATCTCATGGGGGACCTCATTAATACCAGAGGACAAAAATAGCCATTACATTATTTAATTAACTTATCAGTCCCCCCCCCCCCAAATTCAACACACACTTAACACACTTAACAGATCTGCTGTGGACATGTCTCCTCCATTCCTCTACCTTGAAAACAGGGAAATATTGGATGTTCTTGTTAATATTGTGTGGAAGCTTCCCTTTGAACATGCCCTACGCCCCATGTATTGTAAAGCGACATACAGTGGGTGAAATAAGTATTCGACACGTCAACAATTTTTTTATTTAACATATTTCCAATGTCGCTATTCACATGTAATTTTGACCAGACATTGGTATTAACTCAATAAAACTACACAGCTAAAGAAATTGTAACATGCCAATCCTTAAAAAAAGGTATGCGCAATAGTGGAATGACACAGGAAAAAAGTATTGAACACGCTAAATGAAATGTATTTAATACTTGGTGGAAAACCCTTTGTTTGCAATGACCGCTTCAAGACGCTTCCTATATGAAGAAACTAATCTCTCACAGTGATCAGGTGGGATTTGGGCACATTCTTCAACACGGGCAGTCTTTAAATCTTGAAGATTCCAGGGGGCCCGCTAGTGAATGTTGATCTTCAGTTCGTTCCACAGATTTTTCTATCAGATTTAAGTTTTGGCGATTGACTGGGCCATTCAGACACCTTTTATTTTCTCCCTCTGGAACCAATTGAGAGTCTCCATCGCAGTATGTTTTGGATCATTGTCCTGCTGGAAGATCCACCCGTGTCTCATCCTCATCGTCCTGGTGGATGGCAACAGATTCTTCTGAAGAATTTCCAGGTACATGGCTCCATTCATCTTCCCCTCGATAATTTGGATTCCGCTGGTACTATGTGAAGAGAAACAGCCCCATACCATGATGCTTCCACTTCACTGTAGGTATGGTATTTTTAGGGTCATATGCAGAGCCATTTCTCCTCCAAACATGGCGCGTCGTATTGTTGCCGAAAAGTTAGATTTTTGTCTCGTCTGACCAGACTACATTCTCCCAGTAATCTACAGGCTTCTCCAAATGTTCTGTAGCAAACTTCAAACGAGCTTCAACATGCCTGTTTTTCAGTAATGGAGTCTTCCGGGGTAATCGCGAATGGAGCCCATGGCGGTGTTTTCTTTGTGACGACTGTACCCCCTGCTTCCAGGTCTTTCTGGAGCTCTATTCGAGTGGTCCTTGGCTCTTGGGCTACTCTTTTGACTAGCTTTCTGACTGCCTGGTCGGAAATCTTGCGAGGAGCTCCTATGCGTGGCCGGGTTGATGGTCGAGTGATATTCCTTCCACTTGCGGATAATGGCCCCAATGGTGCTTATAGTAGCATTTAGGAGTTGAGAAATCCGTCGGTAACCAGTGCCATTACTAAGCTGCTCAACAATCTTGTCGCATAGGTCTTGGGAGAGCTCTTTGCCTCTACCCATCATGAGATGTTTCTTGCGTGACAACTTGGTGACAAATGATTTGTTTACGTGCATTCAGAGGTGGGTAACCCTTGTACTTGCTCAACCAACATGCACTAACCCAGCTGATTCTAATTGGCACAGGTAGGAGAACTAATTAGTGGAATGAGCTGGAATTGTGATATAGTGAATTAAAAGTTAAATAATCTGTCTGTAAACAATTGTTTGAAAAATTACGTGTGATGCACAAAGTAGATGTCCTAACTGACTTGCCAACACTATAGTTTTCTAACATGAAATCTGTGAAGTGGTTAAAAATGAGTTTTAATGACTTCAACCTAAGTGCATGTAAACGTCCAACTTCAACTGTACATATGTACATCTCGGCCTAGCTGCTTTGTGTCTGTTTTGTAAGGTCTGTAAGGTTGACCTCATCAATCTTTATCAATAACTTTTGCATTGCGCACACACACACACACACACACACACACACACACACAACACACACATTGTTACCACAGGATGAATAACTGAGCTGTGTTAACCAGGGCTTTTTTTTTGTTTTTGTCCTGGCGGGAGTAACGTAACCCAGGTCTCGCGGTAGCGAGTGAGGACAAAGCTGTATGAAAGGAACATTAAGTGTTGGGAGCGGATGTTGAACTGTAGCGTGTGTGAAACCGGAGGGCTCTGTCTGTGAAGCATCTGACGTGGGTGATTAGTCACCTGTCACCTTCACCTGGCGCTCAGGCTGTGCGTCAGCTCTGGCCCGCGTGGCTGTGACTGACGGGCGATGCTGGGCTTGTTTAATTCAGCCCCAACTGAAGAAATGCTCTCCCAATTTTGCACGGCCTTGCTGCCTTTGTTGTCTTGCTCTTGCTCTTCCTCACCACACTCGTCACCCTCTCTGTAGGGCTATTATTTTTCCATCCGCGCTTTTTGTTTGGGTCAAGGACATTCAAGTTCGGCCTGCGCGCCTCTCACGTGTACAATCCCGTAATCGATGACTTGCAGCAGGATCAGTGGGCGCTCTGCTGATGACGGCTTTGCTTTAACACATGGCGCGCAGCAGTGCGACTGTCGCTCTGACAGAGCACAACCACGCACACGTGACTCCACCCCCCCCCCCCCCCCCCCCCCATGGCTCAGGAACCTGCACTCTGCGCTTTGTGTTCTGAATGAGGTCAGCATTGCGCCTGGTACGCGCACACACGCACGCACGCACACACACACACACACACGCACACATGAAATCACGCACAAAATCTGTGTGGTTTAATTGGGCATCGAAACCAAATGTGCAAGTAGCACTCAAAACAGACAAACCACAATCAATCAATCTATCGATGGCAATACCTGCTTGAACTCAACGCGGACGGACTGCATTTTTCCTAATCTGGCCATCTTCAGGCTGCGATCAGTTAATTGTCCACGGTTTCCGTAAGTCTAATGTCATGAACCCAAAGGCAAATTTCCACATCGCGTGGACGGGATAGTTAGTATTCTATTCTCTCCCCGTGAACTAGACCACGTCACCCACCTCTCTACAGCAGTTTGGTCAACAAGGTCAATGATGTCACTATAACATCAGTAGGTAAAATGGAAAAAACGAAAGACCTTTTTTTAGAACTGAAACCTGCGTTTATGTTCCTTAGAGCAATTAAAACGGTGACAGACAGGGCGCAAATAACAGTTTCGCCGTGTCTGACTGAACCGTTTACAGCCCTCACGCAAGGCGCCGCGCGGCCAATCCCAGGCTGTTCTTTCCACCCCGGAACACCGATTCCAATCAACCAGTCGCGAAGTCGCGGGATTGAGTTACGACACGGTTCAGCTCCTTTGCGTATTCAATTATGTTTGCGTGAATACCGTAGGCCTTGGAAACATAATCAATACAGACCAACTGCTGCAGCACCAGTGAAATACACCCAGTACCTGTAATATGAGCGCTCACATTGGATAAGCAGCTGCTCTTCTGCCCATACAGAATCTCCATCTACAAAAACAACAAAACCTGTTGTTTTTCCGAGGCCAATTTTTGGTTAAAGAAAGAATTAGAACAAAGAAAAAAAAAAACACCCCAACAGAAGGACTGCTCTTTAATTCATCGATAGTGTGGGGGCGAAGTGTGACACTGAGATCAGTGCAGGGAAGAGGTCAGTTTTAAGCCTTATCAGGGTTTCATATGTATTCCTATTAATGGAAAAAATTACATTTGCTTGATGCTTTCCTCCAAAGTGAAGATCTTCTGGTCTATACACGTACGCTATACTGTCAGCTGTGTGGAAACGTAGCCTCTCACTACAGTCTCACTACTGCTGTCCGTCTGAAAGCTCAGGGTGCCAGTTATTGAATAAACGAGGCATGCTAATCACAATCAGCCTACTAAATAAATCACCAGCACCACTTTATTTATTCATGTATGTTGCCGCTGTGCTATTTATGTTGCTGTACCGTATCACTTTATGCTATTTGTCACTGTCATGCTATTTGTCAATGTACTGATGCTATGTTATGCCTGTTTTCTAAAGGACAGTAAAGGGTTCTAACCAGGGTCTCGAACTGCAGTCCTGATTGCGCTGATTTTGGTATTTCTGCGCCTGGAGTGATTAATATTGATTGTCTCAAGCATTGTTCGTTTCGAGTTTGAGATGCCAAACTGCCCCTATGTGATTCAATCTAATAACTTCCTTGCTGGCAGTTCTCACCATGACAACGTGTTGCCGTGTGACTCAAGACAAGCGATAACCTTTTGTCTCCCGAAAGATCCTGATGACACGGACGCCGTCAGGGAGCTGGTCCGAGACGTGCTGTATGGGGACACCCCGCCCAGGTCGGACTGACGGACGCAACACACTCCGACCCGCACCTCACCTGAAACTCCCCGCACCCCAAACTCTCTCCTCTGTGTAAATATCTTACCAATAAAGTATTAAAACCTTACGACCACACGTCTCTTGCTATGCGTGCTCCGATCCTGGAAAGTGTATTTCAGGATTTGATCATTAACTCATCCTGGGCTCACCTGCCTATGGGAGTCTGCACTGATTCAAGTCGTACCCGCTTTTAGACTGATCTGGGAAGAGTGAATCACTGCATCTGTGGGGTCGCTGTTCCTGTCCCATCCCGTGTCTTACTGGGCATTGCGTATTGTGACAGGAATAGAACTCCACATACAGCCGTTAATTTGATGTTAGGAAACGGAGTTCAACCGGTCTCCAAGGGCAAGCCATAGAAAGCCACCGCCGAGAATTATTCTCCCTAGCAACAGCATAGTGTTCATAGTGTTATAGTGATGTTCTACTGAAGAGAATCTCACCATGAAAGTCTTTGTTTTTAAGGTTGTGTGAGGAAGATTATCCTGCTCGGTCAGTTACAGTGAACAGAATGTTTAAGTGTGCTTTGTACAGTGGTGTTGGAAAACTCAAGATGGTGTTCTAATGAACCGTTATTTGTAGCTATGAAAATAAGCCCTCAGCTGGACAAGCCTTTAGCACTTTACTGTCAGCAAATGTAACATGTAACATTGGGGTATGCAGTGGGATCTGTTTTCCTGGAAAAGTTATGGGTACTGTGATGGCCGTCCCCACTGTCAGCTATTAAATAAAATAAATTACTGTCCCTGGCAACCCGTTCATTATGCAGCCAATTTATACATCACAGCAAAACAAGATATGTATCAGCACAGTAAACGTAGAAGTACACCTACACTGTATTCTCATAGGGTCTACTAAGAGCAGTACAGTTCTACGGAGAGCCACAGCGCCTTTACACACCGCTGGGTGGTATGGATTTTCAGTGCCAGAAGGAGAGCGGCCCAAAGTGTGAACGGTTTCCTGGTGAAGTATGAGGAGAGACAAAGGTGAAGAAAGAGCATGGAACTTATCCCTGGGGCTGCAGTTCTGTCCACCCTGGAAGGCCCGGTTCATCCGGTTCATTGTAATGTCTCCTTGGTTCCCAGGGCCTGCTGGGTACTGCAATCCAGAGTAAACACTGACCGCTGCTGTAGTCATCTGCCGTGGCCTATTTCTGTAGATGCTTCAAACCTGGAAAGAATGCAGTGCTTTTGGCCCTTGTATCCGGAGATATTACATTTTGTGCATATGAGTGTGTGTGAGAGAGAGCAGGATAGATGAGTGTGTGTGTGAGAGAGCAGGATAGTGGGGGAGCGTGTTGATAGAGGGTCAGGACGTACTGTCAGTCTTTTTGGGGACGAAATGTGTACATTTCTTTCCCTTCAGACATTGGAATGTGCACCGTTGGAGTGTGATGGATGCTGTGAGTGAATGACCTTTGCCCTTTTAAACTGAGGGCAGACTGTCCATGAACCTTGTCCAGTATAGAGCGGCGAGACTGCCAACCCTGGGAAATAGCCGTCCAAGGATAACATCTCTGCCAGCAGTGCAGCAGGACAAATAGAACTCCATTAGGCATCAGTCTCCTCCAGTCCTACACTGTGCAGCGTAAGCGCAAGCCTGTCAGCTTACCCCCCATGTTCCTGGTTAAAGGGAATAGCGTGTGCTTGAGTACCGAACTCTGTGGAACCAGGAGAAGCCAGGTCCCATCAGACACTACTTTGGAGTGCAGGGACAGGGTTTTTGTAAGTAAAGTTAAAAAAAAAATAAAAAAAACATTTTTCTGGGTCTGGGTCAACTGCTCACACAACGTGAAAATCAAATTCTCTTCCAGGCATTGGCCTGTTTATGCTGTGGTCCAGCTACAAAATACATGTTTATTCTAAATATTATGGATAAATTACACAAAACAAATCAGGAACAACTGTGTTGCAAAAAAGCATTGGTATTATATACGCACGTGTTGTATGGTGGTTGCAAATGTGAAATGGAGTAGTTTGGTTTGCGTAATTACAGGTTATAGATCTGTGAAATCATTCCCTGACAACCCCCTCCCCCAAACAATAACCTATGTGAGAACCATGGAGAGATGCTGAATTCAATTATTGTGCAGATGACATGATTAATATATTGAGAAGGAGGTCAGGGGTAAGTGCAATGGAATCATCTTCCTTTAGGGAGATATTGACTGGAAAGCTGTATAATGGCTTTGAAGAACTTTTTTTTCTCAGAGGTTGCAAAAAGAACTCTTGAAAAAAATGAGCAAATCCAATAAAAATGCTAATGTTCATCTGCAGTGGGAATTTGTTTAATGCCTCGGTCTCCGACGAGGTGTGAACTAATGACCAGCCGTTTCAGAGAAGAGGACACACTGAACACTGCCATTCCTTCCAGAATCTTCTTCAGTTTTCTCTGACAAGGTTGCCATGCCAGCACTCCTCAGTCAAGAATGGATGAATTGATGGCTGCACTTCTGTGAGAGTGGAGCAATCATGTGATAAAGGCCCTGCTCTCATTTTCTCTACAAGGTCACACACACACACACACACACACCAGAGCTTGTAATTCTTCTCCATCCCTGACTCCTCTTTCATCCATGTAGCAACCCCCACCCCTCAAACCTGATCACATGATCAAGTAGTCACCTGACCCTGTTACCTTACTGGCTACACTCAGCCCCCCTGGCTAATGATCATTTCTTGGCCCACTGCCAACCTCCACTCCCAAACTGAGTTTCTCTGTTAATCAAACGATTGTGCACCAGTGAGGTAAACCACATAAACGCTAACACTGTTTATACTATATTATACTTCTCTACCACAGTCAGATACCACATGTGTTAATATGCTCACAGCTCAGGTCACAGTGAGCTGTGGTGAAGTGTACACTCCAGTAAACAGTGAGCTGTGGTGAAGTGCACACTCCAGGAAACAGTGAGCTGTGGTAATGTGCACACTCCAGGTAACAGTGAGCTGTGGTGAAGTGTACACTCCAGGAAACAGTGAGCTGTGGTGAAGTGTACACTCCAGGAAACAGTGAGCTGTGGTGAAGTGTAAACTCCAGGAAATAGTGAGCTGTGGTGAAGTGCACACTCATGGAAACAGTAAGCTGTGGTGAAGTGCACACTCCAGGAAACAGTGAGCTGTGGTAAAGTGCACACTCATGGAAACAGTAAGCTGTGGTGAAATGTACACTCCAGGAAATAGTGAGCTGTGGTGAAGTGCACACTCCAGGAAACAGTGAGCTGTGCTGAAGTGCACACTCCAGGAAACAGTGAGCTGTGGTAAAGTGCACACTCATGGAAACAGTAAGCTGTGCTGAAATGTACACTCCAGGAAATAGTGAACTGTGGTGAAGTGCACACTCCAGGAAACAGTGAGCTGTGGTAAAGTGCACAGTCATGGAAACAGTAAGCTGTGGTGAAATGTACACTCCAGGAAATAGTGAGCTGTGGTGAAGTGCACACCAGGAAACAGTGAGCTGTGGTAAAGTGCACACTCATGGAAACAGTAAGCTGTGGTGAAGTGTACACTCCAGAAAATAGTGAACTGTGGTGAAGTGTACACTCCAGGAAACAGTGAGCTGTGGTAAAGTGCACACTCCAGGAAACAGTGAGCTGTGGTAAAGTGTACACTCCAGGAAACAGTGAGCTGTGGTGAAGTGCACACTCCAGTAAACAGTGAGCTGTGGTGAAGTGCACACTCCAGGAAACAGTGAGCTGTGGTGAAGTGCACACTCCAGGAAACAGTGAGCTGTGGTGAAGTGCACACTCCAGGAAACAGTGAGCTGTGGTGAAGTGCACACTCCAGGAAACAGTGAGCTGTGGTGAAGTGCACACTCCAGGAAACAGTGAGCTGTGGTGAAGTGCACACTCCAGGAAACAGTGAGCTGTGGTGAAGTGCACACTCCAGGAAACAGTGAGCTGTGGTGAAGTGCACAGTCCAGGAAACAGTGAGCTGTGGTGAAGTGCACACTCCAGGAAACAGTGAGCTGTGGTGAAGTGCACACTCCAGGAAACAGTGAGCTGTGGTGAACTGCACACTCCAGGAAACAGTGAGCTGTGGTGAAGTGCACACTCCAGTAAACAGTGAGCTGTGGTGACGTGCACACTCCAGGAAACAGTGAGCTGTGGTGAAGTGCACCCTCCAGGAAACAGTGAGCTGTGGTGAAGTGCACACTCCAGGAAACAGTGAGCTGTGGTGAAGTGCACACTCCAGGAAACAGTGAGCTGTGGTGAAGTGCACACTCATGGAAGCCTCTCAGCATAGAGGAAGGCACCCCCCTCCTCTGTGTTCCTGTGGGAGACTCCGGCCTGCAAGGATTTTCCTCCCCTCCATCATCTAACACAGAGTGTTTTATAGTCTGTTCCTCAATGAGACGTGCCTGATTAATATTCCCCCCACGTTTTCTCACCCAGCAAGGGGAGAACCCACAATTGCCTGGTCCTCAGGGGAGTGCTGGCTGCATTAGTCAGAATAATCTATTATGCATCAATAATTAGAATGAAGTCACAAGTCTGTGTGTGTGTGTGTGTGTGTGTGTGTGTGTGTGCCCACGCTTGTGCATGTGTGTATGAAGTGTATTGTGTGTGTGTGTGTGTGTGTGTGTGTGTGGGGGGGGGGGGGGGGGGGGGGGGCTGTACGCTTATGACTGTTGTTCCAACTCCACCCTGGGAACAAGTCAATGAAAAGATGGAAGGGAAGGTGACCTTAAAAGAAATGACCACCCTGTTTCTTAGATCAGCATCTCACTGAATCACCAGTATCCAAATTTGTAACGTTCTTTCAGATATATAACAGAATATTTAATTAATCCTGGCCTCTAAAAAACAGAAGTATAGGCTTTGGGCTATCTGTACATACAACAACAAAGTTCTTATACTTCTCACAACAGGAGGATTTGGTATTGGTCATCTGGAGACTATGTTTCTTGCATAAGTAACATTTACATTTTATTAACCAATCGGTGCTGTTTAGTGGGCTACTACTAAACAGGTGAATGTCCATACAGGACCGTGTCAGACCTTCAGCTCTAATGTTTAGAAGTTACATAATTTACAAAAAAAGAATTGTGTATTATTCTACTGTTTCTAAGTTTGGAAAAGTATAAATATTTTTAATAAATCTTGTGGCTAATAAACACTATAAATGCAAGACAAAAAGGTGACTGCAGGGGGTCTTTAAGTGGTCCTAGCTACTCACCAGACATCTGGTAACCAGTTCTTATCAGTGAGGGATAACTTTCCTCTGATTGACTCTACCTGCTGTGTTATGCCTGTGGTTTGTGGTGTGGAAACCAATCACAGGATTACTAGCATTGCCCAGTGCCGCGGAATGATGGCACCGTGACCACAAAAGAGCCCCATTACTTACATGCCGTTAGTGTTAGGTTGTTCTCTCTATACTGTGCATGCCGTTAGTGTTAGGTTGTTCTCTCTATACTGTGCATGCCGTTAGTGTTAGGTTGTGCTCTCTACACTGTGCATGCCGTTAGTGTTAGGTTGTTCTCTCTATACTGTGCATGCCGTTAGTGTTAGGTTGTTCTCTCTACACTGTGCATGCCGTTAGTGTTAGGTTGTGCTCTCTACACTGTGCATGCCGTTAGTGTTAGGTTGTGCTCTCTACACTGTGCATGCCGTTAGTGTTAGGTTGTTCTCTCTACACTGTGCATGCCGTTAGTGTTAGGTTGTTCTCTCTACACTGTGCATGCTGTTAGTGTTAGGTTGTTCTCTCTATACTGTGCATGCCGTTAGTGTTAGGTTGTTCTCTCTACACTGTGCATGCCATTAGTGTTAGGTTGTTCTCTCTATACTGCGCATGCCGTTAGTGTTAGGTTGTTCTCTCTATACTGTGCATGCCGTTAGTGTTAGGTTGTTCTCTCTATACTGTGCATGCCGTTAGTGTTAGGTTGTTCTCTCTATACTGTGCATGCCGTTAGTGTTAGGTTGTTCTCTCTATACTGTGCATGCCGTTAGTGTTAGGTTGTGCTCTCTATACTGTGCATGCCGTTAGTGTTAGGTTGTTCTCTCTATACTGTGCATGCCGTTAGTGTTAGGTTGTTCTCTCTATACTGTGCATGCCGTTAGTGTTAGGTTGTGCTCTCTATACTGTGCATGCCGTTAGTGTTAGGTTGTGCTCTCTATACTGTGCATGCCGTTAGTGTTAGGTTGTTCTCTCTATACTGTGCATGCCATTAGTGTTAGGTTGTGCTCTCTATACTGTGCATGCCGTTAGTGTTAGGTTGTTCTCTCTATACTGTGCATGCCGTTAGTGTTAGGTTGTTCTCTCTATACTGTGCATGCCGTTAGTGTTAGGTTGTGCTCTCTATACTGTGCATGCCGTTAGTGTTAGGTTGTTCTCTCTATACTGTGCATGCCGTTAGTGTTAGGTTGTTCTCTCTATACTGTGCATGCCGTTAGTGTTAGGTTGTTCTCTCTATACTGTGCATGCCATTAGTGTTAGGTTGTTCTCTCTATACTGTGCATGCCGTTAGTGTTAGGTTGTTCTCTCTATACTGTGCATGCCGTTAGTGTTAGGTTGTTCTCTCTATACTGCGCATGCCGTTAGTGTTAGGTTGTTCTCTCTATACTGTGCATGCCGTTAGTGTTAGGTTGTTCTCTCTATACTGTGCATGCCGTTAGTGTTAGGTTGTTCTCTCTACACTGTGCATGCCGTTAGTGTTAGGTTGTTCTCTCTATACTGTGCATGCCGTTAGTGTTAGGTTGTTCTCTCTATACTGTGCATGCCGTTAGTGTTAGGTTGTTCTCTCTACACTGTGCATGCCATTAGTGTTAGGTTGTTCTCTCTATACTGTGCATGCCGTTAGTGTTAGGTTGTTCTCTCTATACTGTGCATGCCGTTAGTGTTAGGTTGTTCTCTCTATACTGTGCATGCCATTAGTGTTAGGTTGTTCTCTCTACACTGTGCATGCCGTTAGTGTTAGGTTGTTCTCTCTATACTGTGCATGCCGTTAGTGTTAGGTTGTTCTCTCTATACTGTGCATGCCGTTAGTGTTAGGTTGTTCTCTCTATACTGTGCATGCCGTTAGTGTTAGGTTGTTCTCTCTATACTGTGCATGCCGTTAGTGTTAGGTTGTTCTCTCTATACTGTGCATGCCGTTAGTGTTAGGTTGTTCTCTCTATACTGTTACTCTAGAGGATTTTGTTTTGTCACATATTTTTTCCTCTGTCTGAGTTGGCGTCTCCTGCTCTACTCTCCGGAGTGGCTATTATTTCTCTCTTGTGTAAGTGAGGAATGGGGCAGTGTCTGTGGGGAGAGGCAGAATTGCTCTCCAACACTGTGGCCGGCAGTCTGGGAAAGTAGAGAGGGGGGGAAGGCTCAAAAGAGAGGTGTACGTATGCAAGGGAGGTCAGGTGGGATCGCAGAGCCGTGAGGGCGTTGGCATAGGAACAATCGGCGTTTTTTGAGCTGCGAGTGAACGTGACATGTGCGTCGACTCAGAGGAACAATGCCAAAGGCTTCCAAGTGTACTTAGAGATTACAAACAGCAGCTTGGCAGTAGAAATGATTTCGAATACACACGCAGTATAGCCGTGAGGCACAGAAGACGTTTTGCTTCTCATGTGAGCAAAGCCAACCTGCGCAGCGTCCTTTAGGTTCTTTCAACAGGAAAGTGGGAAAAATCAGGGAAATTTTGTGGAGCTCTTGAAAAATGCACTGCAACAGTGAGTGATGCCTGTCACTGTTCGGTGTGGCAGCTATAAAAAAAATCTCTGGAGACCTCAGATTTCAACTGCAGTCTCTTGGAACAAACCAGACTGTTTCATATTTCAGAGTAAAAAAAGACAGTGCAGTCTCCTATCAATGATTCCTTGTTGGTGAAACATTTGGCCATATCTGTAAATAAAATGCTTCACCATTCCTAAGGGGGAAAGGGGTTTATTGGCCACTGCTGCACTTCAGTATGTTTGTTAGCCGTAGCTATATTTAACATGACTTATGGCTACAACATAATTGTACGTGATGAGGTCAAAATTACCCACAAGGCCCACAGAAATGATATATCAAATGTTCCCTGTAAAAGGCTCTGATAATAGTGTCTGTACTTTATGAGATAGGAACACCTGGAGCCCGTGGGCGTGAATGTGGGAGTCTGGCCCTTCTCTGACAGGAGTGGGAACGGGAGGCGATCGGACGTAGGCTGCTGTGCTGGGAGGGGGTCACCGGCGGTCAACACTCAAGGCCCAGCTTGCTGTGGGAACATCTGCTGCTTCTCTAGAAACTTGAAAAATTGCTTTTTATAGCCTCGTACCAGCACAAGGCATGAGGACATCGGAGCAGTGTAGTACTTTTCCAAATATATAACTGTGCATGTATGGTTACTCGGTGTGAACATTAACCAAAACAATCCTCTCTCTTGTATAGCTTTACAGGTAAGGTGGGGCCCTCCCTCTGGTTTGCATGCAAGATTAGCCATTCCCATGGCTGCAAAGGTGAAATAACCTTCCTATTCATTTGTTTTATATGTATTGCATTATCTGCTATGTGAGTTCTTATAACAAGAAGCTGTTTTGCCATCTAACCTACTGACTTGCATATGTTTGAGGTCTGGGTTAGCCATGCTAGGCACAAAGACACTGGAAGTGGAGGGGTGTACCTGAAAAGTCCAGAGTGAAACCTATGAATTCTTCCACATGCATTGTGTTATGGTGAGCGTGAGCACATTCATACAGTAGGCTTCATTGAAGTATACGGCACAAATCTCCAGTCCTTGGTTACTAAATTTTTTATCACATAGCATTTCCCCCTGTTGTTCATTATTCTTTGAAAGTATGCCAAGGAGAATTGATTAGCCAGAATACATATTTTTTATTAAGCAGAGAAAATACTGTTCAGAAAAACACACAAAATAACTTCCATCTGACACTTGTTTCTTCCGGTCCATACGTGTACACTGCAAAAAAAATAATTTTCACATTTTCTAATTTTTTTATTATTTACCAAAGAATACACAAGATTAAGTGTTATAAAAGAATGTGTCCCATTTCCAACATATGGCTTCCACACAAGAAAATGACGATAAATAAGAAGAAAATAAGATGTTAGAACAGTAAGCTAATACTGTATATTCTTATTCTGTGATAAATAATCTTATAAGGAGAAATATTTTCTAGTAAGATTACTTTTTGCATTGCATTGTAGCTTGAAGAAGAATGAAAAATGTTCACAATGATTTAATATGAATGTATTTTCATCTCTAAAAATCCTCCAGTAAGGCTGTCCGGAAAGTAATGTGACAGTTTGCAGAGAATTAGCCGGCCCAGGTGTGTGAACAGAAGCCATGACAAAGGACATGACAAGCTAAGTCAAAGGCAGTAGACATTTCAATTCTGCACACCAAAATATGAAGCCAATGCTAATTACTTCAGTGGAAGCAGAATAAGACAGGCCAAGTAACAATATAGCAGTGCTTCCCAAAGAAAGAAAGAGGTTTATTTATATAAACATGTATCAGGGCCTAGGGACAGCATGGAGTCTGGGACCAGAGTGAATGATGTGCCCTGTAGGAGATGTGGGAAGGCAGCTAAGGTCATTATATTGACATTTGTAACCATGATTGGAAATTTCACAGAGCAGTAATATATAACTTTTTCTGACGTGGAACACTGGCAAGAGTGAAAACACAGCTTTACCCCCATACACACACACACACACACACACGCACACGCACACACACGCACAGAGAGGACCAAACCTTTAAAATCATGCAAAACTCATGGTCACTGGTGTCATGGTCAGCCAGGATGTGGAATGTTTTGATACTTTATAGGCTGACACAAATACTAAAAGACCGCCGCCCCCCTCCTGTGCCATCCACTAATATTTAATCCCAGATTTTAAACACTTGATACGATCACGCTGATACCCTGGATTCTGATATCCTGGATTGAGATGCATCTTTTCCCTCAACTGCCAGAGGTACAAACCCTGCCACACTGCACATCTCTTAAGAAACGGACATATCAGAAACACAGGCAAAACAGAGATGAATGTGACCGCTATGAGATATCCACATTTTTCTCATGCACACATACAGATTCAGTTAAGACCCTTTAAAAAAATACTACTAGTGAGCTCTCTTCATTTAAATACACATTTGTAAAGATTGCACACATGGAAAATGTTCCCCACTTGACCTCTCCATCATATCGACTAATAAAAAACATATTCAATACAGGAAAACAACAGACGAGAAGAAACAAACATGGTTGCGTAAAGTGAAGAGAAAGCAGTGACCACCTCCAGAAACAGGGAGGGTGTGAGCCAGCGGGTCACATGGTGGTGTTTTTGTTGTTGTCATGGTGAAACTGGCCCTCGGTCTGCATGTCCAGGAACGGCAGCTCCTCTCCTGATCCAGGGAGCCTCAGTACCCTGCTGCCGAGATCCACACAGCACTGGGGGGGGGGTATCAAAGCAGAGGCATCAGCCTACACCAGAGTACCCACCCCACCCCTCGCCCAAAAAAGAACACTCAACCCAGCTTGTGACTGCAACCACACCCACCCACTGTTAAACAAGAATGTTCTAAGGAGATTATCCAGAAACCTTTGTCATTTATCACGCTATCATCAATACTGTACCAGTGTTTTTTTTTTTCTTCTTGTTTTCAAAGATCCAATAAAAAAATCTTCCATCCCCTGGGGCAGCTAACAAATGAGATTTTTACTTGAGAGTGTACAGCTGGCCCAGTTAACATTGATCCATTCAAGGTATCAATCAATTTGCAGTCTGGACACCCATGATGTATTTCTTATCTTTTGCTGCAAGCAACAGCTCAATTCTCCTTTTCTGTTCACTTGTTCATTGACCCAAAATTGTCACCATGTGATGTTCTGAGAGATTTCAGTGAGATGAGATGATGAGCACTGGCATCTGCTTCTGTAGCCAGGAGCTGCTCATGAAAGGTGAACTGTGACCATGTATAGCTACCTGAGAGTATGGCTGACCTTTCCATTGAACTAAAAAAGTTTGACTTCCAGGTCACCAGAGTGGTTGAGTTGTTCTTTTTGTTTTCAGCTGCTTTTGGGACTCCCATGGTCTTTGTGGTCTCAATGTCTAAGTGCAAATTTGATCTACAGCGAAAATAAATAATTCAATTTGTAATGGAGTCAGTAAATTAAATTCCATTTTACGAATATCACTGAAAGTTATTCAGTACAGTGATTAAATGATTAAATGATTTGTCCCCACAGGAACTCCTCTGAAAGGAACCTAATGAACCAGTCCCCACAGGAACTCCTCTGAAAGGAACCTAATGAACCAGTCCCCACAGGAACTCCTCTGAAAGGAACCTAATGAACCAGTCCCCACAGGAACTCCTCTGAAAGGAACCTAATGAACCAGTCCCCACAGGAACTCCTCTGAAAGGAACCTAATGAACCAGTCCCCACAGGAACTCCTCTGAAAGGAACCTAATGAACCAGTCCCCACAGGAACTCCTCTGAAAGGAACCTAATGAACCAGTCCCCACAGGAACTCCTCTGAAAGGAACCTAATGAACCAGTCCCCACAGGAACTCCTCTGTAAGGAACCTAATGAACCAGTCCCCACAGGAACTCCTCTGAAAGGAACCTAATGAACCAGTCCCCACAGGAACTCCTCTGAAAGGAACCTAATGAACCAGTCCCCACAGGAACTCCTCTGAAAGGAACCTAATGAACCAGTCCCCACAGGAACTCCTCTGAAAGGAACCCAATGAACCAGTCCCCACAGGAACTCCTCTGAAAGGAACCCAATGAACCAGGCACTTGGAAGAAAAATGGACTTAGGAAAGGCCCCTTGAAATTATTATTATTATTTAGTAAGAAACGGTTGTCTATCTGCACTAGAAAGTATGTTTTAATCTTATTTCTCCCTCAGAGATGGCCCTTTAGGTCTTTTGGCATCCCTGTCAGAAATAGTCAGCCTGACCATATCTTCTTATATTCCTCAAATATTCCTCTTGCATTCAATATTTCTCTTGCATTCCATATTTGACTTCAATTTGATTGCTCTACCATAATTTTAAGTTTCTTCAGGGAATATCAGGATTAAAGTCTGATTTCAGGTTGTTTGGATTTCTTATTGCCATGGTTTTTCTTAATTTTATTTTCCTTGAAGGTCTGGATATAGATGTGCAGGTCCAGAACTTTTCAAAATTATGTTAAATTATTTGAAGTGTCAATACCACTTCTAAAAGCCTTTACTAATATGATTAAAATGTCATGCAAAGTGCTCCGTTCCTGAGTGTTGAAATGGAACAATTAATATTTAAACATCAGAGCCAAAACATTACACTTTTACCTCCCATTAGCTGTAGCTTGAATGTTCTTTGCCTGTTGAATATTTATTACTTGGTCAATCAGTCCCGAAGTGGGCACAGTGTACTTTACAACAAATTCAAGAAGACGTTAGGAATAGGAAATTATTAATTTCACAAATTAATGCGAAAGGCTTACTTTCAGTTCCAGCAGTGTATGAAGACCGAGCGATAACTCAAACATTTCAGCTTCTGGGGAACAACAGAAAGAAAACAACAATAAATATCTAACCCACAGAGAACACTGTGTGTGATGTATTTGATGACAGCATTATAATGTGCATAATGCAGCTAATACAGTCACCCGCATACATGCACACATCCACTTCTTGCTTTGTGTGTGACTTTTGCTGAGAAGCTCTTATTGCTTTATTATGTCTGATTATATTGTTTGTTTCTGTGATGCTCTTTATTAAAGGTCAAACACAAGCTGAATGCTGATCACAGACTGTTAGAGCCAGGGGTTCTCCTCTTTAAAGAGCAAACACAAGGGCACAAGAGCTGTCCATCAAACCCCGCATGCAGAGCATATTTTCCTGCTAGCGCCATAGGTTCACTTTCCAGCTGTGTGCCGGGCCAGATAACAAGTCTGATGACAACCCTGCTCTGAGATAGCATGTACAACGGCAGAGCAATTGAAATCAGTGGGGGATTCGCCCACTCAATCAGCATGCAGTGGGCGTTTTACTCATTACGTAAGGGACAACTGTACAACAAGCAATGTTTCTCCCTGCAATTATGGTTGGTTCGGGCATACTTAGCTTAGCTGAGCCCACAGTTGTCAGCGGATGTGTGTGCGGTTAGCTAAACCATGCAGGCCTGAAACTCAGCGGGTAAGCAAGGCTACAAATGATAAATCATCGCAGTGCTCCCCAGGTCATTCTCATAACCACAGGATATTTATCAATGACTTATTTTTAACCTTCTAAGACCCGCCAATTCATTTTTGTCCCCTGTTGGGGGCATGAGTCTCTGGTCTTTATCTCAAGAACCATACTGTATATACTACCATGCTTAAACCTACACTACAAGAAACATTCAATAAAAATAAAATAAATTATATTCTTGAAATATTTTCACTGCAACATGTTTTTGTCATCCAAGACACTTGTATTATGTGAAAAAAATGTAATATGTAAACTTTTCTTCTGCCAGGTCTCAGGAACTTAATGGTGCAGCTGCAGACAACCAATTCAAATATCCCTGAAAATTTCCTAAAAGTACGTTTCAACCAGCTAAATGAACATGGCCAGGGAACCACAGCCAAGCTCAGGTAGAGGGCATGCATTTAGAAGAAACTGCTATATTAAATCCTCCCAATGACACGGCAGCCACCCACAGGCTACAAGATACTGTCTCAAGGATACAACTGAAATCATGCAATTTCCTGTTAATGCCATTTTAACTTGCTTGTTTGTTTGTTATCAGTTGTTGAAGCGTCTTGTCACGGCCAAGAGAGCCGTCCTCTCCACCCCACAAGGCAGCGTGTACCCCCTTACCGACAACACGAGCCGAGCACAGCGTCCTCTCCCTGCCCAGCTGCAGCTGCAAGCCCTCCACCGTGCGGGACAGCATGGTGCCGACGACCGGGCGGTGACCCACTGTCTGCTCATAGGCATGGACGTCTGGAGTGTGCATCAGCCTGCCAATTAAACAGAGAAATGTACTCAGCCACACCGGCTCAAACACAGAGAATCAGACACAGAAAGGCACAGGTGGAGAGGCAGACACAGAGAGAGACAGAGAGGCACAGACACAGAGAGAGACAGAGAAGCACAGACACAGAGAGACAGAGAAGAACAGACACAGAGAGAGAGACAGAGAGCACAGACACAGAGAGAGACAGAGAGAGAGACAGAGAAGCACAGACACAGAGAGGAACAGATACAGAGAGAGACAGAGAAGCACAGACACAGAGAGAGACAGGGAGAGAGACAGAGAAAAACAGACACAGAGACGCACAGATACAGAGAGACAGAGAAGCACAGACACAGAGAGGCACAGATACAGAGAGAGACAGAGAGAGAGAGAGAGAAGCACAGAGACAGAGAGGAACAGACACAGAGAGGCACAGATACAGAGAGAGACAGAGAAGCACAGACACAGAGAGAGACAGAGAGAGAGACAGAGAAGCACAGACACAGAGAGACAGAGAGGAACAGACACAGAGAGAGACAGAGAGGCACAGATACAGAAAGAGACAGAGAAGCACGGATACAGAAATGTGCAGACACATAGGAAGGCTCAAACACAGAAAACCCCAGACATTATGAAGAGGCACAGATGTTTTCAGATGCACACACAGGAAGGATTGATTCAAGGCTCAAGATAACAAAAACCTGATCGGAAATAACACCTGTGGGCAGCTTTTTCATCAATCTAATTTGCAAGTGTTTATTGCAGTTTGAGTGGAGCTTGCGTTTGGCTATGAGTGGGTGTGCCATGTTATTGGGTGGGGGACTCTCACCCGAGTCTTCTGCAGCAGGCAGAGGAAATGCTGTTATGTTGGCAGCCAGTGTTGATGGAGGCCTTCACTTCTGTTTCGCAGCACTATGGAAAAAACACAAAACAGAAAACACACACACTGACTGACAGAAAATACTTTGACGCATAGCATCAATCATGATATGCTTGCAAGCGGAGCAACTAACAATGGTGGTAAGTGCAAAAGCAACTGTACTGAAATGGCTCATCGAGGGTTCATCTTTGCATGTTTCAGGGGAAAAAACTCTGCTTACTTACCCTGCAACCTACAATAATTTATAGACATAAAAAAGATTTATAGTTGTTAATTGTTTTATGTTTATTAGGAAACTTGAAACACGTTTTTAAACTAAAAATCATTTGTACCTCTATAAATATATATGAAAGCATATAATTTCTAATATATCAACATACACCGTATAAACTATTGCCACTGGTATACAGTATACTAAAGGCTGTATAGTATAAAACATATAATAATGAATGTAAGTGCCAAATATATTCCACAGTACATGTGTACAATTACATAATACTGAAGTGTCAATAATTGATGCATGCACCAATATATGTTGCACATTTGTATAAAGTAACATAGAGTATTACTTTTTCATGAGGGAAAGGTATGTGAAACTCAAACATTCATCAGGAAGAATGGTGAGGAGACAGCGGATTATGGCATCATTACAGCATCATGAAAACCATGGAAAGCTGGTATTCAGCTGGTATGTTCTCTGCCAAGTTATGTACACATGCTGAGCTCACAAAGCTGCGCACAATATTTAATAAATACTCAGGACTATTCATGAAGATTTTCAAAACTTTATAACAGTTAATCTGTGTTTCACTAGGACTGAGGCTGAGGTAGACCTAAACTAATGGCATTTTAGCTAGCAAGCAAACCAATACTCCCTCCTTTCTATTCTGCTGTAAATATACCAATACAAGTTTTGCAGGGCAAAATATTGCATGTCTGCAAACATTTTAACAATTAAAACTGGGTGGCTTTGTATCAGTTAAGCAGGTAATGTAGATAGCTAGCTAATTTAGATATAGATTTTCCCAAACAAACGTGAACAGCCTGTAGGCCTATGCATGTGTTGAGTTTATTTAACAAACCTTGCCAAAAACCTGTAAAGAAGTTTAGCTTTTTGCCCCGTTTGGTATACAAGTTTAGTTATAGTTTATTTTTGTGTAATGCAAGTCTACTTTAGAGGACTGTAATGGAATATGTCCTTGTATTGAAATATAGTTTTTTTTATAGAATCCATTTGAGCTAGCAAAAGCAAGGGCTTACTCACTGGCCTTATATGGACAGGAAGGACACCGTGATCACAGTGGTAATCTGACATCTGGATCTCACTGATAATTCCCCAGTGTCAATGAGTGCGACCAAAGGGAGCAAGAGAGCATATTTGGTCATTTGGAACAGAAATTAATTCAAAGGTAAGATGATTGCTTAGTTTCCCATGAAATAGGCACATCCCATTCTTGCCACTGTCAGTTCGGGAGAATGTCGGCAGGTGTGTGTCTATTCCACAGAACGGATCAGTCCAAAAGACATGCAGGTTAGGCTAATTGGGCGTTGCTGTAAAAGAGCATGCGTGCTCAGTCAACCTACCCTGTATAAATGAAGTTTTATAAATAAATAAATCTTGATCTACCTTGATTTATCTAATCTTGAGGAATCGCTGTTGTGTGATAAGATTTGGACAAGACTATCCTTCTGATAACACACCTCCCTGGGTGATTCTGCAACCAATTATGCCCCATACTACCATACTACCATACCAGCGGTGTGTGAAGTTGAAAATTAACCAACAGATTGATCCAGTAGTTTTAATTTACATATATTTTTTGTTTGCTTTATTGATTTGAAGTAACCAATATTAATCACAAAGTAATTACATGACTCATTTGGTCCCAATTTACTTTAATTACGGTCTGATTTGTTTAGTAATGGTTTTCTGAAGTGTTGAGACTGACTGAGTTGTCTCAGGGGCTCTGTGGTATTGTGGTTTTTGTAGATGTGGGGCTGTGCCTCTGGTTTGCACAGAGCTGAGTTGTTGGAGTGTTTTGTGTGTGCAGATCTAGGCACCACGTTTGATGCTGCACAGTCAGGAATGAATATGTGGATCTAACAGTTGATTTCTGGAGCTGTGGACAAGTATAACACCTTCATTGTTGTAACCTTTATTTGTTTGCATTACCAGGTGCTGAACTTGTCTGATGGCCCTATGGTTGATTGGCTGGCCTCTTCACACCCTTATGCAACACCTCACTTATATTGGTTTTACAAGATTACTTACAGTACATGCCACATACACTTTAGCACTTATGACGTACTTATGAAGGGCTCATTCTCAGTTCAATATGTGGAATAAATTTGGCTTCATTAGGGCAGTAGACACCTGTGCCGCAGTGCTTTTAGTGGGCACATGAGTGTTGCTGAGCCATTTATAAGCACATTAAACAGGTTTTGACGAGTTTCACACGACTGAATGAGTCACTGTGCAGCTGTGCTATCTCTGCACCCTGTGAGTATTAGAGGCAGAAAGAGAGGTCAGTGAACTGGCGGGTGGGTGGGCGGCTGAATGTTCTTTGGGAACTGAATAATGCTAACCGATAAACCCAATGTGATCTGAACCGAATGGATTTCACTGGAAAGCAGGGAGTCATTATGGGCCAAATAGTGTCCTCCTTAATTTATTTTTCCCATTACTTTCTTTCTTAATTTTTGGACATAACAAACTAAAGGAAAAGATTGACAATGTGTGTGTGTGTGGGGGGGGGGGGATCTAATCATTAACTAAAAAGTCCTAGTTCATGTGATTTTTTTTTGTCTACATAAAGATTATCTTCTGTTCTACATTAACACTGTCTAAACTAGGGGTATCCGAAATGGCCGTTACGGGTGCAGGTTTTTGAATCAGGTGTCTTAGTGCTGGGCTAAAACAAAAAACCTGTACCCCTTTTCAAAAAATATTGGACACCCCAACTCTAAACACAACCAGCTAGCACAGGGGTGCACAACAAGCGCCGATTTAATTAGTTAAATCATTCAAGTGTGTCCTAAAGAGTTTACTGTGCTCAAGTACAGGAGTGAACCGGCATCGTTTATAGAGCTGTCAGAAAACTAAAGCTCAGGTAATTGGTTGGAACAAAAACCAGTACACAGACTAGCCCTCCAGGACTGGAGTTGTGCACCCCTGAGCGATATTATATTCTATATTTCCAGCCTTAATGTGCTTTTCAGAGTCATAGAGGTTTTTGAGATGTGAGATGTCTAAAGATGACTGAGGGAAGGGATTGGGGAGGGAGGGGGTAGCAGTTGGTGGATATATTTTTGCAAAGATAATTTATTCAGTGGCTGGTGACGTTTTGTGATAATAATCTGGGAAGTGGCACAGGGAAAGGTAATGATGTCCGTACCTTGCATCGTACCACCAAGGCTGCCAGGGACAGGGCTCTCTCGGTCTCCTCCACTCCCGGCCTGCCTTCCTGCTGCTTTCCCACCATCTCCTTCTCCGCCGTGTGCTTCACCTCCATGTTCGTTCCCTTCCCTTCTTCCTCCTCTTCCTCGTCAGACTTCAGGCTCCTCTCGCTCTCTTCCGGTGATTCTCTCTCTTCCGTGGAGTCCTCTGCCGTGCTCTCACTCTTCTCCTCTGTCTCTCCCGCCGTCCTTGCTGTCCGCCAGGGGAGAGCGCACCCTGCTGGCGGCATCGCAGGTCTCTCCCCGCAGCCGTGTGATATTGCCCTCTAGGAGGCGCCGCTGTACAATGCTGTGTGGTTGCTGCAGAGGAACGTGGGACGAGGAATGACAGTCAGCTCAGATAAATGCTCCACAAACACTAGAAAATCTGCTGTTTCAGGACTGGTATATACATATTAGAAATATTACTCATAATAAATATTCACCATTATTACCAGGGCTAGGGGTCTGTGGCTGAGCTATACGTGTGATTTAACTGTATTTGCGTCATGTGTATAGCCATAGTGCAGATCACCGGGAAGCATTTTCACACAGAATATTGGCTGGGCAGCGTAGTAGAATTCCCTGGTATTGGAGCTGTATTTTTATAAGAAGTGATATTTAAACTATACAGACTATTGAATCAACACATTTTATTGAGCTATGATTTAATGCAATATCAATGCTTGGCTGCAAGGTGTCAGGTGAAAAGATCCTGTAAATCATTTCAAAGAGGAGTGAATGTGCTTTCAAGCATGGAGAAACAAGGTCAGGCAATACAAACAATGTCAAGAACATCAATAAAGCTGTGGGGAGATTTCACTTAGTTTGGAGGCCATGATGAATTCTCAGAATGCTGTAGTTTTGCAGGGACACGATAATGTTACTTAAAAAATACTTTTTTATTTTTTATTTGCTGTTTTCATGATTTTATTTTTGATTTTTTCCAGGGATTATATGTATTTGATTATATGTATGTGTTAGTGTTAATATCAGCTAGAACTAATGTGCGTGTGTCTCTGTATAAAATTTATGTGTGATCACTGCTGACGTCCATCAGCTATAGAAACTCTATACTAGAGCACACAATCTGCTGTAGAGACTGTGCAGGATGTCGGTAGAAGTCTAGAGGGGCCCAAGTAACCACAGCAGCATACTGTGAGCATCGGTCAGGTGTGGGCTGTGTGTCTGGTCCACCAAACATATGGGTTGTGCGTCACAGTCCACCAGCCTTCTCTACCCAACCATCACAGCACACAGGCTCACACACAGGGCTGGCTATTTATAGATCAGATCAAAACCTCCAACAGTTCTCCTCTATGTACTGTACCTATGAACGCCTGCTAACATCAGGCATGCTGGCTCCATACCAAAGCAGACCATGTCCTCTGGCGGTGTGTGTGTGTGGGTGTGGGTTTGGCGGGGAGTATAAGTTTGTGAAGAAATGTTATTAAACGCATGCAGGCGTCCGCATACATACATCCATATGCATCCATACACACAAACACAGACAATGCAGATTCCATATCATTTAGGAAGAAACATCTGATTGAGCTTGACATCAATAAGGTCCTCAGCCAGTTGTTTTTACGTATGTATGTAGTATGTATTCAGGGCCATGAACAGACTTTTTGAAGGGCGTAGGCTCGAAATGTGTGTGTGGTGTGTGTCGTTCTTTTGTTTAACGACAGCTTGTGACAAATTAATCTATTAATTATGAATGGCCAATAAACTCCAAGATAGAGCAGAAGAGTCGCTTCAGACACCCCAAACCAGGAACCATTGTTCCCACGATCCTCCTATTCTCAGGCGTTCTTCCTTTTTACCAAGAGAAGTGCATCAGGGGACACAGTCATCCCCATTATCCTCCCTCTCTATCCGATTTACTCATCTTTGATGGCTGCGCCGCTGTCTCCACTCTCCACTCTCACCATCGCTCTGACAATGGGAAAGCCAGGCACACCATCGCTCTGACAATGGGAAAGCCAGGCAATTTTGTGAGAGAAATGCACCTCAGGTGGGCTATTTCGGAAAGGCAATCATATTCCGCACATTGCCTGGAATTAATTTTCTGTGTTTTTTTTCTTCTCTGCAGCACTGAGGTATACCTTTATGAGGATAATGGAGAAAATTAAGAAAAGGAATTGATAGCAAAAGCTGATCTTCTCCCACCTGAGCAGGAGGTGACGCAAAGACTCCTGTGAGTTGGAAGTGGAAATGTGCGTTCATACGGAATAGCAAAGGCCAACCGAAGCCATCGGCTGATGCCAACTCCTCACACACTGGGCAGCATGTGTAGCATAATGGTAAGAGGACGAGGCTTGTAGCACGCAACTGGCTCTGGGGTCGCCCAGCGATGGGAGGGTTTCAGTGCGCTGGCGTGCTTCGGAGGAGAGCCTGTGGTTGTCTTTGCTCTCCCAAATCAATAGCATTTATATGTATATAGTTGGCCATTCCAAATTTGGGAGAAACATGAGGGAGAAGAAAATAAATGTAGGATGTTTTGTTGCCTGTGCCTTTTGGAACTACATATTATTGATGTGTACAGGTCTGAATACAAAACAACCACGGCCGTGTTGTGCATCCATTTTGCTGCGCTGCAAATTCTGCTCCAGCACGCAAAAGGCATACATGTACTCTTATTGTTGTGGACAGCATGGATGAATCAAGCCCTATAGGCTCCTATGAGTCATGTTTCCTGTGCACATACATATTATGATGCATTCAGCACAAACGGCCGTGTGTTATTTTCAGTGTGGGTGGGGCAGGGGAAGGGGTGGGTTTGTCTGTGTGATGGGCTCAGCTGGGCCAGAGTTCTATAAATGTCTCTGGCTCAGGTCCATCATCTGTAACTAATTCAGACAGGATGAAAAAGAGGTGCATTTGATATCTCTGTTTTTCAGAGACAATGTGAGCATTCTGAAATGTGCGAAGCTTTGTCACAGTTAAAATCTCTCGCCAGCCCATTTGAGCCCAACCACACGAAACAAGAAGCCAAATTAAATGTCATGCAGTCGCATCATATAATATTTTCAAGCCATAATGACATTTTACACTTTAAAAAATAATGTATCAATTTGTCCTGGCAACAGCGTAGCATAAAAAAATCCCTCTGAATATGAATCGGTAGTAAAGGAACAAGGAGGAAAAGGAGGGGAGAGAGAGAGAGAGAGTGAGAGAGACAGAGCTCAGTGCTCCATACTGGCCCAGTGCTGGTTTAATAACAGTATTGCATGCCCTGCCATGCCTCACTGCCCCTTCCCTCTGCCTCCTGCCCTCAGTGTGTAATTGCCCTCCCCTGCAACACTGAGAGTGACAACTACATCATCACTCTGATTGATATCTCTGCCTCTGCAGCATACCCCCCCTCCCCCCCTTTGATTCCCCTCCTTATTTAGTCATGTAACCCCCTCCTCTGTCTCTCTGACTCACTGTGCCACACAAACACACACGCACGCTCACACACACTCACACACACACACACACACACACACACACACACACACGCAATCCCCTTCTACTGCATGCTGTATGTGCACTCGGTTTCATTCACCACATGACTCCTCACAGTCAGCAGTGATTCCTCCTCCCTGTACTGTACCATGTGCAGGCTGCAGCAATATTTGTACTGTGAACCATGATGGAGAGAGAGAGAGAGAGAGAGAGAGAGAGAGAGAGAGAGAGAGCGAGAAAGAGAGGGAGAGGGAGAGGGAGAGGGCGGGGCTTCAAACACAACAACCTGACAGTGACAGACATAGTAACGGTTCGTCTGCCTGTGACACACATCTTTAATGCTCCACCTCCCAGGAGCAATCACTCCTGTCTCTCAGAGCCATAGCCATAGGTCAAGACAATCTTTCCTCCAGTGCATCCTATGGACACCATACTGTCATATGACCTCATGGCCTACCTCTGATATTCCCAGATTGTGAATGACAAGCCCACCTCACAGATTTAGAACAGTGATCCTGAGACTCATAGGCTAACTCTTCAGCCCAACCCTTTGGCCAACGCCTGATTGGGATTCCCCAACACCACCTGCCTGTTCTCTATGACTGTCTGTGTTCATAGTGAAATTGAACCCTGGGTCCTGCCTTCAGGGAAATGAGAATGGGAATGATTTATTTTCTCTTTGCTTACATTAGTGGTGTCATTTGCTTAATCGGGAAATGAGTAACACTGCCCCCACATTAATAATGAAGAAGATTGTGTTTATATGGGCATAAGCAGAGGAAGATAATCACAGTAAGGGAATGAATATAGGTTGATGGATTGGGATGCCCTGTTAATTATCAACTGATAATTTTTCTGTTGTGACTTTGCCATTTGGAAAATTTGATTACCTTCCAACATTCAAATTATTGGTTGATTTACAGAGGGCAAGAGAAGGAGTGTTGGAGAGGGACAAACAGATAGAGAGAGCAACAGGTTTGGTTGCTTCCCCCACCAAGGGGGGGTGGGGGAAGCAAGGCTTCCTGCTTAGGCCTCATTTTAATCAGACTAAATCACCCGCATCTCTCTTCACTACCACCCAAGAGTGACTGAGCTGTAGCAAATTGATTCTGGCGGCCATGGACATTACGATTTCTCTCTGGTCCAAAGGTAGCCAGCCAGCTGTTGCTGATTTCAATCAAGTCTCTGTTATAGTGAGGCCACCATATGGAAATTGTGTTCCCAAGCAGAGCCGGCTTAATTGACCTGTTGGCCAGCAGCAGTATACATATTCATTCACGCACTTATTTTCATATCAAATGCGGTGGACCTGTTTATCCATCCATATTCCTGAGAGAACACATACAGGGACTCGTCTCATGGATAAACATGAGTCAGAGCATGAGTTACAAACTAGGTGAGTTCTGGTCGGGGAGAGATTTTGTTCAGCTTCTGTTGAGTAGCTCATAAAGCTGGAGTTTCATGCTGAGAGGAGGCAGAAAGGGCTGGAGATTTAGTATAAAAATGGGCAGAAATCCTTGGTCTCAGGCTGTCTTCAGTCTCCACTGAGTTGCAAGAAATGTGCAAAGATTGCTGAGGCTAGGCACAGCGGGGGTCACGTGTTTTATCTGTTTCAGATTCATGCCCTGTAGAAAAATCTTTATATTCATGTGGCTAAACCTTTGAAAATGCCCTTCAGGAAAGGTGACCACCATAAAATATGCAGAACTCAGTCATGGGACATGGACAGAAGCCAGCAGCTGGGAAAGTCTGACCCCTTTCTTTTTGCCGTTCCCCCTTTGAGTGTTTGAGTTTGAGAATTCTCTACAAGGTAGCCCATTAATGACAGCAGCAACAGCAAATTTGGCATTCAGTCAGACACCTTAGATGGGGGCACAAAAAATGCGGTGGACCTGTGAGGAACGAGACTGCCGACTAACATTTCCCAGAATCCAGCGTGAGCACAGAGCAGCATAATGGCAACTGTGAAATTGTCATTATGAGCAAAACCAAGCTTTCCTTCATTGTTGTGTTTTCAGTGGCAGATGGTATGAGCAATCACTCTCTAATCACTTCAATTAGCTACAATGACAATTATCTATCATCCCATTTGTCTTCTTACTTTTCTAAACAGCAACAAAAACATTTTTCTCTCAAAAAAATAAAAAAAACATGAAATAACTAATAACAAAGTAACAGTCAACAGCAGTTAAAAATCACTGTTATATGCTTATATGTCGTTCATTGAATTACTGTTACTTTATAATCATAGGTATATGTATGTGTTTCTGTTTTTAACTAACATTTTTATTCTATATTTTCTAATTTTAGCACCTTTGAAAATATATTGCCTAAAATAACCTTTTTAGCACAATCCTATTGTATTACTGGGATTGTAATGTTGGAAGCTCTGATCCAAATTATACAGCAGAGATCAATAACTAAGTGTTTCTATGGCTGTGTGTCAGAACGACATCAAACACACTGAGGTCCATTAGGCTGGTCCCGTCTGGTCCTGTCCAGTCCAGTCCAGTCTAATGTAATCTTCTGTCATAGAAATAGCCCCATGGTCTCTGCTCTGTGTCCCAGCCTTTCCTCTCTCCCCTGACAGGAGCTACTAATTGCCATGTTGGCTGATTTTCAGACGTATTATTGTATTATTAGAGTACATTGCGCCTATTGATTGTAAAAGGGCCGTCTGTGTCTTCTTGATGATATTTACTACATTTTATTATATTGTATACAATACTTTTGTATTCCTCAGACATATATGATCATACTTGCAAAGTTTTATAAAAAATCATATATGTTGATTTGTATTATATTATAGAATAGCATACAATTCTTATACAATCTCTCAATGTTTTTTTATAGGGAGTACCATGTATGTTAGGGAACTAGTATTTTAGTATGAAATGTATATGCTAGTTCTCTACCACATATTTATGTTATAAGTTTTGTGTACGGCATATGTGATTTTTATAGGATCTTTACAGACCTTTTTCATATGGTGCTCGTTATAATGATCGTAATGTAATGTAAGGTAATGGGCCGCCTCCCTCATGGACCCTGTCTCTCATCACGAGAGTCAGGGGACTAAGGCGATGTCCTATTTCCCGTCTTGATGGTTTGTCAGCCTTCCAGGGGTACTGACAAAGAGAGCAGCGTGTCACGCTGGCACATCCAGCAGAGCCAGGCATTGTTCTTGCCTCTGCAGGAGTTGTTTCCTTTCCTTTTTTTTAACTCCTTTATTTTTAGCACAATCTTTAGCATTTTTAGCGGCTCCACTCACAGCCTCTCATCCGTTTGCGTGCACGGAGGATCACCTGACAGGTATAATTGCCCAGAATCCCTCCCTGGGAACATCTGGGGGATTCCTGCTACTCGCAAGCCCTCTGTCTGTTAGTCAGTGGTGAGCAGCAGCTTATCCCATATTGGGTCCTGTCCTTGTACCATTTGAGCAAGGTCTAAAAATGAATATGGATACTGTAAGTACCTGGCTGTATAATTGTTTGTGCGTGTGAATTTATGTCTGTGGCAGGTGCGTGTGAATTTATGTCTGTGGCAGGGAATCAAATTCCCAATGGCCGGACATTGCACCATAACTGTACACTTCATCCAACATACAGCAAACAAATAAAATAATTACTTAAATTACAATTAAATAATCACAATTCTACAAGGTACACACCCACCATTGCTACCATCACCTCCACCCCCACTGCTGCAAAGATTATAGTTGATATTGTTTTGCTCCGTGTGCCTTGACACATTATAAAGAGGACAGAGAGCAGTGTGCTATACACACGCCTGTTTAACAGGCAGATATTAGTGTGCTATATCAGATATAAAGCACAGAATACATTATCCAGTGTAGCAGACTAAGAGCAGTGTGCTATACACACGCCTGTTTAACAGACAGATATTAGTGTGCTATATCAGATATAAAGCACAGAATACATTATCCAGTATAGCAGAATAAGAGCAGTGTGCTACAGTATACACTCTCCTATGTACGAACCCCAATTCCAAAAAAGTTGGGACAGTATGTAAAATACACATAAAAGCAGAAAGCAGTGATTTGTAAATTCTCTTTTACATATATTCAGAAAGCATTTTAAAGACTGTCCCAACTTTTTTGGAATTGGGGTTTGTATTAGGCAAAGACCAGACAGGTATATGTTCAGTGCACCAAGCTGTTGAGTGTCACCTTTTTGACACAGATTCCAGGCGTGCTGTTTTCTGCTCTGTTTGACTGGAGGTTCTGGGCCAACACATGCAGACACCCAGTCAACAACAGAGGAACCACAGACATAGATAGAACCAACAAAAAAGTGAAAGAGACAGGGATACAAGGGGAAAGAGGATCTTTAGATGGTGTGTGTATCACGTTAATACCTCTGTCAGAATGAACACGAAGTGCCACGCAAATTACCCAGTCTCAGTTTTGCACCTCATATTTTTATCCACATGAGCCCACATCATTTATCTTGTAGAGTAGGAGCATTGACGTCTGGTCAGCTTTGAAAAGGCTGCTTAAACAGTTCAGAGGACACTTCTATCCCTTTCCCACACTGAACAGCTGGGTCTGCCCTGTCAAGATCTGAGCTCTGATTATAGCAAGATGCATACATCGTTTTGGCCGATTTGAACAAAACATTGTCCCGCATCCACAACTCCACACAACGACAAGATGGATGGTTCCTTTTCGCTAGCAGCCTTTATAAGCCGTAAGCAGAGACAATAAACATAGACTTGGGCCAATTTATCCAGAACGACTCTTCCTAGCGGCCAAGGCTGTAGTCTTATCTTGAACTCAGCGAGAGAGAAAGGAAAACTGAGCCAAAGGGGAAGGGATGAGGAGGACATTATGAATAAAAAAGTGTAGCGTCGGGCAGCTGCTGTCGCTTTGCTGTTAGCCGTTGAGCCGTTGGTGCGAAAGTGAATGTCATAAATGCGGGGCATAATCGCACTGCATACGCCAGACCACACTGGGAGTCATTGTGGAGTTTCTTGGAGAGCAGTCAGGGGGTTTGGGTGCGTGCCATCTAATAAATACTGTGGCAGGAGCTGACAGAGTGGCAATAAAGCTGTAATCACAGGAAGCCCCCCGTGGTTTGTTTTTGAAAGCAGTGTGTACGTTGGGTAGAGAGTTAGTGTGTGTGTGCGTGTGATTGTGTGTGTGTGTGTGTGTGTGTGTGTGTGAGAAGCAGTGGTCTGAATGTCTGTAAACAGGAACTGACAAGCTCTGCTCTCGCACCTCTCGCCCCCTCGATCACAGCACTGATTCAGCCGCACACAGTATAGTACTGCAAAATAGCTGATCAGCATCTACGTATATGCATCTAATGTTGTATTCACTAGGGACATGGTCAGTGTACGACACTATTCCAAACTTATTGATTACTCAATTAGTATTGAACAATTTGTAAATGGTCCGAGGATAATAGTTCCAGATATATTTAATGAATGATCTTTTTCTATAATTGCAGAGTTTTGTGCAGGATCAATACATGATTGGCTCAGGTAAAAATGGTGTGTGTTCTATGATCTAGTGGCTGCAGTAGAAAATATGTTTAGTGGTGCGTTGGGTCTCTGTGGTTTTGATCTGTGCTCACGATATCATGAATTCCTGTTTATCTGCAATCAAAATGATGTTTAATTTGTTAAAAGCTGACATCCTCTCCGTGACTGCAAATTGTTGATATATTTCTTTATTGATGCTTTAATTTTACGTTAACATGTCACAAATTGTATTTAAATAGATAACATTCATCATGTTTTAGATGTTGCTAAATATTTTACTCAAAGTGGAAGCTGTCACAATGACAAAACTGATGATGACGAATAGCAATATTGACAAACACATGATTATTATTAATGCTATTATTGGCATCATCACTTTAGCTAAACACTCTCTCTCTGTCTGTTTGTCCTCTGGGTGGTACTCTGAGCTGTGCAGTCGGAGAGAGAGGGGGAAGAGAAGCCTGGTGCATGCATGATTAGAGAAGGATCCCTTGGGTAGATTTGCAGTATTTCAGAGCCGAATGGCCGTCAGTGACAGGAGCTGTGAGGACATTAAGCAGCGTCCTAGTTGTGCAGCGGTACTGGGATGGGGTCAGGATGTGGAGAGCGGCGCGAAAGTGCGTGAAAGTGTACTCACCAAGTCTTTGGAGGTGCCCAGCCTCTTGAGCCCGTCCAGGGGCAGCAGGTCGGCGGAGTCCTTGTGTGAGAACTGCGTGGCCTGCTTCAGACGCCTCTGCTGGTGCAGGATGGCCTTGTCTCGCAGCTCCAGCTCGCTCTTCTTGCTCCCGCTCATGATCAGTCGCGGTCACGCCAGAGGGCTTCACAGCACAACGCGGCGCTGTGTGGCTCTGCGATACTGGAGCAGCGCTGCAAAGAACTCAACGGTCTGCTGAATCAGACGGTCTGCACAGTGCACTGAAACACAGCAAAGCACAGCACGCAGCACTCTAGCACAGTTTAGAAGGGTACAGTCTTCTCCAGTTCGGCCTTTCCCCTCTTCTCACCTCTTCTCACATGTATAGGGCATGAACCCCGTCACATGGGATCTCCACCTCTCTGATCTGAAGTTATATTGTGATGCTATAGTCCTTCAGCCCCCAGCGTATCTCTCTTCAGTATTAGCATTACTGTGGTCGTATTGTATTATAAGGATCAGGGCTTTCCTCAAGCTGGCAGCTTCTGTGTGTGGAGTGTATAGCTCCTCTCCTTAGTCTATGCAGTTTGTCCTTGCAGTGCTGCTGACACAAACTGCTCTTTCTCTTTCCCCTCCCTCTCTTCTCTTTCTCGCTCTCTCGTGCTCTCTCTCTCTCTCGTGCTCTCTCTCTCTCTCTTTCGTGTTCTCTCTCGCTCTCTCTCTCTCTCGTGCTCTCTCTCTCTCTCTTTCGTGTTCTCTCTCGCTCTCTCTCTCTATCTCTCTCTCTCTTCTCTCTCTCTCTCTGTACCCCTATCTCTCGTGGTCTCTCAATGCAGCTCCACAGGATGAGGATTTGCTGCCTTCACTCACAAACCATCCCTCCAACCCCTCTCCCTCCATTGCACACACCTCTTCTTTCCTCTTCTGCCCCTCCCTCCTCTCTCTCTCTCTCTCACACACACACACACACACACACACACACACACACACACACACACACACACACACACACACACACACACACACACACACACACACACACACGCACACACACACACACAGGCCTTCTCTTCTACCCTCTCCTGCTCTGCAGACGGCGTTGGCGTTTTGCCATCAATTACTCCCTTCTGTTGAGGAGAACGAGGTGAACGGAAGGCATCAGCCTAGAAAACAATGTTAGCCGGCTGCTGCCCATTTAACCCTTCCCCCTCCACAGAAAACAGCTCCATAACCATGCTGCTCTGACCACTATGCTGTAATAATAATAATAATAATAATAATATAGCAATAATAATAATAATAATATTAACAAGAAGTAGAAGTTCTCCGACAACCAGGACGTTATGATTAATCTGTACTTTTTGCCAAGACCTGCTATCCATAGACTGCTTCCTTCTCTCTTTCACATCACATGCAGATTACAAGGGACAGTGCTGAGGATGTGACCCACGCAGTGCACATTCAGGGCTACTCCTGGCCCCAAGTGGGTCATCACACATCTATGCCCTGAGTGCATTTAACAAACGTAAGAGCTTTTAGTCTTGGTAAAGCTGCAGAGTAGCTTGCTATTTCCCTGCATTGCTCATTTAGTCTTGCCACCGTTGTTCCCTGTCTGGGCTCTTGTTGCCTTGTACGCACATGTACTCTGTATCAGGGCCGTCTGTGTCATATCATTTTAAGTATAGCGGCAGGGCAGGAGTGTCAGGGGTCAAGGGGCACGAGGGTCAAAACACTGATTGATCGATGTGGGTTTTCCCTCGTGAACTGTGAGTCAGGGAAGGAAGGAGGTTGGTAAATGTCTGCAATCTGTGTATTTTAAATTTAATTTAAATTCAATGTTTGTGTTCTTTTCGGTTGATCAATAGGAGGGGTGTCTTATACAATGCAACACAATCATTTCAATTCCCATGCCAATTAAAGCTTGTTGAAATGAAATGAATGGGGAGAGAAAGAGAGAGAGACAGAGAGAGACAGAGAGAGAGAAATGACTGTGATAAAAATCAATACGCCACATGAATAAAATAATAGGCGCTTACATAATGCTAATGCATTATACCCTTTTTCTCCATTCAACCATAAGATAAATTGTTTTAGTGACTTTGTTGGGGAACATCAAATACATCAGCAGAGACAAGATAATTATTTTGTTGTGAATTGAAATTATCTAATTATTGTTGGCAGTGTGGGATAGATGCGGTTCTGGAAATTATTATTCACCAGAGGAATTGGAAGCATTTCAAACTGGTTGTTACGTTACTGACTAATAAGTAAAATGATTATTACTGTAAAATGGCTAGGATGAGATCAATTAAAAAAGCAGCAGGAGCATCACTATATTATTACCCTCCGTATTATGTGTGAGAACCACTCTCCCTCTGTATTACATGTGTTCGTATAATTCTGTATTCTGCATCACTAGACCACATGTGCATTGGCTTTAACACAAAATGGTCAAGCAGGCAAACGGTGAAGGAAAAAAGCTTTACAACGAGTGTGTGAAACAGGGAAACATCGCCATCTTCTGGTCACTTCTAGAATCTTTACTTTGTTCCCTCAATATGTGTTAACTGGTTTGAGTTATTTCCTGGCTATAATGTCACCCTTCCTGATTTCTTATATTTTTCTTTTGTCAAATAATTACCAGCACTTCCCGTCTCATTATCTCTCGCGTTCATTACTTGTGATGAAATTTGATAAAAGGAATCCATTTAAGACCACAGGAGCAGTATAAGGAAGAACCTGATTCACATTTCGGTACTTCGATATCAGTAGTTAGCATTCAGATATGTATGCCATTTCTGTTGGCACAATGAAAACTGAGAACAGATTTTATAGTAAGACACAAGCGCATAACACATCACCAAAGGGATAAATAACTATGCCACTTTAAGACATACCCAAAGCCCATCTGTGCTGGCTGCTACGTGCAGGCCTCCCTGCTGCCTCAGCAGACATTAACACACAAATAACAGACCTTTTTTTATTGTTGAGGGCTTTCACATGGCAGGGTACTCTGGCAGGCTTTTGTGCCTATTTCTTTCTGCCTTGCACTGATTGTGATTCAAGCTGTACAATAGTGAATCACTCTGGATGACTAAAATAAAACAATACTGTATTTGTTATGTTGTACTTGGTACTGTTTTAGAGGTCAGCTGACAGACCACTGCTATGTAAGAGAGGACAGGAGGGACCAGTACAGTCCAGCTGTGTCACGACTTTTCACAAAGGGATCTTGGAGAAGTATCCCGTTTCTTCACGCCTAATAGTGAGTGGTCTTACCTTGAGCTGAACTTGTGTGTATGGGGGGAAGCCACTGTGGCCCCAGGGCATGCCGCTTTTATCTGTTATCTGTTCCAACCACATTAGATTACACTGACTGGAACAACACAATCAACACAATTCTGCCACCATTACGGTCTCTGTTCTGCTGCGTTTGCAATCCAACCAGCCTGCTAAATGTCGTAACAATCTGGCTTCCCTTGAGGGTATCACGGCATACGCAGATGTTTTGAATGGAGGTTTTCCACTTTAGAAAAATCTAAATCCCTTTCTTGATGTTCATAATATCTCTTTGCTTTCATGTCCACATACAATAGCCTACCATATGTTCTCTGTGAACAACAATATTCCCAACGACACAAATGCATCTACCCGTTGTAAATGAGAGACCATGTTTGGTCGCAGGGCATTAAGAAACCCCCCCCCTTGGAAGGATCTGTCCCTCCAGTGCTCACCTGCTCTCAGCTGGTGGTGAAGATAAGCTTCAGTGCTGCCATCCTGAAACCCCGGGAGACAGAGCGAGCTCCTCCCTATTAGAGCTGTGTCGTGACTGCCTGCCTGAGCTACAGCTGCCGCAGCAGTGTAGAGGACTCAGTGGAATACTCTCTCCTCTTGGCTGCAATCAACCTGGGCAGTGACACTATCACCAAACACACAGTCTGTGGACAGGGGCCCTATCACCAAACACACAGTCTGTGGGCAGGGGCCCTATCACCAAACACACAGTCTGTGGGCAGGGCCCTATCACCAAACACACAGTCTGTGGGCAGGGCCCTATCACCAAACACACAGCCTGCGGGCAGGGGCCCTATTACCAAACACACAGCCTGTGGGGCCCTATCACCAAACACACAGTCTGTGGGCAGGGCCCTATCACCAAACACACAGTCTGTGGGCAGGGCCCTATCACCAAACACACAGCCTGTGGGCAGGGGCCCTATCACCAAACACACAGCCTGTGGGCAGGGGCCCTATCACCAAACACACAGCCTGCGGGCAGGGGCCCTATTACCAAACACACAGCCTGTGGGGCCCTATCACCAAACACACAGTCTGTGGGCAGGGCCCTATCACCAAACACACAGCCTGTGGGCAGGGGCCCTATCACCAAACACACAGCCTGTGGGCAGGGGCCCTATTACCAAACACACAGCCTGTGGGCAGGGGCCCTATCACCAAACACACAGCCTGTGGGGCCAGATAACCAAACACACAGCCTGTGGGGCCCTATCACCAAACACACAGCCTGTGGGACACTATCACCAAACACACAGCCTGTGGGAAGGGGCCCTATCACCAAACAAAGCCTGTGGGGAGGGGTCCTATCACCAAACAAAGCCTGTGGGCAGTGGCACTATCACCAAACACACAGTCTGTGGGCAGGGCCCTATCACCAAACACACAGCCTGTGGGCAGGGGCCCTATCACCAAACACACAGCCTGTGGGCAGGGGCCCTATTACCAAACACACAGCCTGTGGGCAGGGGCCCTATCACCAAACACACAGCCTGTGGGGCCAGATAACCAAACACACAGCCTGTGGGGCCCTATCACCAAACACACAGCCTGTGGGACACTATCACCAAACACACAGCCTGTGGGAAGGGGCCCTATCACCAAACAAAGCCTGTGGGGAGGGGTCCTATCACCAAACAAAGCCTGTGGGCAGTGGCACTATCACCAAACACACAGTCTGTGGACAGGGGCCCTATCACCAAAGACACAGTCTGTGGGCAGGGCCCTATCACCAAACACACAGCCTGTGGGGCCCTATCACCAAACACACAGCCTGTGGGGCCAGATCACCAAACACACAGCCTGTGGGGCCCTATCACCAAACACACAGCCTGTGGGACACTATCACCAAACACACAGCCTGTGGGAAGGGGCCCTATCACCAAAAAAAGCCTGTGGGGAGGGGCCCTATCACCAAACAAAGCCTGTGGGCAGGGCCCTATCACCAAACACACAGCCTGTGGGCAGGGGGCCTATCAACAAACACACAGTCTGTGGGCAGGGGCCCTATCACCAAACAAAGCCTGTGGGCAGGGGCCCTATCACCAAACACACAGCCTGTGGGCAGGGCCCTATCACCAAACACACACCCTGTGGGCAGGGGCCCTATCACCAAACACACAGCCTGTGGGGCCCTATCACCACACACACACAGCCTGTGGGTAGGGCCCTATCACCAAACACACAACCTGTGGGCAGGGGCCCTATCACCAAACACACAGTCTGTGGACAGGGGCCCTATCACCAAACACACAGTCTGTGGGCAGGGCCCTATCACCAAACACACAGCCTGTGGGGCCCTATCACCAAACACACAGCCTGTGGGCAGGGGCCCTATTACCAAACACACAGCCTGTGGGGCCCTATCACCAAACACACAGTCTGTGGGCAGGGCCCTATCACCAAACACACAGTCTGTGGGCAGGGCCCTATCACCAAACACACAGCCTGTGGGCAGGGGCCCTATCACCAAACACACAGCCTGTGGGGCCCTATCACCAAACACACAGCCTGTGGGCAGGGGCCCTATTACCAAACACACAGTCTGTGGGGCCCTATCACCACACACACACAGCCTGTGGGTAGGGCCCTATCACCAAACACACAGCCTGTGGGCAGGGGCCCTATTACCAAACACACAGCCTGTGGGGCCCTATCACCAAACACACAGTCTGTGGGCAGGGCCCTATCACCAAACACACAGTCTGTGGGCAGGGCCCTATCACCAAACACACAGCCTGTGGGCAGGGGCCCTATCACCAAACACACAGCCTGTGGGGCCCTATCACCAAACACACAGCCTGTGGGCAGGGGCCCTATTACCAAACACACAGTCTGTGGGGCCCTATCACCAAACACACAGCCTGTGGGGCCAGATCACCAAACACACAGCCTATGGGGCCCTATCACCAAACACACAGCCTGTGGGACACTATCACCAAACACACAACCCTTTGGGAAGGGGCCCTATCACCAAACAAAGCCTGTGGGGAGGGGCCCTATCACCAAACAAAGCCTGTGGGAAGTGGCACTATCACCAAACACACAGTCTGTGGACAGGGGCGCTATCACCAAACACACAGTCTGTGGGCAGGGGCCCTATCACCAAACACACAGCCTGTGGGGCCCTATCACCAAAGACACAGCCTGTGGGGCCAGATCACCAAACACACAGCCTGTGGGGCCCTATCACCAAACACACAGCCTGTGGGAAGGGGCCCTATCACCAAACAAAGCCTGTGGGGAGGGGGCCTATCACCAAACAAAGCCTGTGGGCAGGGCCCTATCACCAAACACACAGCCTGTGGGCAGGGGCCCTATCACCAAACACACAGCATGTGGGCAGGGGCCCTATCACCAAATACACAGCCTGTGGGCAGGGGCCCTATCACCAAACATACAGCCTGTGGGCAGGGCCCTATCACCAAACACACACCCTGTGGGCAGGGGCCCTATCACCAAACACACAGCCTGTGGGGCCCTATCACCACACACACACTGCCTGTGGCTAGGGCCCTATCACCAAACACACAACCTGTGGGCAGGGGCCCTATCACCAAATACACAGCCTGTGGGCAGGGGCCCTATCACCAAACACACAGCCTGTGGGCAGGGGCCCTATCACCAAACACACAGTCTGTGGGCAGGGGCCCTATCACCAAACACACAGTCTGTGGGGCCCTATCAGCAAACACACACCCTGTGGGCAGGGGCCCTATCACCAAACACACAGTCTGTGGGCAGGGGCCCTATCACCAAACACACAGTCTGTGGGGCCCTATCACCAAACGAAGCCTGTGGGCAGGGGCCCTATCACCAAACACACAGCCTGTGGGCAGGGCCCTATCACCAAACACACACCCTGTGGGCAGGGGCCCTATCACCAAACACACAGCCTGTGGGGCCCTATCACCACACACACAGTCTGTGGGCAGGGGCCCTATCACCAAACACACAGTCTGTGGGGCCCTATCACCAAACACACAGCCTGTGGGGCCCTATCACCAAACACACAGCCTGTGGGCAGGGCCCTATCACCAAATACACAGCCTGTGGGCAGGGGCCCTATCACCAAACACACAGCCTGTGGGCAGGGCCCTATCACCAAACACACACCCTGTGGGCAGGGGCCGTATCACCAAACACACAGTCTGTGGGCAGGGGACCTATCACCAAACACACAGTCTGTGGGGCCCTATCACCAAACAAAGCCTGTGGGCAGGGGCCCTATCACCAAACACACAGCCTGTGGGCAGGGCCCTATCACCAAACACACACCCTGTGGGCAGGGGCCCTATCACCAAACACACAGCCTGTGGGGCCCTATCACCACACACACACACAGTCTGTGGGCAGGGGCCCTATCACCAAACACACAGTCTGTGGGGCCCTATCACCAAACACACAGCCTGTGGGGCCCTATCACCAAACACACAGCCTGTGGGCAGGGCCCTATCACCAAACACACACCCTGTGGACAGGGGCCCTATCACCAAACACACAGCCTGTGGGCAGGGCCCTATCACCAAACACACACCCTGTGGGCAGGGGCCCTATCACCAAACACACAGCCTGTGGGGCCCTATCACCACACACACACAGTCTGTGGGCAGGGGCCCTATCACCAAACACACAGTCTGTGGGGCCATATCACCAAACACACAGCCTGTGGGGCCCTATCACCAAACACACAGCCTGTGGGCAGGGCCCTATCACCAAACACACACCCTGTGGACAGGGGCCCTATCACCAAACACACAGTCTGAGGGTAGGGGCCCTATTACCAAACAAAGCCTGTGGGCAGGGGCCCTATCACCAAACACACAGCCTGTGGGCAGGGGGGCTATCACCAAACACACAGCCTGTGGGCAGGGGCCCTATCACTAAACACACACCCTGTGGGCAGGGGCCCTATCACCAAACACACAGCCTGTGAGCAGGGGCCCTATCACCAAACACACAGCCTGTGGGGCCCTATCACCACACACACAGTCTGTGGACAGGGGCCTTATCACCAAACACAGCCTGTGGGGCCCTATCACCAAACACACAGGCTGTGAGCAGGGGCCCTATCACCAAACACACAGCCTGTGGGGCCCTATCACCAAACACACAGTCTGTGGGCAGGGGCCCTATCACCAAACAAAGCCTGTAGGCAGGGGCCCTATCACCAAACAAAGCCTGTGGGCAGGGGCCCTATCACCAAACACACAGCCTGTGGGCAGGGGGCCTATCACCAAACACACAGTCTGTGGGCAGGGGCCCTATCACCAAACACACAGTCTGTGGGCAGGGGCCCTATCACCAAACAAAGCCTGTAGGCAGGGGCCCTATCACCAAACAAAGCCTGTGGGCAGGGGCCCTATCACCAAACACACAGCCTGTGGGCAGGGGGCCTATCACCAAACACACAGCCTGTGGGCAGGGCCCTATCACCAAACACACACCCTGTGGGCAGGGGCCCTATCACCAAACACACAGCCTGTGGGGCCCTATCACCACACACACAGTCTGTGGGCAGGGGCCCTAACACCAAACACACAGTCTGTGGGGCCCTATCACCAAACACACAGCCTGTGGGGCCCTATCACCAAACACACAGCCTGTGGGCAGGGCCCTATCACCAAATACACAGCCTGTGGGCAGGGGCCCTATCACCAAACACACAGCCTGTGGGCAGGGCCCTATCACCAAACACACACCCTGTGGGCAGGGGCCGTATCACCAAACACACAGTCTGTGGGCAGGGGACCTATCACCAAACACACAGTCTGTGGGGCCCTATCACCAAACAAAGCCTGTGGGCAGGGGCCCTATCACCAAACACACAGCCTGTGGGCAGGGCCCTATCACCAAACACACACCCTGTGGGCAGGGGCCCTATCACCAAACACACAGCCTGTGGGGCCCTATCACCACACACACACACAGTCTGTGGGCAGGGGCCCTATCACCAAACACACAGTCTGTGGGGCCCTATCACCAAACACACAGCCTGTGGGGCCCTATGACCAAACACACAGCCTGTGGGCAGGGCCCTATCACCAAACACACACCCTGTGGACAGGGGCCCTATCACCAAACACACAGCCTGTGGGCAGGGCCCTATCACCAAACACACACCCTGTGGGCAGGGGCCCTATCACCAAACACACAGCCTGTGGGGCCCTATCACCACACACACACACAGTCTGTGGGCAGGGGCCCTATCACCAAACACACAGTCTGTGGGGCCATATCACCAAACACACAGCCTGTGGGGCCCTATCACCAAACACACAGCCTGTGGGCAGGGCCCTATCACCAAACACACACCCTGTGGACAGGGGCCCTATCACCAAACACACAGTCTGAGGGTAGGGGCCCTATTACCAAACAAAGCCTGTGGGCAGGGGCCCTATCACCAAACACACAGCCTGTGGGCAGGGGGGCTATCACCAAACACACAGCCTGTGGGCAGGGGCCCTATCACTAAACACACACCCTGTGGGCAGGGGCCCTATCACCAAACACACAGTCTGTGGGGCCCTATCACCAAACACACAGCCTGTGGGGCCCTATCACCAAACACACAGCCTGTGGGCAGGGCCCTATCACCAAACACACACCCTGTGGACAGGGGCCCTATCACCAAACACACAGCCTGTGGGCAGGGCCCTATCACCAAACACACACCCTGTGGGCAGGGGCCCTATCACCAAACACACAGCCTGTGGGGCCCTATCACCACACACACACAGTCTGTGGGCAGGGGGCCCTATCACCAAACACACAGTCTGTGGGGCCATATCACCAAACACACAGCCTGTGGGGCCCTATCACCAAACACACAGCCTGTGGGCAGGGCCCTATCACCAAACACACACCCTGTGGACAGGGGCCCTATCACCAAACACACAGTCTGAGGGTAGGGGCCCTATTACCAAACAAAGCCTGTGGGCAGGGGCCCTATCACCAAACACACAGCCTGTGGGCAGGGGGGCTATCACCAAACACACAGCCTGTGGGCAGGGGCCCTATCACTAAACACACACCCTGTGGGCAGGGGCCCTATCACCAAACACACAGCCTGTGAGCAGGGGCCCTATCACCAAACACACAGCCTGTGGGGCCCTATCACCACACACACAGTCTGTGGACAGGGGCCTTATCACCAAACACAGCCTGTGGGGCCCTATCACCAAACACACAGGCTGTGAGCAGGGGCCCTATCACCAAACACACAGCCTGTGGGGCCCTATCACCAAACACACAGTCTGTGGGCAGGGGCCCTATCACCAAACAAAGCCTGTAGGCAGGGGCCCTATCACCAAACAAAGCCTGTGGGCAGGGGCCCTATCACCAAACACACAGCCTGTGGGCAGGGGGCCTATCACCAAACACACAGTCTGTGGGCAGGGGCCCTATCACCAAACACACAGTCTGTGGGCAGGGGCCCTATCACCAAACAAAGCCTGTAGGCAGGGGCCCTATCACCAAACAAAGCCTGTGGGCAGGGGCCCTATCACCAAACACACAGCCTGTGGGCAGGGGGCCTATCACCAAACACACAGCCTGTGGGCAGGGCCCTATCACCAAACACACACCCTGTGGGCAGGGGCCCTATCACCAAACACACAGCCTGTGGGGCCCTATCACCACACACACAGTCTGTGGGCAGGGGCCCTAACACCAAACACACAGTCTGTGGGGCCCTATCACCAAACACACAGCCTGTGGGGCCCTATCACCAAACACACAGCCTGTGGGCAGGGCCCTATCACCAAATACACAGCCTGTGGGCAGGGGCCCTATCACCAAACACACAGCCTGTGGGCAGGGCCCTATCACCAAACACACACCCTGTGGGCAGGGGCCGTATCACCAAACACACAGTCTGTGGGCAGGGGACCTATCACCAAACACACAGTCTGTGGGGCCCTATCACCAAACAAAGCCTGTGGGCAGGGGCCCTATCACCAAACACACAGCCTGTGGGCAGGGCCCTATCACCAAACACACACCCTGTGGGCAGGGGCCCTATCACCAAACACACAGCCTGTGGGGCCCTATCACCACACACACACACACACACACAGTCTGTGGGCAGGGGCCCTATCACCAAACACACAGTCTGTGGGGCCCTATCACCAAACACACAGCCTGTGGGGCCCTATGACCAAACACACAGCCTGTGGGCAGGGCCCTATCACCAAACACACACCCTGTGGACAGGGGCCCTATCACCAAACACACAGCCTGTGGGCAGGGCCCTATCACCAAACACACACCCTGTGGGCAGGGGCCCTATCACCAAACACACAGCCTGTGGGGCCCTATCACCACACACACACACAGTCTGTGGGCAGGGGCCCTATCACCAAACACACAGTCTGTGGGGCCATATCACCAAACACACAGCCTGTGGGGCCCTATCACCAAACACACAGCCTGTGGGCAGGGCCCTATCACCAAACACACACCCTGTGGACAGGGGCCCTATCACCAAACACACAGTCTGAGGGTAGGGGCCCTATTACCAAACAAAGCCTGTGGGCAGGGGCCCTATCACCAAACACACAGCCTGTGGGCAGGGGGGCTATCACCAAACACACAGCCTGTGGGCAGGGGCCCTATCACTAAACACACACCCTGTGGGCAGGGGCCCTATCACCAAACACACAGCCTGTGAGCAGGGGCCCTATCACCAAACACACAGCCTGTGGGGCCCTATCACCACACACACAGTCTGTGGACAGGGGCCTTATCACCAAACACAGCCTGTGGGGCCCTATCACCAAACACACAGGCTGTGAGCAGGGGCCCTATCACCAAACACACAGCCTGTGGGGCCCTATCACCAAACACACAGTCTGTGGGCAGGGGCCCTATCACCAAACAAAGCCTGTAGGCAGGGGCCCTATCACCAAACAAAGCCTGTGGGCAGGGGGCCCTATCACCAAACACACAGCCTGTGGGCAGGGGGCCTATCACCAAACACACAGTCTGTGGGCAGGGGCCCTATCACCAAACACACAGTCTGTGGGCAGGGGCCCTATCACCAAACAAAGCCTGTAGGCAGGGGCCCTATCACCAAACAAAGCCTGTGGGCAGGGGCCCTATCACCAAACACACAGCCTGTGGGCAGGGGGCCTATCACCAAACACACAGTCTGTGGGCAGGGGGCCTATCACCAAACACACAGCCTGTGGGCAGGGCCCTATCACCAAACACACAACCTGTGGGCAGGGGCCCTATCACCAAACACACAGCCTGTGGGCAGGGCCCTATCACCAAACACACAACCTGTGGGCAGGGGCCCTATCACCAAACACACAGCCTGTGGGCAGGGCCCTATCACCAAACACACAACCTGTGGGCAGGGGCCCTATCACCAAACACACAGCCTGTGGGGCCCTATCACCACATACACAGTCTGTGGACAGGGGCCTTATCACCAAACACACAGCCTGTGGGCTAACAATGAAAGAGACCAGTGTCTTTTCATGGCCCGATTTTAAGCAAAGAAAAAAAAGAAAAAGCTGTCATTTATCTGTAGCTGAATAAATACTGTTGGATTATATTAATACATTAATAGACAGACCTGACTGCGTATTTCATTTAGACACACCTTCTCCTTAGTGTTTATAAGCTTTCGGTTTATAATTTTAAAGCACGATCAAACACGACTAAGTCTTATTTCGGCCAGTGAATCATATTTAGATAGGAACACTTTAGGTTATGACAGTTTAACAGCTCCCAAACACTGAGAAGGAAAGCAAACTCTCTCACTCACAGGCTGGGTTAAGCACCAAAAACTATAGATGCATTTTTGAAGGCACTCCCTGTTACTATGATGTAACTGACCAATATAAATAATCAGACAGCAGCATCACTTCCCTGAACAGATTTATTTATTATTCTAATATCCAAGGCATCAGTGGGAAACGGAACAGCATTAAAGAGGGGCAAATAAAACAATCACCAATTCATACAAATGAAAACAACAGTGAAAGAATGTTCTCCCAGTCTCAGAAACTGAAAAGTTCTGCTCTCAAAAAGTTTATTACCACAGGATTTATTTTATCCTCGCTAAACAAAACTTTGTTTACACTTCTCATACAACTTCTTCCAATCAATAAGGCCTCTATTCATTACTCTCCTCTTCATACTTGTAAAACAGCAGTTTTGGCCAGTAGCTTGCAACATACAGTGCATCCGGAAAGTATTCACAGCGCTACACTTTTTCCACATTTTGTTCTGTTACAGCCTTATTCCAAAATTGATTAAATTCATTTTTTCCCTCAAAATTCTACACACAACACCCCATAATGACAATGTGAAAAGTTTTTTTGAGATTTTTTCAAATTTATTAAAAATAAAAAAATAAAATTTCTCATTTACATAAGTATTCATACCCTAAATGGCTGTAAGTTATCAAGGGTCTGAGCTATCAAACGAGCCCCAAACCATCACTCTGTTGCCAGATATGGAGTAGATGTGGATGGATCACTTTAAGGGTTGTTTCTCCTGACTTTTTTTCCCCATAGAGTTCTATAGGAAAATGAGTCCGGAGAAATAACCCTTGCAGTGATCCATCCACATCTACTCCATATCTGGCAACAGAGTGATGGTTTGGGGCTCGTTTGATAGCTCAGACCCTTGATAACTTACAGCCATTTAGCCAGCCATGTGTTCCATACTGTACCAGTGTAATTTACAGCTGAATCTAGTCTCACCCCCCAATTTCCATAGAGATCCATTCAAATGCAGAGAGGTTATAGTATCGCTTGTAACAGTACCTGAAAATAAGATATCGACAGTTTTTTGATGTTGATGGTCACAGACTTCAGGAAGTAACAGCATGTAAAGGATATGCGACCAAATATGAAATATGATACTTTAAAAATACGTTAAAGAAAAGGGTATGAATACTTATGTAAATGAGAAATTTTATTTTTTTATTTTTAATAAATTTGCAAAAATCTCAAAAAAACTTTTTTCACATTGTCATTATGGGGTGTTGTGTGTAGAATTTTGAGGGAAAAAATGAATTTAATCAATTTTGGAATAAGGCTGTAACAGAACAAAATGTGGAAAAAGTGAAGCGCTGTGAATACTTTCCGGATGCACTGTAATACTGTTTTCTTAAAGTATAGATTTGTGCGTTATGTTTTGTGCAATATCTTTAGACTTCAAGAAGGCTGAAATCAAACGTAGTGCTTAAGTGAAGCCGGTAACCTCTAACTTAATGCAGAGTGCTGGCTTTCATTGTTTCCTTTATCAAGCACTCGGTTAAACCAGGATTATAATTTGGGCCCGATTCAGCAATTCCCAATCATTCTGGAACTTTCAAAAGACAGACAACAGACAACCTTTTTAAGGTTCTGACTGCATTTCTCTGTGGTGTCTTGTAATGTGCGAGCTAAAAACATTTCATCACCCCTTTCTCCAAAATATGGATGCAAAAGAGAGGCATGTTAGAGTTTACCAGGAGATCTCACCACAGAGACTTGAAGACTAAAGGAAATGGCCTTCATACTGAGGCAGCTGGAGGGACTCATATGTAACAGCAGTATTGTACTTGTAGACCTGGTCTTATGGTAAGCTGCTCCACTTTCAAGAAGTCTACCCCAAAACAGGCCATGTAAAACCAGAGCCTATTCTGGCAAAGTACCTTTTTACTGTATTTTCTCTTGTAAATATTTGAATGTGTTGAAGATTTGGTTTTTGCAAGGTTGGAAATGTACTGTTGATTTTGTGCAAAATGGTCTCCTCCCCTTTGGGGAGCGAGGCCTTTCTCTGCAGTGGCAAATGGAATGCTTTGTGTTATCCCACACAGCGTAGGTGGGTGCTTTTCAAGCAGTAACGGCTCCTAATGTACGCGCAGTGGACTCAATACGCATCTCAGGAGCATTAAGACCCTACTTTATGTTAACTATTGAAAGCTCATTGTATTGTTATTCTTAGATTACACTTTCATACAAGCCATTTACAGTACATGTTCTGGACCCCTCAGTTGGTTGGAGCAGTTCAGCTACAGCATCTTGTCGAACAGGCAGTTCAGCACTTTGAAACACTCAGCACTCTCTGGTCACTGGTGCGAGGCTACGACCACCTGCTCCACGAAGCGACCGTCGGGCGAGAACTTCCTGCGCCGTTCGCCCACGGCTTGCGTGGCGCGTAGCTCTGCTCCTCGGCCCGAGCCCACGGGTCCCTGGCGCGTTCACAGGACGTTGGGGAGGTAGAGGGAGCACAGGAGCATGTTCTGGCCCAGGGCGGGGAAGCGGCGGAAGGCCTCCCAGGCGTCCGAGAAGATGTTGTACTTGAGGAACACCCTGTGCTCCAGGCTGGTGGGCAGGCTCACGTCGCGGCTCATGATGTAGATGCCGTCGTTGTGCAGCGTGCAGGTGAGGTTGAGGCCCGACTTGGAGGTGTTCTCCTTCAGGTGGAGCCACTCCCCCGTGGTGACGTTGTAGGACTGCACGGTCAGCATGTCCTCCGTCTGGCTGGCTCGGCGCCGTTCCGGCTCCAGCTCATGCGTGTAACCGCCCACCAGGTAGATGGTGTCCGTCCACAGAGAGCATTTGCTGCTTGCGCACGTGGGCGGAGCAGGAGCGGAACACCGCCCAGGTGTCGGAGGCGGCGCAGTAACGCAGCACGTTGGTGTTCCTGTCTGTTTGTGAGAGAGATGGAGGGGGAGACAGAGCGGAAATTGGGATGCAACAACATACGCTGGTTAAGCTGACTGAGAATACGTTCATAATGTTTAGGGCCACAGTGGAAATAAGTCATTGATTTTGTGTCTTTATCGTTTACCCTAATCCTGTTAGGTTTTTATCATTTTAACACACCACTCTTAACACACCAATGGGACGTTTTCCATCTTGTGGTGCTGACTGCAAGTGCATTTCTTAAGGTTTTGATTGTGTTCAATCTGTCCATCAAAAACCTGTACAATTACCTTCTGTCTTACATGCATTCATTTTCTGCACAACCATTCTCTATCATTCACAGTGTGATGATGCTCCCCTCCCCGCTGGGCTGTCTAACCTCTGGCAGTGTACCCGCCCATAACGTAAATCATGCCCTGGCACTCGCAAGCGGAAAACTCTGCCAGGGGGTCTGGAAGCGAGGATACGCAGGTCCACCAGTCCTGGTCTGGACAGTAGCACTCGACTGTGCCCAGACACTGTCCACCCACTGCGTACAGCTTCCCATTCACTGCCAGCAGCTTGAAATTGGACCTGTGGGCAGAACAGAAGAGCTGTTATTGCTGATATTAGTGCAGCTGTCATTGTAAATATTTCATGACTGAACCAGATGAATCACTAATAATTAGGCAACGTGCTGCAATTACACTGCAAAAATGTACAATGCACAAAGGAGCGTAATAAAGGATGGATAACAGTATGACTCAGCAGTGATCACACAATAAAGCAGCAGCAATGGAGGGGAATAAAAGATGCTTCAAGTGCTGTTCTACTACCACTGCAATTACCTTCTGGGTCTCTCTCACAAAACTAGTTGCTAATTGGTGATCAATTCATACCTCTTTTGGTTCAGGGGCGCAACCTGATTCCACTCATTTCGACAGGGGTTGTAACAGTGCGCTGCTGATATCTCCTGACTCGTCATTCTGTAACCTCCAACGATGAACAAGTAATTGTCCAGTACGGCAGACCCGTACCCTCTCACGTTGACCATGTCCGATGGCAAGTTGTTAGCTAGCGGCTTCCAGCGCTGTTCCAATTCTCCGTACCGAAGCATGGACCAGGGTTCGTCCTGGTCTGCCAGGTCCAGACAGGTCCCGATGAAATCTCCAATAGCTACAAGAGTAGCCGTACCTTTCATGCGCATCTCTCTAACGTGGTTGCGGAGAGAAGCCGGGAGGCTTCGGAACTCGGACCTCCGTAGCATCGGGTGGTAGTGACAGGTCATGAATTTCAGACATGCGTTCCTCAAGTCGTGAGTTCCGTAAATCTCCGAAAGATTGTACAATTCCACGCAATTATCCTGCCTGATTTCAGACAAGAGCAATTTTAAAATTGAAGTCACCTGCAAAAAAGATGCCGTTTCGATCAAATCCTCTAATGTCTCATTGACAACCTGCACTTTGGAGGTGCTGATGAACTCCAGGACTAATTCTAGCCCGGGTACACTTAATCCCTGGAGCTGGACCGAATCCTCTCCGGACTCCCGCATTCCAGAACTGTATAGTGCACGGAAGTAGTCGCTCTTTTCAATCAGCTTGCTTTTGCTCACGTTGTAGGTTTTATCATCCATTACGATTGCAATAATCTGTTCTGGTGATGACATTTTTTCGTATTTATTGGTAGTGTGTGCTCTCCCTATTTTTTGCTGTCAGACTCTGCGACAGTGGTAGGGCTGCTGGAGAGATGGGCAGAGTCCGGGTTATCCAAAGTGGATGTACGTGTTCCTCGTTTACATTTTACTAGCGCAGACTAGGGCTGCAAGTCCTCGAAGTCCGAAAACAGGCCTATATAAGGTAATGTTCAGGCCATAGATCCAGGCATAGATAATTTATTTTCCAAAAACCTTTCTTGGCAGACAATTCTATTTCTGCAGTGTAAGCAAAAATGGCAAACAAAATAGCTAGCCCTCACTATTTACTGCATGTTTAGCAAGTTAGCAAGCTAGCTAGCGAGTTTACAACTTAGTTTTGGTGCGACTAATTTGCATCATCTAGGAAATGGCTACGATAAAACAATATAATTTTATGAAATTGGCTGTCTTCAGAACATCATAACATTTCCATTTCTTTCCCAAGATCATCTTCTGCAATTTGAATGCAAATTAGTTCCTATTTTGATCCTCACAGGAGAAACGTCACTTCTCCTTCCGCTTGTATTTTTCCCCACTGCAAGCATAGGAAATGGCTAGCGTAGGATAAGATTTCCTATTAGCTATCATTGTGTATCTAGCTAGCATCATACACTTGCTTAATATTACCAAAATTAATGTATTCATAAGATGATTCTGCTGTACATTTATGCAACTAATTCCTTAGAACAATCCTGACAATGTAGTGTTCGGTTAGTAGTCTTTAGCTACCTAACGTTCGCTAGCTACTACACATTTTAGCACCGTTGCATATTTTGCTAGGATTACGCAATCTACGTTGAAGTTATGATAAAAACAGATATTGTGAACTCCTCTGCTGTTATACCTCATTTACCTACGAAGTAACTTGCAGCATCATCCTTTTCAATCGCTTTTCTAAGCTTACGCCGCAATAACTAGAGGATTGGCTAAGTGTGTCCCATCACACATGCCATACATTGATTGTGTTCGTTTTGTTTGTTCCGAGTTAAAACAAATGTTTGGCTTCTAAATTTCATTACAAACTTACAATTCATGTAAAGATATTTGAATATGTTCTCATGACCTATTTTCCATATAGCTATATTATTATTATTATTTATATATTTATACATATATGTGTGTATAAATCTTTGGCCCACAGAGAATGGCAATGTTTTGTTTTTTAAGGGGGACATGTAATACTGATGGACATGGACACAACACGCGTTTGTGGTTTTTAAAGTTTGAAACGTTAACGTTAGCCGGCTGGCTAAATAACTCAGTGGAAGACACGTGCAGTTTTACTACAGATTATTTTAGCTGTTTTACGGAATGGGAGAACAACCACTGAGAATGTAAGTTGAAGTGTGCTCATATTAGAATGTATCTAGTGCTGGTTGTCTACCGAGCGAGTGGGCAAGCTAACTTAGTTAGCTAGCTGGCGGTTAGCTAAATAACGTTAACTTAGTCGACATTCGCATTATACATGCTTTGCAGCTACATTTTAAGTTATGTTTAATTAGTCTTATTGCAGTTAGTCTTGTTGTAGACAAAACATGTATCGAGTAACTAGCCTGCAATTAAATAATACTGCTAAAGATACCTAGTTCGAGTATCATAATGGCCATAGGTTGGCGTTCAATTGTAATATGCAGTGTAACTTAACGTTAGTCAGCTTGCTAATGCAGGAATCCAATTTAACTTGGTCATCTAGTAAAACTAACGTTACTTTATTTTATTTATAAGCTATGAAAGGTGAACAAGGCGTCTTGTACTATAAGACGCGTAACGTTAACTTAGTTGGCCAACTTGCAAAATGCGGAAAGCACGCTTGTGTCTTGTGGTACAAATGTTCTGAATTGCCGCTGTAGCTAGGTATTTTGTACCGTAGTTTATTCTCTAGCATAAAGCTAGCAGCAGCAATGCTGTCTGTAGTTTAAGTCTTTTTATGATGTCTAACGTTAATAATTGTATTTCAGCCTCGTTTGTGGGGATGCTGATGGCAGGATTAATGTTTTATTCAACCGCGTGAAAACGATTCAGAAAAAGAGCGGACAATTTGATGTAAGTATGCCATGTTGTTGAAATGACAAAAGATTGAAGCGTGTAGTTTACATGAGCCGTTGATATTATTTGTGTTCTCTTTGTGAAGTTGTTGCTCTGTGTTGGAGATTTTTTCGGTTCTTCGCCCGAAGCACAAGAAGAGTGGGAGGAGTACAAATCTGGCTCAAAAAAGGGTAATTATATGTAACCTTTAAAAACGCATTTACTGTTACTCATGTTATTGTTTTTTTTTAGTTGATAAAATGTTTGCTAGCTGTTCATTCACTACTATACATAGTACTTGACACAATTATTTGCGCATCATTTTAGGGCAAGTCAACAATCTGGTGGTTGTAGCAAAGTACAACAGAACAGAATTTTTGTATGTTAGCAAATTTCTAATGATGACGAGAATTTAAGAGGTTATATTCTAACAGTTATTGTTGGAACAGCTTGTGGAGTGCGCAAATGGATAACATTCGTTATTCGGGTTCACTTTAATGCCGTGTAAAAACAAGATGTCCAACTTCATATCTGACTATCACACCACTCATTCTGTCCTTCAAACTTCAGCACCCATCCACACGTACATTCTGGGTGCCGCCTCCCACGATACGGTGAAGTATTTCTCCAATTCAGATGGATGTGAGCTTGCTGAAAACATCACCTATTTGGGTATGTGATTTTCTTAATGGGATAACAAATGATGCTGTAATGAAGTTTGTTTCCTGATATTGGATTAAACGCCTCATTGTCACTGGCTTCTTTGGTTCTATTTTTATGTACCACAACAAATGCATGCACAAACACCTCTTAAGGTACTGGTCTAGCGCATGGATGGGCTCCACAGCATGCTAGTGATGCGTGATTGGCTGTAGCGTCACTCAGGGATGGGAGGGTTAGAAACACTCTAGTCAACTGGGAGCTTGCAAGTCTGCTCAATAAGCTGCACATGGTGTCTTCTGATTTAAGTCTGTGTGCCAGATTTGTGAACTGAGGTGTGATAAGCCCTTGGTATGGCATGCTTCAGAGGAGAACTCTCCCGAGATGGACAGCAGAGGTTGCAGCAATGAGGCCTGATCTGTATATACGTTTGAGCATTTCAATTTGGGGAAGAAAAAGCATAACAAAGTTTGTAGATTTTGGTATGCTTTGGCAAAGCCAAGGGCATGTCCGTGTATGCTGACTCAATTTAAAAATGAAAAGAGCTGTAGCACAGTGGGTGTTTAGTTTTCTTTCCCCGACATCACAAGGTGTGTGTGTGTGTGTGTGTGTGTGTGTGTGTGTGTGTGTGTGTGTGTGTGTGTGTGTGTGTGTGTGTGTGTGTGTGTGTGTGTGTGTGTGTGTGTGTGTTTGTTTGCGCGCATGCACGTGTGCATTTCAGGACGTAGAGGCGTCTTCACCGGCGTGTCGGGGCTTCAGATCGCCTACGTGAGCGGCAGGGAGGCCCAGCAGGAGCCGGCGCCAGCTCACTGCTTCACGCCCAAGGATGCGAGTGCCCTGGCAGCGCCCCTGGTAACCAGCTCCAAGTTCAGAGGAGTGGACATTCTGCTGACCTCACAGTGGCCCCGGGGAGTCTGGCAGTACGGCAACAGCCCTGTAAATACTCGCCTCCTCTCACTTTCCTCACACCCTCATCTATAACCATCAGTAAATGGAGCCCGTTTTCTTTTGACCACCTTTTATCCCCAGTGTTTTCAATACTCCCAGTTTACTGTTTCTAGTCATATTTTCTGGCTTGTACCATCGCAACAATGTCCTGATTCAATTTCTTTGTGTGCCGACCAGTCTCCTCATGAAACATACTGCCACCCACCACTGTACTTAGTCTACCAGTTGAACTGTGCTGGACTACTAATGTATCTTTAGACTTTTTTCAGAATTGTATTTCTTCAGTTTGCCATTCTTGAAGTAGTGACACACTGTTTTACGGCCCTTATTTTGATTGCTAGATGTATGATGAGTGATACACATGATAATGCAGGCTTTCCTTATAGACTTGTGCTCAGATTATGCCGTCACAAACCTGCATTCAACTTTAGAGAGGTGTAAATAAAAATCTCTTCATTTTGTCTGACTACTTCCTTAACGAGATGAGAAAAGATTTTCTCATTTAGACACTGTTCACAATGCACCAATTACAGGCCTGTTTGGATTGTATTGTAATTGTATTGTCATTTTTTTTCTTTTGGTGTTTTTCTCATTGCAGGACATAAATACTAAATTCTGTGGCACTGCCTCTATTGCAAGCCTGGCAGAGAAGCTGAAGCCTCGTTATCATTTTGCGGGTTTGGAAGGAACTCACTATGAGAGGCTGCCCTACAGGTAAAGTGTGTGGCTTACTGTGCACACTGTATTCCAAGGCTACCTAGCCTCAGCACTGGGGCTTTCCCCCCTGTGCTGGGGTGTTTATTCTCCTGCACATCTCTTGGCTGTATTGAAAACTAAGGAGGGAATTGGCAGTGGGGAAAAACGGCGCTCAAGGGGCAATGCAAATATTTCAAAGGATGTCTTCATCTGCACTGCCTGGGTGTATGTTTGCATTTAGCCGTATAGCAGACACACTTATCCAGAACCACGTTTTTTTCACAGCTCCCTTCTTTTTTTACATGTAACGTATGTACACGCATTTATACAGCTGGATACTTACTGAAGCAATTCAGGTTAAGTGCCTTGTTCAAGTGTACAGTTACAGTGCCTCATCTGGCAATCGAACATGCAACCTCTAAATTGCAAGCCCAGTTCCCTACTAACTATAATACTACACTGCTGCCGACTAGGTTGACTCACAACGTTTTGTGTCGTATTTAAAAAAAATTTGTTTCCCACAAGCTGGTGGTTTGTTAGTTATCTGCGTGTCAAGGCTTAAAGCACCCAGAGCTTCATTGTTATTCCGTTTCAGTAATTAATTAAGTGATATGCTTGTTAAATATTTATCCTATACATTTGTTTCTGACATCATTCCATTCCGACAAATCCTATTTTTGTTAAAAGCCCTGCTCTTGTGTACAGCTGAATATTTACCTTAATGTCTTTGTTTTTACATTTTTTTTAATCCTTTCTCCTTTTGTTGGATTGTGGTGGGTGGTATGGCAGGAATCACATGGTCCTGCAGGAGAACGCTCAACACGTCAGTAGATTCATAGCCCTTGCCAACGTCAACAACCCAGCTAAGAAAAAGGTAAATGCTGTTAATTCCACAGGAGCAGTGTGTGATGTGTGATGTGTGATGTGTGATGTGAGGGTGTATGAGACATGTACTATGTCTTATCTGAGTGTTTAAATATTTCTAATCTATTACAAACCCCAATTCCAAAAAAGTTGGGACAGTATGTAAAATGCACATAAAAGCAGAAAGCAGTGATTTGTAAGTTCTCTTTTACATATATTTAATTTAAAACAGTACAAAGAAAAGATATAAAATTTTTTACCTAATCAATTTTATTGTTTTTAGTAAATATACGCTAATTCCGAATTTAATGCCTGCAACACGTTCCAAAAAAGTTGGGAAACAGGTAAATGGGTGATGCTATCATGACTGGGTATAAAAGAATGGATGGGAATTGGGGGGTGGGACTAGATTATGCTGTAAATTTCTCCTGTCTCATTTTCATATTGAACTTTATGGAAAATAACCCAGGAGAAACAACCCTTCAAGTGATCCATCCATATCTACTGCATATCTGGCAGCAGAGTGATTGTTTGAGGCTCGTTTGATACCGCAGACCCTTGATGACTTGCAGCCATTTAGCCAACCTTGGGTTCCTTACTTATTCCTGTGTAATTTACAGTTTAATCTAGTCCCACCCCCCAATTTCCATAGAGATCCATTCAAATGCAGAGGTTATAGTATCGCTTGTAAGAGTACTTGAAAATAAGATATCAAGAGTCTTTTGATATCCTTTTATACCCAGTCATGATAGCATCACCTGTTTACCTGTGGAATGTTCCAAACGGGTGTTTTTTGAACTTCCCAGTCTTTTTTTGCCCCTGTCCCAACTTTTTTGGAACGTGTTGCAGGCATCAAAATAGGAATTGGCGTATATTTACAAAAATCAATAAATATTGATGAGGTTAAAGCTGATAAACATTAAATATCTTTTCTTTTTCATTTTCAATTAAATATATGTAAAAGAGAATTTACAAGGCACTGCTGTCTGCTTTTATGTGCATTTTACATTTTTGGAATTGGGGTTTGTATTTAAAGGGTAAGTTCGCTATTTTGGACCTTGGACCCTATTTGCGGTCCGTCTTCCATGAACCTGACCCATGAAGTCCATTTTTTCGCTGATCGGTCCAGTATTGAGTTCGCTACAGATTTCCTGTAGGCTCTCACTGGGCTACAATAGAAGTCAACGGGGCAATTAGAAATGTTATGGAAAAACAACGATAAATGTGCTTTTATAGCTCAGTGTGTATTCTTACGGTCTCAGTATGCTCTCCTGTGAAATGTAGGCTATCGCAAACGCAAACCGAACGTTGAAACAACAGTTCCATTTGAAACAGAACTATTTCTCCGACCGCACTACCTCGCACTGACTTCGGATAACATTACCTGTGCAACTTCAGCCTCTCTCTCTTCTCTTGCTCTTATCATCCATCTCTTGTAGTTCCGTGTCCGTGTATTCTGGCTCAAATCTGTAGCCAGTAACGTCAAAGTCAAAATCGAATTCTTCGTCTTCGTAATCATTATAGTCATCCATCATCCAAGTTTTTTTGTGGAAATTGTAGCCTAGCTACGTTGCTGCAGGTAAACAAACGCAGACTGCTCAACTAGATAGTTTCGTAAACAGCCGGCACACCTTCCCGCTCCCCTACCCCCGACACATAGTACTCCGCGGGAGCAGCGAAAACAAGCAACAGAGAAATGCTTACTTCCAAGCCATGCCAAGCACGTAAAAATGTTCGGATTGAGATACATTTCACAGGAGAGCATACTGAGACCGGTAACAATACACCCTGAGCTTCCCGTCTCATTTATTGTACATGAAAGTACATTTATCGAACATTTCTAATTGCCCCGTTGACTTCTATTGTAGCCCAGTGAGAGCCTACAGGAAATCTGTAGCGAACTCAATACTGGACCGATCAGCGAAAAAATGGACTTCTTGGGTCAGGTTCATGGAAGACGGACCGCAAATAGGGTCCAAGGTCCAAAATAGCGAACTTACCCTTTAATATGATTATTTGTATACATTTCTCTTCCCTCTCCAGTACTTGTATGCATTCAGTATAGTCCCAATGAAAACCATGGACCCCACAGAGCTAGTGAAACAGCCACAAGATGTCACTGAAAACCCGTACAGGAAGAGTCTGAAAGAAAGCAAGAAAGAGAAGTCTGCCTCCACAGCAGACTTTGGGGAGGTATGTGTGCACTACGCAAGCACACTCACGTGGTATATAACAGTTTTATTTTTTTTCTTAGATTAGTTTTGTCCGTTCATTCTCTGCCTCTCCCCTGCTACATCTAGCCATTTTGGATTATGACTAAAATGAGAATCCAGATCAAAATCTGTCATTCACAATTATAACAGTCTATTACAATTTACATTCCTTTTATAATATCTCACAAATTCTGTGAGTATGGTAGGAATTTGTCAGATCCCCTATATATTCAAGAGATCAGAGAGTCTTTCATACAGTCAATTAAATTTAAAATAATAGTTTGCTTCCTGTAGTATACCGCAAGTGCTTTCAGTGTTTTCAGTACAGAAGTAACAGAATAATGTTCCGTTTGATGTCCACTAATCACATTTGGCGGTGTCCCTACATTCACACGTGGCTCTAACTGGAGCCATCCAGATGGAGGTGCTGCGATGCCAAGTCTTATCCTAGACCTGCTGTCTGTGTGTGCCTGTGTGTGTCTATGTGTGCCTGTCTGTCTGTCTGCGTGTGCCTGTTTGTCTGTCTGTGTGTGTCTGTCTGTCTGTGTGCCTGTCTGTCTGTCTATGTGTGCCTGTGTGTCTGTCTGCGTGTGCCTGTCTATGTGTGCCTGTCTGTCTGTGTGTGCCTGTCTGTCTGTCTGCGTGTGCCTGTCTGTCTGCGTGTTCTACAGGAGGAGCCAGCCCCTCAGTTCTTCTTTGACTTGAAGAAGAAAGATCAGCACCAGGGTCCGTTCAGGAAGAGGCAGTCAGATGGAGACCGATACGCCCAGCCCAAGCAGCCTCGCCGACCCCGTGAGTCAGTGCCCCCCCCCCCACACACACACCCACATACACACCCAACCCACACACACACATACACACCCAACCCACACACACACCCTTTATTTACTTTGACTTTCATTCACACAGATTAGACAAGCAAGGGAGCGCTTTGATTTCCATGTTATCTTGCAAATGCTAATAATTGTTATCTGGTGAAAATCTCTTTATCTAGCGGAGCACGGCAGTGTTGGAGCATTGTTATTACTTAAATGCTCAAATGCACATTTTGGCTTTCAGCTTAGCCACCCCCCCAAAAAAACAATTTTTGTCCTTAAGTTATTGTTGACATATTCTCGCGAAATAGCCCTCACAATTAGTCATAAACATGAAAGCTTTCAGTGAGTAAGAGGGAAATCTCTGGAACTGTTCAGGATGTTTTCTTTTGTGGTGAATCTTTGTGACATTCAGCTCTGTTCCCATGAAATACCTAAACAATATCAATAGCTTTTCAGGGTGTTGATGGGTTTTTTTTCTTTTTTCTTCCCGCCACCACCCCCCCTCTTCGGAGGTCAACTTTATTTTTATAGTGTTATTTACAAAAAGGTTTTGTGCTGGAGCCTCTCTGAGGGAGGGAAAACAAAATTAAGTAAACAGTAAAGTTAAGCAAACAAAATATCATAAAACAAGACAATACAAAAAAAAAAAAAGTGGATAGGGGGATATGTACTAATGTAGAAATATAATAGTAATAATGAAATGTTATGTATGTGTATGAGTATGTGTATGAGTGTGTGATGCATGTGTGCGTGCATGCGTGTGTGCGTGAGAGAAGGGTGGGGTTGGCTAACAGGCACGTTCAGGTGGAATTGTAGGTTATTGGTAAATTAAGGGTATTGATAAATGGTTCCCAGTTTTTTCTAAATTGCAATGTTTTATTGTGGATTAGAGGCAGTTATTTTCTCCATTGAAATGTATTCTATTAGAAGATTTAACCAATGTTTTGTATTTAATGTATTTCTAGTTTTCCAGTGTAAGAGGATCGTTTTTTTGGCGATAGTTAAGGCTGTAAGTAAGGACTTGGTGTTTTGGATTGTTGGTGTGATTACTGAGATGTCTCCCAGTAGGCAGAGAGAAGGGGATAGTGGAATGTTGCAGTTTAAGGACAGGGATATTGTGTCAGTAATTCTGTGCCAGAAACTTTGGATGGGTGGGCAGAGCCAGGTAGCATGAAAGTAGTTATCTGGGGTGTCTAGTGTGCAATGTGAGCAAATGTCTGTGTCTGTTAGTCCCATTTTGTACATTTTGTGCTGGGTGATATGTGCTCTATGGTTTACCTTAAATTGAATTAGTTGTAAGTTGGTGTTGTTAGTCATAGTGAATGTGTTCCTGCATATTTGTTTCCAAAAGTCAGGGCTGGGAGAGATTGCTAAATCTTGTTCCCATTTTGCAGACGGGAGTGATATAGTTGTGTCAGTCCGGGTTAATAATTTATAAAATTTGGAAAGCATTTTCTTAGTTGTAATTTTGTGGATTTCTTCAATTAATTGGGGTGGGTGTAAATCATTCTGTGATATGTTGATTTTAGATTTGAGGACGGATTTTAACTGTAGGTATTGGAGATATTGTTCTCTCCCAACGCCGTACCTCTGGACCAGGTCTTTGAAAGTTATAAGTGTTGTCTAAGAAAATGTGATGAAGATGTGTGATACCTTTTTGTTTCCATGTGGTGAAGTTAAGTGGAGATTTATTTATCTGAAAATTAGGATTGTGCCAAATTGGGGTATTTTTGCAGGGTGATAGAGTAGTATTTGTGATTTTGGTGATTTTCCACCAAGCTGTCAGGGTTGTAGAGATTACTGTATTTAGAAAGCAACTGTGGTGTTTTATGGCAGTGCCGAGGAATGGTAGATCTGATATTGAAATTTCCTTGCATGTTTCCTGTTCTATTTCTTTCCAGGTGTTATCTTGTTGGCTATGGTGAATCCATTTATAGATGTATTGAAATTGGTTGGCTAGATAATAATAATTGAAGTTGGGTGCTTCAAGTCCTCCTTCATCTTTGTTCTTTTGTAATGTGGTTAGTTTGATTCTCGGTTTCTTGTTTTTCCAGTAGAATTTAGTGGTTATTGAATCCAGAGAGTTAAGCCAATTGGAGGTGGGTTTGGTGGGAGTCATGGTGAAAAAATAATTGACTTTTGGAAGGATTGACATTTTTACCATTGTTATTCTGCCTAGTAGGGAAAGAGGAAGATTCATCCAGCGGAGTAGATCATCTTCTATTGTTTTAATTAATGGGGTGAATTTGAGATGGAATAACTCTGACAGCTTGGGTGAAATGTTAATACCTAAATATCTAATGTTCCCAGTGGAGAAGGGGAGGGATGTTTTTTGGGTTGCGACATTCCAACTGTCTTCATCTAAGGGTAGAATTTAGTCCAGTTTATGGAGTAGTTGGACACTTTCGAGAATGTATTTATGAGTTTGATGACTTCCTGTAGCGAGTTTGTTGGTTCTTGCAAGTATAACAACACATAATCTGCATAAAGGCTGGTCTTGTGGTGAGTATTGTGGGTTATGATTCCCTTAATGTTTTGGTTCTGTCTGATTGCTGCTGCGAGGGGTTCGATAAATATGGCGAATAGGGAGGGAGAGAGTGGACATCCTTGCCTGGTCCCCCTGTGTAAAGTGAAACTTTGTGATATGATTCCATTAGTAGTGACTGTGGCCATAGGTGAGGTGTATAATATCCTTATCCAATGAATAAACGATTCTCCGAAACCAAATTTTTGTAATGTTCCCAGTTAACCTTGTCGAAAGCTTTTTCTGCATCTAATGAGGTAATTATTGTTTTTAGGTTGTTTTGTTTGGTTAGATTCATTACATTGAATAATCTGCGCATGTTGTTTGATGAGTGTCGTCCTTTGATGAAACCGGTTTGGTCTGGATGAATTATGATTGGGGTGACGGTTTCAATTCTAGTGGCTAATGCTTTGCTGATTATCTTGACATCTGTGTTGATGAGTGATAGGGGCCGGTAGTTAGAGGGTATGGTTGGGTCTTTGTCAGGCTTAAGTAGTACTGAGATAAGGGCTGTATTCATATGAGTTGGGATTTTGGAGTTGTGTTTTATTTCGAGCGTCATTCTTATGAATAGTGGAGATATGGTATTCCAGAAGTGTTTGAAGAATTCGGCGGGGAAGCCATCAGGTCCTGGTGCTTTATTATTAGGCATCTGATTTAGTGCTTTGTGGAATTCATTCAGTGTCAATGGTTTATCCAGTACTTCTGCATGTTCTTTGGATAGTTGTGGTAGGGTTATGTTAGTTAGAAATGAGTTGATGTCTACTGATGTAGGTTCATGGTCTGAACTGTATAGTTTGTTGTAGAATGTCCGGAAAGTACTATTTATGTCCTGTGGTGTTACCATGATCTTCCCCGCTGAGTCCTTTATGACCAGGATTATTGACTTTTCTTTATTTCGTTTTAGTTGGTTTGCCAGATATTTTCCTGATTTGTTGTTGTGTTCAAAGTGTTCTTGTCTGAGTCTCTGTATTAGAAATTGTGTTTTTTCATTTAAGATTTCATTAAGTTGAACTTGTAATTTACTCAGTTCAGTTTGTGTTTTTTCCTTGGGATCATTAGCATAAGCATCACTTAGGTCTTTGATTTTTTGTTCTAGGTATTTTTCGAATTGTTGATCTCTTTTTTTCTTGTATGTTGAGTATGATATAATTTTGCCCCTCAGTACTACTTTACTTGTTTCCCATAGTAATGTGGGTGAGATTTCCGGAGAATCGTTTATTTCCATGAAGGAGGCCCACTCTTTATTGAAAAATGAGTCAAAGTCAGCATCTTTAAGCAGGGATGTGTTGAAGCGCCATCTAGGGGCGGGCTGTTTGGGTTGTTCACTATTTAACTTGAAGGAGACTGAGGTGTGGTCACTGATTATGATGGGGTGAATTTCTGCATCTGAGATGTCTAAGAATTGAGTTACTGGTGAGAAAATAGTCTATGCGAGAGAATGATTTATGGAGGGGTGAAAAGTTTGAGTATTCCCTAGTTGTTGGGTTTTTCAGTCGCCAACTATCGCCAAGACCAAAATCTCTCATATATTCTTTTATTGTTTCAGTGGAGTGCCATGTCCTTGAGTTACCTGATGTACTTGATCTGTCCAGGGTTGGATTAATAACTATTAAAGTCACTCCAATTATAGTAGTTGAGTTGTTGAGATCTGAAAGAGCAGAGAAAAATGAATGAAAAAATGTGGGGTCGTCATTATTTGGGGCGTAGATGTTAGCAATAGTTAGGTTGTTGTTATGGATGGAGGTGTTAATGATTATATATCTTCCATAGGGATCTGCAATGGTGGTATTGTGAATTAGTGGAATTTTCTTATTTATTAAAATAGAAACACCTCTTTGCTTAGAGTTTAATGTTGCTGAAAAGATTTGATTGAATTGTGATGATTTTAATTTCTGATGATTTGATTCTGTTAGGTGCGTCTCTTGTAGCAGGCATACGTCTGCCTGCAGTTTGATTAAGTGATTTAGAACTTTAGTCTTTTTTGCCTGTGAGCCAGCTCCTCGAATGTTCCAGGTAAGGAATTTATAAGAAGACATTTTTATGAATTAAATTTGATTGTACATGAATCCAATATGAGTTATTATGAGTGTGTGTGTGTGTGCGTGCGTACATATATTCAATGATGTAAGGGAAGTGGTTTTTATATATTGTGATTTTGGTGACATGATTAAATGAGGAAAAAACAAAACAAAAAACCAACCAACACGCAGACGAAGACACACAAAAAACATATACAGCACATAAAGTGTCAATGGTCCCAAATTGCACTTCTTTGGACAACATGACATTAGCCGTATGTCCCATAAAATATAATTATTAGAAATAATAAGAAAAATAAATAAATTACTCAAAAACAAGACAGGCAAACAAAACCTGCATAGTAATTGTCAAAAATAACACCAAAGAAAGAAAATAATTAAGAGAGAAAATAAATAATTGGCCCGCTCATCATAATATCCTTATTAATTATTATTTTCTATCAAAAATAAAACAAAAGTAAAGGTAAAACAGTAATACTAATAACAATGTAAAAAATTTTTTGTTATCCGTACTACACCGTTATCATAGCGGTCATAGCCTCCATCAAACTCGTAGCCTACATGCCCTTTTACTATTCTCAAACCTTTCATTCCCCATATTAACCGGTGTCTTTAGGGTTATTATTATTATCATTATTATTAATTATTAGTCTTCCTTCCTGTATCCCAAGTTCATTCTTGAGAGGACATAGGGAATAAAAGAAATAAAAGGGAATAAAGAAATAAGGACGGGATGCTATAGAAATAGCCTGGCTACCGTAGCGGAGGGGAACGAAGAAAACCGAGTCGCTCCAGCTTAACTAGTACAGCCAAGGTGTAATTGCGGCATCTCTGTATAACTGGTCATTTGTGTATAACCTATCAACAGATAGTCGCACTTTTAGCTTTTTCTCCCGGTTCTCACGCATTATTGGAAAGAGCTTTCTTCTCCTTTCGATGATCTCTGCAGGGTATTGGTCGTTTATAGAGAAGGGTTTGTTCTTAAGTTCCCTGCCTCTCTCCAACACGGCCACTTTAGTTTTATAGTGCGTGAATTTGGCCACAATCGGTCGGGGCTTGCCCGTGACCTGTTTGCCAAAACGGTGCACTCTCTCGAAGCGGACCTCTGCGACTTGTTCGCTCGTCATGTTCAACTCCTCCTTCATGAATCGTTTAACTTTATTTTCAGTTTCAGTGTAACGTTCTTTATTATCTTCCTTTAGTCCCATGAGCACCATATTATTTCTCATACTCCTACACTTTAAACCAAGGAGCTCGTTTTGAATTTGTGTGATCTTTTTTCAGTTTGTCAGTTGTTTTAATCAGCGCCTCGACTGTTGTCTTTGAGGTTTTATTTTCCTTCTGAAGCTCTTGAATTAGCTCATTGTTTATGCCAACGGTGTTTTTCAGATGAATAAGGTCGTTAACCACCCTCTCCAACAAATCCAGCTTTTGGAGCTTTATATTAATCTCTTCTATTGTACTCACGTTACCTCCGCCGGTCTCCGCCATTTCAGAGTCGCTTGAACCAAGCTGCGATCTTGTTCATTTGGAGTCGGGCTGGTTTGACATGTTGTTATAATAATTATCGATAAAACCTTCCAAACGAACAATTTTATCCAGCTTTGGAAGCAGTAATCTTATAATTACAATGAATATTTAGGTTATTTATAGTTACGTTTATGTTACATTGGGACGTGGTGAAAAGACCCTCTCACATCCGCCTCACCAGGGCAGCCATGCTTCCTTCACGTGATCGAACACCTACCTGTTGATGGTTTTTCTACTCTATTGCCCTGTGGGGATGTTCTTTGGCATGATTACAAGGGTTGTTCTATGAGAAAATATAACCCTGCAAAAAGCTGTGTTGGTTCCAAGCATTTATAAATCAGCCATAGAAGGGCCTCAGCCCTGGTGTCTGCTCACGATGTAGAATTACACACTCACTTTGTTCCGTGCCTTTTTACATATTTACTGACACATCCCTAAGATCATAGTCATGTTCAATTTCATTTAAAAGTGATGAAGCCTTTCTTGACCACTACCTTTTTTTTTTTTTTTTTTGCAAATTTGAGGATTGCAGCTTGCTGATATTGAAACTGAAGATGTCTATTTTATAACCACTCTTAAAGCCCCAGGGAACAAAGCCTAAAATCGTTAAAATGTATGTATGATATCAAACTTGAGTGTGTTATTAAGCATCCACCAAAGTTTGAATAAAAAAAAACAAAAAACATATAAATATGATAAAACACTGCTCAAAAACAGCTGAATTAGCTGATCAGACCTGTATTAGGACTGTTGGGGTGTGGTCGTAATATTCTAATGAGCACGCTTGATTGACATTCCTCTGTCCAAGAAGACACTTGACATCACACACAACAAAAATATAAAATAGCGGGGAGAATTGGGGTTGTACAACCATATATGTACGAAGCTACCGACACTGAATTTGAGAGTGTAGAAATTTGCACGACCAGATAAGCCGCGTTCTCTGGCTTCACAGGTGGTGACGGAATGGTGGGTTTCAAGATACTAAGTTTCCATGTAATAATAAACCACACTTCTTAACTTTGTTATAACATTTGTTTCTTCCAATAAAGACGTGGGTATTGCTGCTAGTTAGCTAGCTAGTTTACTTTGAGTAGCTCGCATGTTGAATGCCATGGAATTGTTTGGTTGGTTACCCTTGCAACTAAAGCTCCGCTTCAGTTCTGTGCATTAAAAAAAAATCAACTGCGCTGTACCCATCACCAGCGAGCGCAGCGATGAGAAGGCATATGCTACACACCCAACATTAGCCAAGATACACGTAACGTTACTGAAAGTAGTAGCTAAATCCACAGGGCATGCTAACACACTGGCCGTGTTCGAATAAGGCGTTAGTGTTTTGACAAATGCTGGTGGGAGGGACAAGCGACATCAGCCTTGTGATTGGTTTGGGATTAGTGATGTCACTATTCCCACTTATAGTACCGCCCAACTTCAATCCAAAAACGAGGGCAAAAGTATCCAGTATCTCTGGAATTCAGAAAGTAATTATTTCCTATACAAGTATATGCATATTGTATGTTCACAAGACCCAAATTAACCTAATCAGAAGGCAATCACGAATATTTGTTCCCTGGGGCTTTAAGGCTGCTGTCAGTTAGCCTGATGTACATTACTGTTGTATGACCCTTACTAGCCTCTGGCTCCTCCCCCAGCCCAGCCCACTGGACCCTGCTGGTTCTGTCTGGCCAGCCCAGAGGTGGAGAAGCACCTGGTGGTCAGCATCGGGACCCACGTGAGTTCATGAGACGCGTTCACACACACACACACACACACACACACTCAAATGTGTGCCATGCATTTGTGGTTTTGCAGTCGACCCTTGAGGGCACTTGTCCATATTAATATGGCCGATAAAACAAGTGGGATCACTCCTTGGTTTACCCAGGCTTTGCTGTGGCCCTCTCTAATGACCTTTTTATGTAATGAACCCTCCTGTGTAATTACCGTATTTACCACACAATGTATTTTTAAATTAATTTAGAATTTAGTCTGAGAATATGGCTGTCATTCCTAGCTGGAAGCTTGCTGTATGTTTTAACCCTGAAGAAAATGGCTCACGAGAGAGCTAAACTCTCCCCAATTTGCAGATAATAAATGCAGCTTCCCTCTGGCCCTGTTGGAGAGGGTAGCTGCTGGCCTTTATCAGTGCTCTGCAGCAGCCCTTTTGAAGTGGCCTTGAAGTGTGAGGTGCTTCTTAATGAGCCACGCATGACTGGTAGCTCACTGCACATGAGTCACCGGAGGAGGGTTTCCCAGAATTGACTTTGTTTTGGGAAGCAAGCTGTCCTTGATTAGCTTTTCTCACGCTATATGGACAATCTTGTGCTCCAAACGGTCAGGCAAGCTGGAGTCCTTCTGTATCACAGCTGCCAGCTATTCTGTGATGAAAGTAACCAAGTTGGCTTTAAAAAGTTGTTGTTCATGGGCAGAAAAGTCTCCAGGTTCAGCGTGCGTGTTATTCATCGGGAAATGTTCCTCCTGTTCCTGTGAACCATGATTGGGTGAATGTATAGATGCTAAGGTTCTGGTGAACCATGATTGGGTGAATGTATAGATGCTAAGGTTCTGGTGAACCATGATTGGGTGAATGTATAGACGCTAATGTTCTGGTGAACCATGATTGGGTGAATGTATAGACGCTAAGGTTCTGGTGAACCATGATTGGGTGAATGTATAGATGCTAAGGTTCTGGTGAACCATGATTGGGTGAATGTATAGACGCTAAGGTTCTGGTGAACCATGATTGGGTGAATGTATAGATGCTAAGGTTCTGGTGAACCATGATTGGGTGAATGTATAGATGCTAAGGTTCTGGTGAACCATGATTGGGTGAATGTATAGACGCTAAGGTTCTGGTGAACCATGATTGGGTGAATGTATATATGCTAAGGTTCTGTTCTCTTCAACGTTGTTGTTCGGTGCGAGATCAAGTGCAGTGGCTTTGTTCAATTTCTAACAAGGAATTAATGCCAATCCTCTGCACCTGGACTACCTGCAGATTTGGATAAAGCCATTCCATTTTAGTGTGACTGAATGGAAGCCCAGCCCCTTTTCTTCTGGCATTCAGCCACAGTGCCCCCTGTTGGAATCTGTTAGTGTGTGCTGTGTGTCTTTGCATGTCCTCGCACTCCCCGGGTTTCACGTAAGAGCATAATGAGTGTCATGTCTAGATGAATAACTAATTTGGTGGACATGTCATTACATTACATTTTAGTCATTTGGCAGACGCTCTTATCCAGAGCGACGTACATTAGTGCATTTTCCAACTTGAAACAAGTGTGTTAAAACAGTAGTACGATTTATTTATTTATTTTAAAAAAAAATTTTGGGGGGGGGGGGGGCCACACTATATCAATCATTGGCGTGCACAACAGTAAGCCAATAAGTAACCTTAAGTATTAAACTAGCAGCTTGAACCACTTAAACAAGGATTCAGAAAAACACAATCAAGGGAGGTCACAAGGAGGTAGGGAGGGGTGGAGAGAGGTGCAGCTTGAAGAGGTGAGTCTTCAATCTGCGCTTGAAGGCGGTCAGACTTTCTGTTGTTCGGACCTCCACGGGGAGCTCATTCCACCACCGTGGGGCCAGGACAGACAGACGTCGAGACCGGGTGCTAGTATGAAGTGGGGGGGGGGGGGGGTACCAGTCGTCCTGAGGAGGCGGAACGCAGGGATCTGGTAGGTATGTAGGGTCTGATGAGCTTTTGGAGGTATGGAGGGGCTGATCCTCGGACTGCCTGGAAGGCGAGCACCAATGTTTTGAATTTGATGCGAGCCATCACAGGTAGCCAGTGGAGCAGGGGGTTGACATGGGAGTGTCGGGGGAGGTTGAAGACCAGGCGCGCTGCTGCGTTCTGGATAAGCTGAAGGGGTCTAATGGCTGATGCTGGCAGGCCAGCCAGGAGTGAGTTGCAGTAGTCTAGGCGGGTCAGCACCATCGCTTGGACCAGGAGCTGGGTTGAGTGGGTGGTGAGGAAAGGGCGGATTCTCCTGATGTTGTACAGGAAGAACCTGCACGCCCGGGTTACCACTGCGATGTTCTCGGAGAGGGACAGCCTGTTGTCCATCACCACTCCGAGGTTCCTGGCACAGGGCGTTGGGGTCAGTGGAGTGTCCCCTAGGGAAATGGAGAGATTGAGAGGGGGAGAGGTTAGAGCAGGAATGTAGATGAGCTCAGTCTTGCCTGGATTGAGCTTCAGATGGTGGTTGTCCATCCAGCTCCGGATGTCTCTCAGGCAAGCGGAGATGCGGGCTGACACCTGAGTGTCAGAGGGTGAGAAGGAGAGAAAGAGTTGAGTATCGTCAGCATAGCAGTGGTAAGAAAGACCATGAGCAGTGATAACATGAAGTGATGTCCACATAAGGCTGAAGGTAGCCCTCATGTTCCGCAAAGCACCATGAGTTGTAGCCAAAAGCTGCATTCTTGACACAACGATATTTGTTTTATTTATCAATAAATTCACAGTGCAATAAACATGCTTTTTACTTTAACAAGTTCTATTTTTATAGATGTACCTGCATGCAAAACCTGACAAATGAAAATCGCAATCTGCGAGCTGAACAACCATGAAATAACAGCAGGGTTGATTGGCTGTTCTATCTTGACCAGTGTTGGGCTATTCAAATGATCTCATAGAAAGTCTTAAGGAATGGGTCCTGCTAACCTAATGGGCCAAGTGATCCTGACCCCTCCAGTCTCTCTCCTCAGTGCTACATGGCCCTGGCCAAAGGCTGCCTGACCCCAGACCATGTGCTGCTGCTGCCCATTGGACACTACCAGTCTGTAGTGGACCTGGCGGCAGAGGTGGTGGAGGAGCTGAACCGATACAAGACCGTGGTCAGGGACTTCTACAAGAGTCGAGGCTGCCGCTGTATACTGTTTGAGAGGAACTACCGCAGCCAGCACCTGCAGCTTCAGGTACTTTACCACTGGCATACTGCAGGGCGGATTGTTCTACTTTACCTGTACCTACAGTTACCCTACCATAGATATAGTGCAGGGCAGACTGTGCCTCTGCACCTGTAGCCAGCACTTGCAACTACAGGTACCATACCATAGATATGCTGCAGGTCAGATTGTGCCTCTCTACCTGTAGCCAGCTCCTGCAGCTGCAACATGTACCGTACCACAGATATGCTTTAGATTAGATCATGTTTATGTTCCTGCAGCTAAAGGTACTATACTGCATTTTCACTGCAGGACAGACAGTGTCCCTCTTCTTGTAGCCAGCAGCTAATGGTACTCCACAGCTCACGTGCTACAGGTCACAGTGTCCCTGTTCTGTCTTTACTTATTATCTCTGCATATTTCTATCCGGTTTCATGTCTGTGTTTTGGAAAGATTGGGGCGCAGCATTGTATTATTAATATTGTTGTAGTAATGCGTTTCCTTGCCTAGCACTTATTACTGTTTTCTTACCAGTCTCTTTTTTTGTGGTGGTGATGGAATGTGTTTTTCCGTCGTTTAGATTACTTGAAACCACGAGAGAGTTTAAAAGTACACCATTGAGCCCATATAGACTCCACGTTTTGCCTCCTGTCTGGAGAGTGTCCAGGCTGCGTCAGAACATGTAGCTGTGCTGTTCAGCCACTGTATGTGTATTTCTGTGGGTGCTGCTCATCCGGGCTGGCTCTAAAGTACACTGGGCCAGCCCAGCTGCTCCACAAAGAGAAGCTGAGGTGAGTCTGGGAGAGTTGGGGGGAAGCTGTGGAGATTTTATGCCTTCCCCCCTCCCCAGGCCCACCCCCAATATCACAGTATCAGTTTAAGTCTGAGAGGGCAAGACTCTGTCTGTCTGTCCACAATGACGAGAAAATTGATCTGAGGGACGCGTCTCCTCCCAATGATGACCATCACCAATAAAGACTTTGGAGACTCATCTAGACCAGTGTTCCCTGGCCATTTAGGGCTGACAGGTGTTAGGATTGCATTAGTCCTCTTTTGACGTGTGTGTGTGTGTGTGTGTGTGTGTGTGTGTCTGTGTGTGTCTGTGTCTGTGTCTGTGTCTGTGTCTGTGTCTGTGTCTGTGTGTGTGTGTGTGTGTGTTTGTTTGTTTCCCATCCCAAGGTGGTCCCAGTGCCTGCCGATAAATGCACCACGGAGGACATCAAGGAGGCATTTGTGGTCCAGGCCCAAGAACAACAGATGGAGCTCATGGAGATTCCAGAGCATTCAGACCTCAAACAGGTACCCATCCTCTGCACTCTGTCTTCCTAAAGGCTTTTAGCTTTTGAAGCACTTTGTGGGGGACTGTTGGAAACCAACAGTTAATCCAAGTCGGGACAATGCAGGAACTCACCAAGACAACAGTCACTTTACTAGAGAAAGTAAAAGTTTATTGTAATCACACTGGCCAGCAGGAAGATCACTGAGACGCTGCACAAATTTGCGGTACGGCAACTTC